>OX457042.1:9544027-9564027 GCA_949752735.1 Lumbricus terrestris
CGCTTCCGGTTTATTTCCCTATTTATCGATTGGTTGCAATTCACGCACGGATCATGCATATTCAATGAATATTATTCATGCTATACGATGGATGGTCGGAAGGGGTAATTTTAGAAGCCTATCATGACGAGCTGCTTCGCAATATTTTTTATCGCGACTCATTGAATCTGGTGGAAAAACCGTATAAATTTTATAATGAAGCAAATTATTAGCGTTGAGTATCGCTTTCAAGATAGAAAAAACGTATTGGCGATACGCATGCGATATACCAGCAAATTAAAACTATATCACGATAGGCCTACTCGCTGAAGAAGTAGACCTATCAGCAATATAATAATAAAAAAAACTGTGATCATTTATGGCGATATTCACGGCGCTGCCGAGGCTAGAATTATGCGGGCGGCCTCAGCATTGAGCCTCAGACTACAGGTATACCTAGGCTATGAGTAAACTAGGTAAACTTAGTGTTACAGCCAATCACCTGCAGAGTGTAGGCTTATACTGTATAGTGATGCTCAGGGTGAGAATTGCCGGGGTTGGGGGTTTCAACCCCCCAGTCTTTCCTAGAGCCCCATAGTAAAATCTGTTTTCACACCCGAATTTCAAGTAGATAATGGTCCAACCCTCCCAGTTATTTTTCCACAATTCTTACACTGGTGAGGCCACTTTCTTTCTTCTGACTTGCTCTGCTGGCAATCTTTGTATGTATACTTGCATGCATGCATGTGTTTACTTCAGAGTTCAGAGCATAAGTTTCTAAGCATAACGCGCGATATTTAAAAAGGGGGAAATTGCCCGGGGGAGGGTAAAATATCCTAATCAAAATGTGAGTGTGTGTGAGTGTGTGTGTGTGTGTGTGTGTGTGTGTTTGTGAACGTTCGAGGGATGTTGTTGTCTAGGAAATAATTTCGAGGGTCGTATGTCCAGGGGAAAATGTCCGAGGGGACCTGGACATATTCGTTTCCCATTACATGACCTTGAGCAAATCTCGTTGTTTTTCAATTATTTATTCTCTTAGACCTTACATTAGACCTTAGTCCTTCCCGTGCAGCTCTGCATATCGGGCAATGCAGTTTCTCCATTCCACTCTGTTTCTCCATTCAACTCTGTTTCTCTATTCCACTCTGTTCCTCCATTCCACTCTGTTTCTCTTAGACTGCAATCTAAATAAATTCGATCTCAATAATTAAACTATCAAATCAAAATTCTATTCTCGTTTCAGTCCCTGACGAAGAATTTCAATCTGGACCTCAAGACTTGCCATCAAGACTGGTGAGTGGAGAAGTATACACACTCTATCATTTCATTACTCCATTGTTCCAGTAGGCCCTATTCCACTATTGTTCATCCCATTGATCATCCATTTTTCATTGTTATAACGTGTCGTCTCATTCTTTTCTCTATCAAATAATCTTTTGGGATTCAGTGCCGTTGATTTTATTAATATAGATCTATCGGTTAATCCTACGAATCTTTGTTTTTGACTATAATTTCATGTAGATCTATATAATTATACATAATATATACATATATTGTAGCCTACGCATGTGTGTCTATACATAGGCAAATAAGCCTATGTCTGCATGTATGATGTATGTCTGCACATAAAATCATGTGTAGACCTATATGTGTGTATTAAATATGCAATATTGCATGTATACATGTTTATGTATGTAATATATGTATGAATGTCATCATTACGTAAACCATGCATGATTATAGGCTTATTCGTGTATGCAAGAAATTATGCAATTAGTTGCATAGATATTTGAAATCGCATCTTCTAAGTACCTTATAAAGGTTATAGCCTAGGAATTATACAATATCGAATACTACCACACAGAACATTTAGTTATATATACAGGCAAACATAGCATATAGCAGCCGTTTTCTTGAAGATATGCCTATATCTATCTACCAGAGGCTCGCAAATTGCAGTCCAAAAAACGGGTTCCCACAGAGACGAAGCGATGACACAAAAACCCTACCCACTTTACCCAGATTTTCTTAACCAACTTAGGAAACGGAGAGAGAAAGAGAAAGAAAAAGAGGCAGAGAGAGGCATAGACAGAGAGAGAGACATAGACAGAGACAGAGACAAAGACAGACAGATAGACAGAGACAGAGAGAGGCAACGAAAACGCCACTGCTTTGCTACTTCATGCAAACGGCAAATGACGCAACACTCTGAAATCTCTCGACATGGCTCATAATCAGCGTAAAATAGCAATGCTTGCCTGCTAGACGATAGGTCAAAACATAGGTCAAAATGTCACAATTGTGATTGACGGCAGATGCCAAATCAGAGACACCAACCACAGAACCTTCATGTCAAGGAAATTTATCCGCTTGCTTGCGTGAGTCCGCGAATATGAAGATGATAGATAACCCAGATGTATAGGTCTATGTGGAGCAAAATCATCCAAGAATATTTGAAATCTAAGGCGGAAAAGAAGCATAACATTTCAGCAGGCAATTTCGGTGAGGCTTCAAAGTGTCAAAACTGGCTGCGTAAGTTGAAGAATGTTAAAAAATTACGCAACGAGTGAGACAACAACAACAACAACAACAACAACAACAATAACTAGCCTATAACTGATTAGGACAAGCGATATAAGCTTATATATATAGTGAATGTAGGCTACGCAATTTTACGCATGGCTTTGTAGGCCTATTTGTTATTATTTGACAGTGGACTATGTCGTGTACATTGTATGTAGCCTACGTGTGTTTGAATAATGTTTATAATTTATGTATGCATGCATTACATCATGTATTTATGCATATTATATGCGCAATGCGTGTTGGCTTTTGTTACGATTATATGCAGTGTTTAATCTAAATGTCTCTGGGGGGGGGGGTAGTTCCCTCAAGGAATTAGAATTCTCTCGCATGAAAAAATCGAGTGGTGATGTACACATGTGTATAATAGTAGGCATAGTAGCATTCCTATCCAGAAAAAGTGTATAATATGCAACATTTCTCCCAGAAAAATTCGACAGGTTTAGACAAGCGAAAAAGTCACCAGGATGAAAGGGCGTGGAATTTACAGAATAGGCCTAATCATACAGCTTTTTTTCAGAAATTTAGATGAAAACGTTAGAAAAAGGTTATAAACTTTTTTGAGGAAGTAGGTCTAACATACTTGACGAAAGACAAAAAAGGTCGTCAGAAATTCCCGGTGAGAATGTTCAGCGTTTTCCGTCAGCCCAAAACTGCCATTTTCCGGCCCCAGAAACCTAAATCCCCAACGCAGGGGGGGAACTAGATAAAACACTGGTTTATATGTGTCATGTATATTTGGCTGAATGTGTGTACATATGAAGACATGATTACATTTAGATATGCGTATGTGTTTAGGATCAATTTTAAAGCAGTTTTAGGTGCAAATATTGTCATTATAATAGGCCTACATGGGACCGGTATGTATTCTTGTGAGTGCAAATAGACCTGGGAGTGACTTTGGTCAGCTAATCTGACCCCACTTGACCCTAAAGTGACTTGAGGTCGACTTGAAGTCGACTTCTCGGCGTCAAAACGACTTGACCCGACTTGGCAGAAAAACAACTGACTTCCGACTTGAAGTCGACTTCTGACATGGTACTATAGCCATTAGCCTAGGTCTACGTACGGCTACTAATGCAAGAAGTCAATCTAATTTTCCTGCAAGCATTAATTTCATTTAGGCCTACAAATGAGTAATGAGGCCTCAACATTTAATTGATGCTTGAATTTGTTAAAGTGTTATTAAGCCCATTTCAAACTGTTTGTGTTTCACTTAGAATAGTTTCGTGATGCTTTGGGCCATCTAGACTAGATCTAGTAACCTAGACAATGCGACAGCAAATTATTAGGCCTATGAATTTTAGCTTGTCCATTGTCTGTGATTAGTCAGATTACACTCATTATTATTTTTTTTAAATATTAATATTAAATACATTTGCAAGAAGTGCAAGGTTTAAGATAAAATAACGGACCGCGGACTGCATGGTTGCACTGAATGGCGTGTTATGATAAGCCTAATTTGTAATTCTGTTTTCATAATGATTTGGCCACTAACATCATTATTTTCGCAACTTAGCATAGGCCTATAGCATTGCAAGCGCATCATCCTACAGTATGCTACTACAGCTACTAGACCTACTCACTGACAGTAGAGTCTTTAATTCATTGTCCAATTGGCCCTACAATAGTTTTTCCGTCTGCAGACAACTCGAGCCAGATGCAACGCTCCAAAGTAGCGCGCCATACTAGTGATACTACCGATTTATTATAGGCCTTGTAGCCTAGATCCAGCTTTCTTTGCGCCGAATTCACTGACCACTAGAAACTCACTGATTGCATGATATGCCCACGTGCTAGTATTTTAATAGCATTTTGTTTCACCATTTTAATTAAGCGCATGCCTAAGCGTGACGTTTAAGCATAACATTACAAATTATAGATCTATGAATAGATCGGCAGACGGCAGTATGCACGATAGCCTACCGGCAAAATAATCAGTAGCCTAGCCTAAGTCTCTCTTTAGCAAAGGCCTCATTCATTCTTTTAAACAGAAGAATGTTTTGTTAGGCAGCAAAAGCTGCTTAAATGTTGCCACAATCATTGGTTTGAAGTGACAAATTTAACTATGTTTGTGTCTCAAGTCGGTTTAAGTCGACTTGTGATAAAAACAACTTCAAGTGACTTCTATCTACAAAATTCGACTTGGGGTCAGTTGCGGTGAGCAGAAACGACCCGACCCGACTTGGGATGACCAAGTCGACTGGGGTCGACTTATTGGGGTCGACTCCCAGGTCTAAGTGCAAAGGCGTAATTGTGGATTAAAATGTATCCGTTTAATTGTGTGTGGGTGTGTGCGTGTGTGGGTGTGTGCGTGTGTGGGTGTGTGCGTGTGTTGGTGTGTTGCTGTGTGCAATTATAATAAGTGTCGCATCTGGGTTTTTTAAAATCATATTTCTGTTCTGAGCATTTCTTCGTTTGCTTGATTTCATGCTGAAGGGATCCAAGGTAAGAAAGACATATTAAAATTGATTGTTGTCAATTAATAGCTAACTGCAATTAAACAAATGCTTTCGTTTAGTAGGTCAATGTGCTAATTATTATTTAGTAACCTATCAGCTTTCTTTTCTCTAAATCTCGTGCTAATTATAATCATCAGCCTATAAACTCAGAATCAAAAATAATCATGAGATTGCTTAGTTGTTATTTATCATGAGCTATTTAATATGACTCTCAATAATAATGACCATTCCATAACTAAATAATTATGTGCAAGTTTATTTATTATTGATAAAGATCCAAGTGTCATCGGCTTAATTATGAGCTTCGAATGATGAATTACGAACTAGTTAGCCTATAAACTTACTAATTATCCGTCGTTTGATCGTTATAATTACTTAACAGCATTTATCGCTGTGACATAGACTACCGGTAGCCTGCCCTTTGAATGAAAGGTTTGAAAAAGTCCGGACAATTCTTTGTCCAAATTTCCATAAAAAAACTTTTGCGTTTTGTATTGAGCTACGTGAACCTGCCATGGGCGATAATACGAAGCGCATGCGAAACTGACGTTTTACTGGCTTCCGCTAAGAATCTCAAAAGACCACAAAGGCAATTAATTATTCAGCAGGACAATGTTTCTTTGTATTTAATTGGCAATGAATACAATTGCTCACGCCTTTCCGTGACCCCTGTATTGTCTCGACACCGCTAATTTTTAAACGAATTGATCGGTGAGATCTTTCACCAACTAAGCTTATACCTGTTGTAAGCCTATTGAATGGATTGCCATTTGAGTTTCCTGTTTTCGGACTGTGTTAGCCCGAGATTTAAATTTATGAAATAAGTAGGGACTTTCGAATTATAATATTTTCGAATTTCGACACGAATTGCGGTAAAGTTCGTATTTGAATGAATCGAATGTGGATTGTAGAATCAACTGGTTTCAGTCCGAAATTCAGTTTGATGACAAAAAAGAGAGGGAAATTAGAAAATATTGAAGTCATAAGAATAGAACACTCAAGACATGAACTAATGAGTAGGCTATTCCTTTAGACAAAAATGATTATAAAAAGGAAAATGAATAAAACATGACTGTTGTTTCTATGTTTTTTGTCTTTCCATAAAACATCACCCATCCGCTCAAATCCATTCAGTTGGTAAGAACTTTTTTATAATCTAATTTATTTGGCGCTTGTTCGGGTACACTCTCCAGTCGAGCGACCCACCAAGAAACACACAGCGCTCGTGAATAAGCTGGTGCCCGGCGCTTGGCTTTTGAGTAGCACTTTAGAAGTGTGGAGATTTTGGATTGTGAAATTCCACTAAAGCGCTTCATGGAAGTGTGGCTATAAAAATGCAATAAAATGTAAACTGGCTTTTATTATTAAATAGAAAAATAATTGTGCAAGGTTAAAGTCATCAGGTTTCTATCACGAGTGAGATTAAAGACGGTCTGATATATCTCCATTCTCCAGTAACCGAGACCTTTCAGAGTTTCTCACACTTTGATAGAATTGATGCCAAGAATAGCAAAAAATGTATCATTATGAAGTTGGAAGAGACTTGGGTCAAATGTTGACAAATTGGACAAAAACTATCAAAAGATTTATGTATTTCGTAATCTGAGTTCCTGTCAATTGTTTCAACTGCATAATTGTACACTGTAACCGGTTGCGGTCGGTCGACCGGATTGTTGAATAAACAAAAATTGTTTAATCTAATAAATCTAATCTGATATAGACTATATATACGAGGCAAAATTGCAGTAGGCCTATAGGGGACCGAAGCACACACAATATCTTAGTATGGTATAGTATCATAGTATCTAATGACGACACTAACCCTAACACTAACCCTAAGTGACTATCATGACGCTTAACCTGATCTTAACCGACCCTCACAACGCATAACCTGATCTTAACCGACCCTCACGACGCTTGACCGGACCTAACCGACACACACGGTTCCCGATACTGCAATTACGCCGACTATGCTCTAAGGTCTTTGATCAAATCACTTCTGTTAGCACATTGCACAAGTCATCGACCTACGATCAATAGTAGGATACTAACAGAATAATGATGCTTTAATTTACTTAAATTGATTTGGCTGTGAAATGCGCGGCAGATTTTAATTTTTTTTACAAACCTTTGCAGTTTTCTTCTGTGCAACAAATGTTTGTTTTGTCGTTTATTTCATTTTCTGCTGACTTCCGAAATATGAATCGCAGATGTGCAGAGTAAGTACTTCAAAAGTTATTCGGCTTCTGTCTGTCTGTCTGTCTTGTCTGTCTGGCTATTATTATGTCTATTTTTACATGCACGTAATCGTCCTTTGGCCAACGAACTGTGACGTCGCAGTTTTCTCACTGTGACGTCATAATTATATGTTTCAAACTTCTGTGACGTCATAATTATATGTTTCAAACTCCTTTAGAGCAGATATTCAACGATGGCCATTATAGACCAGTATCTGACCTATAGAGGGTATCTATTTGGAAGTGGGGGAACGCAGACAAGTTACCAGGGTTCTCACTCAATGATTCATTCTATGGACTTATATAGCGCCTCTTCAATAATCCTACTCAGGGTGCTCCCAGCCCAGCAACGGCGAAAGAAAAGGACTTGAGAGATTTGTGAAACAGAGCTTTATTAAATTATTGGTGAGATGTAATAAATGCAGCAACGTAATAAATGGGCGGTTTTTACAAATATATAATTATATTCGTTTAATCAGAAATCAGGTTGACAAGCCGCAACACAGTTACAAGGTGAACAGAAAAATAGTTATATATGAAAAATAAAAATAAAATAAAATGTTTGTACATTGTTCAAGAGTTGCATTATTTATTAATAATGGACGGCCCTACAACAGAGAAAAATCGGCGTTTGTTTTCAGATCTTAACTAGGCCTACCGACATAATGAATAAGAATCACAGTTAAATAATTGCATAAATTAGAAGTGAATTAAGTAAGAGCTATTTCGTAAGGTATAAGCTTAACGTAGATGTCAATGGTCCTCATAGCTAAGAGTCGTAGTTAACTCTGAATAATGTAACTGCACTTTAAACACACCTTTAAAACACTTTCTGATGATGCTATAAGTTGTCGTCACTCGTAGCGCCTGTACTTGGTAAATTCGCTTTGGATATTGATTTATGCATAATATCCGATTCAATTGCTGAACGAAATACAATACTTAATCAGTGAGTCATTGTTAAGGCAGAATTTGTATTCTTGTAGCAATGATTCTCTCATTTGTGTAGCCATTCAATCAGCGTAGGCATAACAGGGCTTTATTATACAACCGTCGTCCGCTGTGTATATGATCATAGGCTTAAGCTGTTGCAATGATTCTATTAATAGCCTGTAATATTCATTACATATTATGATCCATGCCAGCTGTTATAGGCTAGCTTTCTCATTTTCGCTTTATGCATCATTGATGCTTTAGTACGAAAAATTTAACTAATACTCAAAAATAATGGTTTTTGAAATGGGTGATGGACAGCATCAAGTAAATGGGTGTCAATTTTCCATGGGAAGGAGCAAGTGCACCTCTTGCCCCCATGTGCGGGCGCCCATGGTTACACAACTCCATAAAAGAATATTAAGCTGACTTTGAACGGTTAATGAAATAAATGCTGTAACACTCGCAATTTTATAGCCTACATGTAAGTCGCTTAAAGTCGCTTTTTCTAGTTACTAAGAGCGCATCGATTTTCTTGACATCCCAACTTCCTTATATTGTTATAAATGAGATAGACTACGAGTTTAATTTCTAATATCTTGTCCATTCTCCATTTTGTTTCAGCTTCACCCTCGGGTACGTAGATTACGTGTTTTTGTCTCACATATTTTCTGATTATTACAATCATAATGTTTGACGTAGGCTACGCCTAAGTATGATTAATTATTGTAGCCAAAGATTTGCATTTGTCTAACTACGCGTTAGCATAGAGTAGGGCCAGTATACGCTACATCAAATTCAGGGACTCGCGCTACGAAAACCTGGGACTATTTGCGTAATTTAAGAGAGAGAAAGTTTCAAAGATGTCAATTTTGAATTTCTTTTTATATCTTGAGTTATCCTTTGTCGGCTACTGATTGGAAAACGAAGCAAATGAGGCTTTAAAACATGTAGACTTTCCGAAGTAGACAATTGAGGGAAGAGTTGTGGTCACACATGCGTGGTCATTTTAGAAATAACGTGCGTATTTACATTTATTCGTGTAATATCATCATCTTCATCATCATCGCCGACGTCGTCGTCGTCACCATCATCATCGCCATCATCATCATCATCATCATCATCATCATCATCATCGTCATCGTCATCGTCAACGTCATCGTCATCGTCATCGTCATCGTCATCGTCATCGTCATCGTCATAATCATCATCATCATCATCATCATCATCATCGTCATCGTCATCATCATCATCATCATCATCATCATCATCATCATCATCATCATCATCATCATCATCATCATCATCGTCATCATCATCATCATCATCATCATCATCATCATCATCATCATCATCATCATCATCATCATCATCATCATCATCTTTAAAATCGTCGTCATCATCATCATCATTTTCATCATAGATGTAAAAAACGTTTTTTTCCGTTTTTTATTCTCTCCCAAAAAACGTCGTTTTTTTCGTTTTTTATTTATCCCATCGTTTTTTATCGTTTTTTATTCTTTCTTTAACTTTATTTATTCATTTACTTTCGGTTATTATTTTCCTTAATTTTCACTTTTTTCTGATATTCCTTATGTTTTCCGCCAACTCTCAAGAATTCATCTAACTAAAGTCATTATTTCATCGTTTAACATCATCATTTAAGAGATAGCCTGCGTGTAGTAGGTTCCTAATGAATGTTTTCAAGCTTAAAATGCGGTTTTAGATGTAGCAAAGTCAAATTATTTACCGTTTCCGTTTTTTTCATCGTTTTTTTGTCGTTTTTTATTTTTTCGAAAAAAACGACGTTTTTTTCCGTTTTTTATTTCGTTTCCATCGTTTTTTACATCTATGATTTTCATCACCACCACCATCGTGATAACAGTCATCGTTATCATCTCAATTCCTGGCAAACACTATAAACGACCCGTCACCAGATCATCATTTAACAGCATTGAAAGGAAATGTAGCGTATTAAATCGCTATTATCTATCAAACTAACTTGTCTGATATTATATGTTAATTCTAAGTAGGAGTTAAGCTAGATAATTTAGTCGGCGTATCTAGATTAATAATTTGGCGTCTAGTGGATTAGTAACTAGGAGACCACGAATCTTGCGTACATGAGCGAGGCAGTCATGGTGACGTCAAGCGGTTACTACGGACGCTTACGTAAGTGAAAACATTTGCATCGACGCGCAACCAATAAAAAGCATCGAAATGAGCGTAACGGTGGGAATTGAATGGAAACAGCCACGTCATTGAAATTCGACATAAACGGTTGATTCCTTGCTTGAACATTGAGAAAGATGGTTGTTCAGTTGTGGCTGGCAATTCATTTGAAGTTTATTCAATGGTGAGGATGATGATTATGCTCGTATCTGGTCGTAAAACAGTACGAGGCATTCGTGTGAGAGTAGAGGCGATTTAGAAATTTGAAGTTGCGAACTCTAACGTCCGTGAAGTCTACATTGTGATCGTGACGGTTGGTGAGACGATATTCGTGTGTTGAGAAACGATTTTGGGCTCGTTGTCTCTGGTTGACATTTCAAGGTCATTTTCAATTGGGAAGGAAATTCTCATTGGTTGGAGTGTGATAATTTGATGCTACGGAAGTATTGAATATTGTCTTGTCTGGTATTCGATCTGGATTCCACAGCTTGACAGTATCTCATTATCCTTCTTCAAATATAGCACGAGGTTGCTTATCTTCATTCAGTGAATCTACGGAGAATCAGCAGAACTATTTCTTCAAATATAGCACGGGGTTGCTTATCTTCATTCAGTGAATCAACAGAGAATCTACAGAACTATTTCAAGACCGTTTACACTACAGAAACGACATGTCATATATCTCAACTGTGGAGCACAGATAAGCTAAAAGATAATTATAATTAGTGATACGCCAAATAAGTAAATAGGAATATTACGTAATTGTATTGTGTATTTAATAGTTTCAATTATATCATACATTTATAAAGAATTGGTGTCTCTTTGAACAGATCATTTAAATGCAGTACATTTTCAATTACCCGCTAAAATAAGCATAAAAACGGAGACGTTACAAATGGGATGCTCGCGTCGGGATAAATTTGACAATATTATTGTTGATTAGATTGAACTTTACTGACATTTATATTGAAGAGACAAAGCTAATTAAAATGACGATCTATTTGGAAATTGTTAAGCATAGCGCAACGCGCATGTATAGATTTTAAGCATTAGAGTCGGTGCGATAATCCTTATTGCTTAACATATACCAGAGATTGTATCACGTTAAGAGGGAACACTAGTGTGACGCTTAATAATTTTAATAATTATTATAAGCGAGTGTGAAATTGTATAGCGCATAGTTTAGCGTTAAATTTATTACTACTTAACCAAAAGTGAGTAAGTAAGAATGTCAATCACAGACTGGCAACAGTGGTTGGATATGGGACGTTCATTCTCATTGGAAGGTGAAGAGCTGAAGGCGTTTGTCAGAGACAGACAGAACGAATTCAGACAGCAGAGGGCGGATGAACGAGAAGAGAAAAAGGAAAGTGAGCTACGTGCAGCTGCAGAAGCCAAAGCAGCCAGAGAGAGTGAATTGGAGCTAGCGCGTGAGGCGGCTAAAATTGCTGAGGCAAAAGCAGTTAGAGAAATAGAAATGGCGAGGATGGCTGACGCGAGACTTATACGTGAAGCAGAGATGAACGAGGCGAGGCTTGCAAGAGAAGCGAATGAAGCTTTAGAGCATAAGAGACTCGAGATTCAAGCGAGAATGAGAGAAATAGAATCGAGAGATGGACGAAACAGAGATGATGGAGATTCTTATATGACGATGGGTGACAACCACCAAGGAAACCAAAGTCATAAGGGAATGAAGAATATTAAATTCCCAATATTTAACGAGGCAAAGGACTGTCTTGATGCGTATCTTCTTAGATTTGAGCGTACGTGTACGACGTATGAGATACCGAGAGATGTATGGTCGCTGATGCTAGCGCGACATCTAGAGTCGAAAGCATTAGAAGTGTACCAGCGTTTGTCGGCTGAAGAAACACAAGACTACGATTGTTTAAAGAAGCATCTCTTGAAAAGATTCCAATTGACAGAAGGAGGGTATCGTAACAAGTTTAAGACTAGCAAGATGGAACAAGGAGAAACTCCTTCAAATTTCATTTACAGATTGCAACGATATTTGCAGCAATGGTTGCTACAAGCTGGATTTGAGCAGACCTACGAAGGAATCGAGGATCTACTGTTAAAAGATCAATTTTTCCTCACTTGTAGTAACGAGTTGAGGATGTTCATTAAAGAGAAAGGAAAAATGAGCTTAAAAGACACATTGACGTGTGCAGAATCTTACATCGAAGCTCATGGGTACAGATATGCAGAGAATTCTGTAAAACCTCAAGGGAGATTCAATAATGACAGAGGTAATGGAAAGCCATTTGAAGAGAAATCGAGAGAGAAATTCCAAGGAAACATGAACAGAGGAAGAGTCGAAACGCGACAGAACAAAGAGACAAATCACAGTGGAAATGTGAATAGAGGATTTAGTAGAGATAGAGAGCAGGCAGCGGAACACAAGATAACTTGTTTTGCATGCGGTAAGGTAGGTCATAAAGCATATGATTGTGTGAACAAAACTAAAGGGTTTGTTAAACACACAGCTGCAGCCGTACAGATTTACGAGAATAGGGCGTACAGGGCTGTACAGACAAATGAAAATACGAAATCGAATGAAATTGACAGAACAGTAGAACGCCAGGATAGGAAAGGTAAAGAAGAAGTACCGAAACATATGGCAGCGAGTACGGTAGTTACGGAACGGAAAGATGGTTGCATTGACATTGAAAGTATAGACGAATGTCAAGCGAAGGTCAATGGCGTAGACGCCAATTGTCTTTACGATTCTGGAGCGAGTACATGTATCGTGAGGAGATCGCTAATCAAGGATAGTGATTTGACTGGGAAGGAAACGCACTGCATCCTAGTTGATGGGAGCTTAAGGTGTTTTCCTACAGCCAATGTAAACATTGAGAGCGAGTATTTTACTGGTGAAGTTGAGGCAATGGTTATGGATGAGCCAGTAAAGCCGATAATTATTGGACGCGTGAGAGGGTTAAAATATACAGTAACGAATGAGAACACGGATGAAAATATAATTAATTGTGACAAAGGAGAGAAAGTGAATGAGACGATTATGAGTGAGAAACAAGAAAAAGTTGAGTATAAAGGAATACTCAAGAGAAATGTGAATGCTAATTCACGTTGGCAAGATGCCAAGAAGACAGTAAGATTTGAGAGTGATGAAATGAGCACGGAATATGATGACGTAATAGAGAAAGTTGGAAGTGATGACGTCATGAACAGTGACGCACATCAAACGACAGCAGCGATAGAAACGAGAGCTGAGTCGAAGAAAGTGGTGAAATATAAACCACTCAAGGTCACAGAAATGCCCGACCTGAATATAACCACAAAAGAAATAAAGGAATTACAGAAGACAGATGAAACATTGAAGAGTTACTGGGATAAAGCATCTGAGTGGAATGGCGATGAGAAGAGTACAGAAAAAGTGCTGTACGTAAAGAAAGATGGATTGTTGTACCGGAGATGGAAGGAAGTATTGAAAGATGAAGCGAAGTGGCAGTTGATGGTTCCGAAACAGTTGAGAAACAAAGTTCTAGCTGTAGCACATAACTCGCTACTGTCAGCTCATCTAGGCATGAAGAAGACTCATGATAAAATTGTGAATGAATTTTATTGGCCAGGGATAAATCAAGAAGTTCGGCGATATATATTAAGTTGTGATGTATGCCAGAAAGCAGTGGATAAGAAAGTGAACTACAAGGCACCGATGGGACATCTTCCAGTGCTGGATGTGCCGTTCAAGCATGTCTGTGTGGACATCATAGGAGCCATAGAGCCAATGTCTATGAGAGGATATCGTTATGTATTAACGATTATCGACTTAAGCACCAGGTATCCTGAAGCGATACCGTTGAAAGGAATAAGTACCGAGGAAGTGGCGGAAGCCTTGTTTAACTTTTACTGTCGGATGGGCGTACCAGAAAGAATTCATACAGATAGAGGAAGCCAATTTACGTCAGAACTAATGGCCGAAGTAAACAAAATGTTGTTGATCAAGCACACGATGACAAGTCCGTACCACGCGATGGGAAACGGTTGTGTAGAACGTCTTAATGGAACGATTAAGACAACGCTGAGAAAATTGATAGGTGAACAAGTTAAAGAGTGGGACAGGTACTTGGCACCATTACTTTTTGCACTACGAGATACTGTACACGAGAGCCACGGATACACGCCTTTCGAATTAATCTTCGGAAGATCATGTAGAGGTCCGGTACAGATATTGAAGGAACTGTGGACAAACGAAAAAGTGGAAGACGAGGTGAAGGATGTATACACATATATGACAGATCTACGAGAGCGTATAGAGGAAACGTGTAATATGGCGCAGAAAGCAATTCACAAAGCTAATGCGAAGAACAAGAAGTACTACGATAAAAAGGCACGATATAGAAAACTGGAGATTGGTGATAAAGTCCTATTGTTACTACCGAGTTGTAATAATAAGATGCTTGTGAAATGGCAAGGACCATTTGTAGTCAGAGAGAAAATCGGAGATTACGATTATAAAGTTGAGGTTGATGGCGGAAAACTGAAAACATACCACATCAACATACTAAAGAGATATTACGAGAGGAGTGAAGAATTGTCAGGTTCTGAGACAATAGCATACGTGTCAGCTATTGTACATGATGGTAGAGAAGGTGAAGATGAAGAGGAGGAGATATTGAACTTGTATGTCAGTAAGCAAACTGAGACTTACAAGGATGTTGATATTAATCCACAATTAGAAGATGAACAGAGAGGTGAATTAGAAAAATTACTGAGAGAATATCAAGACATATTTACAGATAAACCAGGAAGAACTGACATGGTGAAACACGAGATTCATCTTACGAGTGATGAACCTGTTAGGATGAAAGCGTATCCAACACCGTATCATCTACAGTCTGAAATTGATAAGGAAATTGAGATAATGTTAGAGAACGGGATAATAGAAAGATCAGAAGCAGCATACGCAGCACCGCTTGTTGTTGTTAAGAAGGCAGATGGAAGCAATAGACTTTGCTGCAACTATAAACAATTGAACAAAGTGACAGTTTTTGATCCAGAGCCGATGATGTCAAACGAGGATATCTTCAATAAACTGAGTGGCAGCAAAATATATAGCAAGTTTGATTTTTGCAAAGGATATTGGCAAATTCCAATGAGCGAAGAATCAAAAGATTATACGACTTTCATTTGTGCAAGTGGATTGTATAAATTTAATGTACTACCATTTGGATTGGTAAATAGTGCTTCAAGCTATAACAGACTGATAAGGAAGATTTTGCATGGAACCGAGAATCTGGAGAGTTATGTTGATGACATACTAGCTCATACAGAAGGATGGACTAAACATATGAAGATTTTACGAGAGTTTTTTCAAAGAGTGAGAGATGCTCACCTGACTTTGAAACCAAAGAAATGTTCGTTAGGCTATGGACGCATAGATTTCTTGGGTCATACGTTAAACAACGACGACATTAGTCCTAAAGGAGAATCGATAGATAAGATTGTGGAGATGCCACAACCGAAAACGAAGAAACAAATAAGAAGCTTTTTGGGAGCAATAAACTATTACAGAAAATTTATTCCTCATTGTGCTGAACTGATGGCACCATTAAGTGACTTGACAAAGAAGTCAGCAGCTAATAATGTTGATTGGAACGAAGAATTAGAAGAGAGTTTTAGCAAGCTGAAAGCAGCACTTGCTAAGACACCAATATTAAAGTTGCCAAACTTGGAAAAGGAATTCGTGATTCAAACGGATGCATCAGGAAGAGGAATAGGTTGTGTCCTGATACAGCAGTATGAAGGGATAAACCACCCGATTGCATATGCGAGTAGGAAACTATTGGAAAGAGAGATGAGATATTCAGTTGAGGAGAGAGAATGTCTAGCGATAATGTGGGGAATTAGTCGGTTTGACAGGTACTTGTGTGGAAAGCAGTTTGTGATTGAGACAGACCACTGCGGACTACAGTACATGAAAGAAGGGAGAATGAGAAATGCGAGAGTCATGAGGTGGAGTCTAGCACTTCAAAATTATTGCTTTACGATACGATATATCAAGGGAAGCAATAATGTTATGTCTGATTATTTGAGTAGAGGAATTACATAGTACTTAAATATATCAGTAATGTATTATAATAATGTAGATAAGAAGTTCAGTAATGTTGTATTGTTGTGTAAGATAGAATAAGGAAGTTGATAGAAATTTAGTTGATAGATAATTAGGTGAGATTGTAAAGCCTGATTACAGACTTTTGAAGGAGGGGTATTTGTAGCGTATTAAATCGCTATTATCTATCAAACTAACTTGTCTGATATTATATGTTAATTCTAAGTAGGAGTTAAGCTAGATAATTTAGTCGGCGTATCTGGATTAATAATTTGGCGTCTAGTGGATTAGTAACTAGGAGACCACGAATCTTGCGTACATGAGCGAGGCAGTCATGGTGACGTCAAGCGGTTACTACGGACGCTTACGTAAGTGAAAACATTTGCATCGACGCGCAACCAATAAAAAGCATCGAAATGAGCGTAACGGTGGGAATTGAATGGAAACAGCCACGTCATTGAAATTCGACATAAACGGTTGATTCCTTGCTTGAACATTGAGAAAGATGGTTGTTCAGTTGTGGCTGGCAATTCATTTGAAGTTTATTCAATGGTGAGGATGATGATTATGCTCGTATCTGGTCGTAAAACAGTACGAGGCATTCGTGTGAGAGTAGAGGCGATTTAGAAATTCGAAGTTGCGAACTCTAACGTCCGTGAAGTCTACATTGTGATCGTGACGGTTGGTGAGACGATATTCGTGTGTTGAGAAACGATTTTGGGCTCGTTGTCTCTGGTTGACATTTCAAGGTCATTTTCAATTGGGAAGGAAATTCTCATTGGTTGGAGTGTGATAATTTGATGCTACGGAAGTATTGAATATTGTCTTGTCTGGTATTCGATCTGGATTCCACAGCTTGACAGTATCTCATTATCCTTCTTCAAATATAGCACGAGGTTGCTTATCTTCATTCAGTGAATCTACGGAGAATCAGCAGAACTATTTCTTCAAATATAGCACGGGGTTGCTTATCTTCATTCAGTGAATCAACAGAGAATCTACAGAACTATTTCAAGACCGTTTACACTACAGAAACGACATGTCATATATCTCAACTGTGGAGCACAGATAAGCTAAAAGATAATTATAATTAGTGATACGCCAAATAAGTAAATAGGAATATTACGTAATTGTATTGTGTATTTAATAGTTTCAATTATATCATACATTTATAAAGAATTGGTGTCTCTTTGAACAGATCATTTAAATGCAGTACATTTTCAATTACCCGCTAAAATAAGCATAAAAACGGAGACGTTACAGGAAACAATGCAGTTAATTGTTACCTCAACTTTCAAGACGAATACTCTGTCAAAACCATTTAATTTCTTAACAACCTCACGAGATTAAAATTTTATATGGCGCCACGAAATTAGCAATGATGTGAACACTGAACAGACACCGAAAAGTGAGGAATGTAACAAAATAAAATAGGCCTAATCGTTGTTTCCAACATTTTGTAACAGATATTTCTTTCTGTTTTTTGTTTTGTTACATCGACAGAACTGTCCAAACTCGGTAAGACACTTTCTTCCATCAATGTTTCAATACAAGCAACATCATCGAGCAGTCTTCATTGAGCGCTATACAAATGTCATGTAACGGACTATCGCAAAGCGCTAGAGTGTAGTAGTGTTTTATTTCATTTAAAAGATTTATATAGCGCCCCTTCAGGATCATCTACCCCAGTGGCGGCGCTAGGGGAAGGTTAGGGGAGGACTAAGCCCCCTAAAAAAGGCAACACGGGGCTAAGCCCCCTAAAAAAGAATATCCGGTTTGTTACATGCTAAACTGAAATATTTACACGATTTTCGGCTAGATGACTAAAAAAGGTCTTCAGAAATTTTGACGGATGAGAATGGAAAATCTCCTTCTCGAGGATTCAGCCCCCAAAATTTAAATCCTGGCGCCGCCACTGATCTACCCATGAGCGCTCCCGACCCAACCTTAATTGGCTAATTTAAAAGAGAGCAGTCTTAATAGTAGAGTAGAACGTGGTCTCAAAGTCTCTAGACCTTAGACCTTATTCCACAGGGAGTCCATTCCAGATTGCACGGTCAGTGGCAGGAAAGGCACGGCGCTAATATGCATGGCAACGCATAACATAGCATGAAAGGGTAACTAGCCTACCACAGTGCAACGTAACACAACATAGCATAACTGAGCATAGTACGATGACTGGAGTGTAATTATAGATGTCGCTAGAATAGATCGGATAGCCAGCATGTAAAACGAACACAGTGATTTCAGGATTTATTTCATAAATATATATAATTTTATATATATATATAAAAATCAACAGTTGATTTATATGTAGCAACTGTTGATTTAATTCATACAAACTGCTTTCCCTGATTTATTTCCTAAGATAATATTATTATTATATGAAAGGTCGTTCATCGACTGTTGACTGTCTGTTTTAGGTCGTCGCAGCAAGAGATGGCGTCGCAAAGAAACTGAACCCTTCGTCAATCGTTGATTCGAATTTAGCCAGCGAACTTTTCAAACGGCTTTCCAGAATCTACAGCTCGCCATTCATGTCCAGTATGATTAAGTATTATAATATAAATCTCTTATCGTAACACGACTTCTTATTAACTGTTACGTCTGCTTTCCGGTCTAATGTTAACTAAGACCAGCTGTTTAGGCCTGTTAGGCAAACATAGGCTGAGTCTGCTTAACACGATTTTCAGAGACTTCTCCAGGCTTTATCGAACAGCTAATGATGCAAACATGCACGCACGCACTTAGGCCTACATGTTGGAGCTACTTAAGGCCCTACATGCAACAGGAACTTTCGAGGCTTTAACCCTCGGAGGCTAACCTATAAAATAATCACATATTGGATAACCTGGGGTATATTTTTCACCCCACACCATTTGAGGCCTATGATATAAAATTAGACCATGTTTGATCAAAAATGACACTTAATTCATGTTCAGCATGGAATTGACAAACTATGAAACCTAACTAAGTTAAAATATTAGCATAGGCCTAATCGTCGAGTCTACGGTCATCTATACACAAGTAACGCTTTGTTAGGCCTACATGCTTTCCACATACAAAGTTGCAACACATATATGCTAGGTCTATGACATCATCGATTTCAACATTATCTAGCTCCGAGACATCATTGCAATCAACAAATTCTTCATTATCATCATCAATATCATCATTTTCAATACTTTGATATAAATTCTGATATCAGTTTAGCTGCATTGGCTGCAGATAACCGTCGAAACCTTTTCAGCACCAATAAATTATTAATAACAATGGCCATTGTATGACGTCAGTCACGTGATCATGCATTCAATAAAAAAATATATAAAAATGGGAAATTAAGCAAAAATCATCTATGAACAGATACACAAAAGCGCATGGCAAAATCTCAAAGCAGTAAAAAAATTCAGGGCAAATACTGACAGTGGGGTGAAAAAAACACCCCAGGTTAGCCTCCGAGGGTTAAACGGAATCCACAGTATATTATTCTGGTATTGCAATTGATCATCGTTATTGTATTGAGTTGTCTTTTGTAGGCAGGACTGAAGACCATCGACAGCA
>OX457042.1:9569027-9574027 GCA_949752735.1 Lumbricus terrestris
ATTAAGACACTAACGACACTAGAAATTCTGAGCTGGTTGATAGTCAGGGGCGGAAGAAGGAGCGGTCAAAACTTTTTGTTCTGATGTGAAAAAAATTTCGTAGGAATTTTGCCGAAAAATCTAAAAATCTGATGACCTTTTTTAACCAGATGCTACTTTTCCCTCTCTCTCGCCATTGCACGCTGCAGTGATTGAAACCTGATCGGGGGGGGGGGGGGGAAGCACTCCTGTGCAAATCTCTGAATGGGAGGCCATGGCAGGATTGCCCCTGGATCCACCCCTTTTTATTGCACCCTCAAACCGCCAACAAATAAAACACCAGCTAATAGCAGCTATGTTATACAGTGATCGTCATCTACCTAGAGTGAGGGTCTTGTTGCCGTCGTAGAGATCTTTTCCGCTAATTCCGACCAACGAGAAATTGCATTGCTTTCCTAGCAGGACAGCGTAGTTGCAATTTTCTAAACACAAAAATAAACAGGAAAATTAATCCAATGGAAATGTCACCGACGCCAAGAGAAGTTTCCCATGTTCTATTTACACGACTGTGTTTTACTGCTAGACAAATAATGAGGAAACTGCAAATGGATTTGCAAAATAGACGGCGCACCCAAAATTATCCTCTTTTTCTTTCTTTTTCCCCGTTTTGCACCAGATCTCACCAATCCTCTCCTAATTTGCTTTTTCATCATCGTGACGGATAGAAATTCAGGGAAATAGTCAGACAGATAGACAGACAGACAGACAGACAGACAGAATGAAAGACGGTCATTCATAAATTGATGTCTATATAAAACGAAAGCACGAAACACGGGCGCAAAGAAAAAGAAAGGGAATGAATACATAGAAAGACAGACAGACAAACAGACCGATGGACAAGCACGACGAATGGATGGATGACCAAAGACACACATGTAGATAGATAAAGAGCAAACATACATAGGTCTACAGACGGACAGACATGCATATGGACAGACAGACAGACAGACGGACGGACAGGCAGACACACACAGACAAATAGACAGACAGACAACGGACAGATAGCTATAGACAGACACACAGACAAGACAGACAAACAGATAGACACACACAGATAGACGCAAACACACAGACAGCCACACAGACAAAAAAGAGACAGACAGATAGCTAAACAGACAGACACACAGACAAGACAGACAAACGGGCAGATAGATAGACAGACAAACAGACAACCAGGCAGATAGCTAGACAGATAGACACACAGACAAAACAGACAAACAGATAGACACACAGACAGACACACAGACAAACAGATAGATAGACAGACAGACACACAGACAGACACACAGACAGACACACAGACAGACACACAGACAGACACACAGACAGATAGACAGACACACAGACAAAACAGACAGACAGACAGACGCACCTATCTTTTCCATGACTGCGCTCTTCTCCTTGAACGTGCGTTTGACCTTCTTCCAGTCGACGCATCCTGGTTTGATGATGTCATAGAGCTGGAAGATGATGAGTCCGTCGGTGAGGTCACTGTAAAGACGGTTGACGTATGGACTGACTCCCATGCTGTTCATCCAGTTACGATAGGCTACAATGATGCAACAATGATCACGATCATCAGTCATGATCATTTTATGATCACAATCATGATGATTATGATCATGATCATGATGATTATCAGCTTAGTAGTTTCTAGTCTTCTTCTAGCATCTGGCATTGCTTTGCTAAAATTAATGATGTGATCTTTTGTATTGCATGTATTTAGTCATTTATGAAGCGCCTCTATTGGTAGAAAGGTTCAGAAGCGCTCCCAGTGTGTAAGACCCCGCGAGAAGAAGCAGGTTTTGACAAGAGCGAAAGGAGAAAAGAGATTGCCAGAAAACATTGTAGCGCGAAGAGAAGGAGAAAGCGCATTCGGAATAGTTGAAGAGTTGGAGCAAAATTATCAGCGAGACTGAACCGTAGCAGCTCTTGTACGGGAAACCAAGAGGTTAAGTCTATTGGAGGAAAGAATTGGATGGTCGGAGCAAATTTCTAATGATATTTAATATTTTACAGTGATTTAATTAGTTTTCTGTTTAATTCTGCTACAAACAAACCCCTTCTCTCTTTTCATGCACCACTATTAACGCTCACTTTTGCTTAATTCCAATCGATTCAACTCTGGAACTATACCTGACAAGGAACACTCACACATCATCTTTACTATAAATATCCATCTATCTAGGGGCACTACCTCTAGTGTGATCTTCCCTTCAGAGGCACCTATTGTTTCCTTACATCGAAATCTCTGTAGGCTACATCGAGTCACTCATTCATCTGTAATCTTAATCATTTTGCACAATGCATAGCGTGTAATTTTAATTTTGGGGAGCAATAAAATTTGAATTTGAAGGTAAACGCAGAAAGCGCCTCCCATTAGTCTTTCTATCTGATTGGTTCCGTACAAATGTTAATTCACAACAACAATGTAAGCAGACACTGTGGTTGCATAGCAGACACTGTGGTTGCATAGCAGACACTGTGGTTGCATAGAAGTGCTTCCCAGTTTAAATATTTGAGCGCACTTTTCTCTTCTCTTGTCTCCGTGATGTCTCCAAGGTCAACTTCTGCCGCTTCAAGGGCAGGGTACTTGTTGAAGAGGTTGGCCACGTAGGCCAAGTTCAGCTTGTAGATCCCTTTGCAGACATCCTTAGGCGAGACGAACACTCGGCACTTCATCTTATCTGCTTCCTGTAACATCTTCTCTGCTCGCGATTCCAGGTTTGACTCCTGTCAAAACCAGAAAGCCAGTTTGTTTCTTTTCAATCGACAAACCAGGCTGCAACTTTAAAACCATAAAACGAGCCAATAAAACCTGCCTGCTGCTTTCAATATTATAAATCACTGAAATCAGTCTGCCGTTTAAATTAAAAGCCATAAACCCAGTTTCCAACTTCTACGACCACAAACCGGTTTGCTACTTTTAAAACATTGGCTCATAAAACTAGTTTGCTGTATTTTAGATTCCTATAAAGACATCCTACGATCAGTGGCGTAGCCAGGAATTTATTAGGGGGGTTGCTTAGTTTGCCTTGCCGGATGCCCTTTCTGACACCAACCCAATAGTATTAGAGTAAATAAAAAGAGAATAAAGTAACAAAGGAAATAAAGTAAGAAAAACAATTGCTACAAGTAATTGTTTTGTGTTTCTAAATGGATAAATAACCTTTAAGAAACTTTCTCCCTAGACCAATGGGGTTTAATCCCCGAAACCCCCTTGTCTACACCACTACGTTACGCCACAACTTGCAACATTAATTATATTATGACATACAGTAACCTACTATTATAATGAATCTATTAAATTTACCCTTTCTGGGGCAGTTGTGACGCCAAGCTCTTTTGGCGCGATCTGGTGAAGCAGGTGCGTGTAGGCAATGGAGTCCTTGATGTCGGTCGTGAAGTTGCGGATGACGCGACCACATCCGGATCGTCGCAGGTGGTAGTTCACCCACCGGATGAGGATCTCCTCTGGTGACAGCTTCAGGAAGTCCTCGAGGGTCTCACCCTCCTCGAGCAGGGCAACCAGATTTGGATTGTGCTCGAGGTTGATGTCGGACAGCAGACCAATCTGCAATTAGATCAGTATATATATATATATCTATATCTATAAGAAAGGATGTACGTATATTTATTTGGGAGCGATGCACGCTCGCAGTTTAGCAGCTACTGACCTCAAACATTGCATTTAGATAAACGTTCACCACAAAAATCCAAGTACGCTATTTTCAGCTTTTTATTCACTTTAGATTTCGAAAAAATAGACATTTTAAACTTCTCTGTGTTAATGTATGCGCTAGCGGCAAGCCTGTCCTGTCGCGTCGCCGTATTTCAATCGTTTTTCATTAACGGCCTGCATGTTGCCGTTGATGTCATATTTTGACGTCATTTTTCGCTTACCATGAAAAGCATACGCTGTCGTACAACCCTGGGAAAAGATACATGCCTTCGGCCAAGGAGTAGGCCTATATAGCCTCGATTCTATTTTTAGAAATGCTTGGTATATTTTTATATATGCTTGGTATGATTATTTATAAAGAAACAGAGTACCAGCGTAACTGCACGTTGCCATGCATATTTTCACACTTATATCTGAAACGCCACAACTAGACAAATGTTACACGGGCCACCTCGCCTCCACACACCTCGGCCCGCAGGGCCGAGGTGTGTGGAGTTCGTGGGGGGGTGGTGGGTGGGGAAGAAATTTTGCCGAAAACTCAAATTTCACGGGTGGCGTACAAGTGGAGGTCGGAGTGTTGTGGGGTGCAGTCGGGTAGTTGTAGGTGGTGGGGTCGTGGCCGGGAGCGGGTTGAATCCTAAATTTCCCGGGCAACGCCGGGTACCCCAGCTAGTATAATATAAGTATAATTATACCTATGTAATTATATATATAGTCTATATATAATATATTATATATAATTATAGTATATATGTTTCTATATTTGCATAAATTTAATAGATTTATAGGTCAACGCTAGTAATATATCATAATATAACAATTAAATTAATTTTTTTATGTTGATAATATAATTGTGTGTAGGCAAGGAAGAAGAAGGATTTTTCATATCATTTACTTAACTTTATTATTTCCGTTTGTTTTTATTCAAATATGTTCAAAAAGAGTTAAGCAAGCCCTGGAATTGGCGTGCACTAGGGTAGGTGTTACCCATGGTGTCACCCCACCAACCCTCTCCCTTCTTTGGCTATGCTTTTTCTACTAATGCTACTAGTATACTATCATCATTTACATTAAGGCTCCAACGAATCGGCTACCGTGACCCACTGCTGCACTGACCCGAATGATCTGCCACATGAGTCCAAGAACAAGATGTTCCTTTCCATCACGAAGATCCTCCGGTCCAATGTTGATGATGTTGCATCCGATGGACTGAGCCGATCGCAGGGCAAGCGTCTGGTTCTCAAGGATCTGGTAGACGCTCAGGTTGCCTTTGTTGATC
>OX457042.1:9579027-9651527 GCA_949752735.1 Lumbricus terrestris
GCGCGGTGTTTTCAGTCGGGAAAGATTGCGGTGTTTTCAGATAGGGTCGTACACGACAGGAATGTGACAAAGAGACAAACGGACAGTGCTAAAGGAAGGTAGAAAGGCAGTCAGGAAGAATTTTGGTCGAATGCGCTTCCAATCGTTTTCAATTTCAGACGCGTTTTATCAGGTGGAGCATTGCCTGTGACAATGAACGTACATGTACACATTATACAATACCCATGCGACAGCCTGATTCCTAAAAAAATTATTATATAAACAACTTCCTTCAAGCTTTCGGTTTTTCCCCTTAACATATCTTTTGTTATGGGACAGTCCCCAGCCATCCCATAGACATTGAGTAAGCCATTATAACATAGCCACCACCTGGGAGGGACTTTTGTCTGCATAGGCGTGTCACTGAAACGTTACGTAATCTTACTATGGATGCATCCAGATTTGGTGAGGGCCTATGACAACAGAGGCCGTTGCCCTAGGAAAAAATTTGTTTGGCATATCACAGCACTACGTAATCTTACGTTTGCTTACCGGGTACTTGTCTAGCGCAGTAGTTCCCACGTGTGAGCATAATGTGCAATCACGTCCTAAAAGTTGGAAGGAGCAAATGGATCACGTCCTAAATGTTGGGGGACCATAATAAGAAAGTTAGGGGACCACTCAAAAGTTGGGGGACGCGTCCCGTGGATCCCATAGGTTGGTTGCGCCTATGCTTGTGAGTTCGTGTGTGTGTGTGTGTGTGTGTGCGTGTGTGTTTTTATGGATTGATACATGGATGGATGACAGGACGGACAGGTTGATAGACAGATGAATCGACAGTGGTGTTGTCATCCTAATAATTTTAACCAGGACAGTCACACAAGCAACCATGCAGTTGGGCAAAATTCTGGCTGAGCGACGAACAGGACAGATCTGATACTTTTGCCTGCAGAGTATTTGTCTGGCTCGCACAGCTGCGGGTCTATCGCCGTCTCTGGTGATTAATTACCGTAACGACATCGTGGGCACAATTGCTTTTTTACTTCCTGCTGTTTGCCTTGGCTCTCTGAAGTGGGGGCCAGAAGGACATGCTTCTAGACTCAACTAGATACAGACGTATTATTTTAGTCAACCAGTGTTCACTTGTAGATGATAAATTTCAAACTAAGTAGGTCTACACTATAGATACGAAGCGAATTTGCCATCAAATTTGTATAGACCTCTATAGGTCTATTGGGGCTTATAATTATTATATGTGTCGCATATCAGAGGTTAAATTCAGCGCTTTGTAAACGAAAGATGCTTTAGTCAAATATAAATTACAAACAACACAACTGATTTGCGATCAGTTGATTTGATTTTGATTCACAGCTCTACTGTCATTGTTTTTCTTTCACTCCAACACATCCCAATAATGATTATTATAAATCTTTCAATACGTTTATTGCTTCCAGTTTAGCCAGCATAAAAAATGATTATATAGCAAATTAGCAACGTTGGATTATACAGCAGTATGACCCAGAAAAGAATAAAGTCCCGCTTACTAGGGACTATATATAGGCTATGCATACATATATTGTGTGTGTTTGTGTATTGTGTGTGCCTACGAAATTGGAGACAGTTTTACACCGTTTAAGCACACACGCAAACACGTGCACACATACAAATCATGGTCAACTATAATAAGGAAGGACTGTTTAAAGTGTCCGGATATCTGAAACTGTGCTTCGTTGTTCTCAGGTATCATATAATTATTGTTTATGCATGCACACAATTATGTTTGTGGTCGCGGTGATATCTATTGCTGTATGATCAATACGGATGTCACTATATGCAGAGTGGCAACCAAACCCACTTGTCACTTGTCTGTTCGGGTTAATGCAATACAACGTTCAATTATTCACGTCCTGGTTTAAATCTGCAGCTAACAATGACTGCAATGGAGCCAGCGAATAAAATGTGAGTGTAGCCGACAGCTGTTAAATTTAAAGAGCCCGTGTAGCATGGACAAGGCCGACGATGTTGAAATACAATGCAATACTATAGGACCTACAAGTGTATTTTAATGCCCTTTTATAGCTATAATCTCCTGATAGTTAATGTCAGTCAGAACAGAACTGATGGAACTGATACGCTGATGAAACTTCCTTCTTGATTGTTCGGTTTACTATCACTGTAGGTCAATGCTACGGCGGATATATATACACATACATACATGCATACATAGATACATAAATACATACATACATGTAGGCCTGTATGCACACGTGCATAGGCGCAATCACGTCCTAAAAGTTGGGAGGGACCAAATGAATCACGTCCTAAAAGTTGGGGGGGGGACCGTAATGATAAAGTCAATGGGACCACTAAAAAGTTGGGGGGGACGCGTCCCGTGGGTCCCATAGGGTGGTTGCGCCTATGCACACGTGCATATACGCAGCTGCACACATAAATGTAGGCTACATGCATAATTATATGCATGTACAATTGTACATGTACGTAATACGATAATCGTTTAAATACCAGCATGGTGTGAAGCTGATAATATTAATTATTAGTTGCGATTTCTAGGCGGCAGAGAGTAGACGATATCCTGCTGGGCTTTGTGTGAAGGCTACCCGCAGCTAATGTTAAAGAGGACACAATAAAATGACCTACTTCATAATTATATACTATGAGCTTAGCCTGTCAATAGAAGGTACAACTGCCCCAAGTCTCAACTGGCCCAACTGGCAAAGAACTGTAATACATAATTGACTTGGGTTATTCTTTGCAATCTGTAATTAGTAGCATAAGAAGTCAGGATTCTAAGTAGGCCAATATTAGGAGTTTAAGTAGTTTTTACTTAGGAGTTTAAGTGTAGGACAAACCATATAATAATCAGATATTTTAGTATGGGCAATACTGTAGTCAAGATTTTCAGTAAAGGCTACCATAACAACTAATAAGTAGTTTAAGTACACTATGATCTGGATTTTAAGTACGCTCTAATCAGAAGGATGATCGAGATGATGATCATGATGATCATGATGATCATGATGATCATGATGATTATGAATATAGTCAATATAGTCATAAACACGGTGACTACAAAGTTAATTGTGGTCGTTTAATCATCAAAGCGTTTCATAAAATTTTCTGACTAGACTAATAATATTATTTTAAGTCCCAGCAGTTGAGAAAGGGCAATAATCTTATTATTACCGGTTTTGTTCGTTTTATTCAACAGCCAGTGCAATATTATTATGGCACAGTCTAGAAATTATTTAGCAAAACATTCGCAATGCAGCTAAATATACTTTGTTATTGATGCCCTTATAATATATCGTGATATTAAATGAACATTTTTATTCACTCACAATCACCCATTCGTCCTTGTATACATTATGCTTATACATGCACTTGCATAAAATATTAAATGCAATTATTTATCTATACATGCAAGTCATGCATATAGATGCAATGCATGTAGAATTGTAGATGCAATGCATGCATACATTGCATAGGGGTACGGGAGATTTCAGCAGTGGGGGGTGCCAAAGATTTACTTCTGCCCGAAAAATAAATCCTGAAATCTCGTGGAAAATACTACTTTCTCCCTGAAAAAAAGTTGACGACCTTTTTTAGTCATTTCCCGGGTCTGCTTGCCCGAAAACCAGTTTTGCCCGAAATTTGGGGGGGATTTGCCCCTCTGGACCCCACCTCATACGCCTATGAATTCATGTATATAGATGCAATGCGATAATAACCGTCTCAGAAACAGAGACTCGCATCTACGCGGCATGGCAATAATTCTGCAGTGAATCATTTCTTTATGTGGTTGGCTGTCCAACCATGTCTTTAGACCGTGACTTACTTTTGAGCAAATTTAACCTGACAATTGTTCAGCTAGTATTTCGCCACTTCGCTTGCCTCTTGTCGCCGTATAAAACTCGAGATTCAAGCATGGTTATGCTTAGGCCGACATAATTGTGACCCGTCTTCACAAAACCGGTCGCTTCTTATTATACAGGCAGTTCATAAAATATACCCACACTATAGGTCCAAACGGTGAGAGTTTTATCGGTATTCACGGGTGGCTGTGCAATATCCAGTGTTGGTCAATTTTAAGCTGATTAAGCACTAACACAAAGTATGCTAAAACATGTCTCCAGAAGTCAACGAACCATGCACCTACACAGCTTTACTTCTCAGCATAGAAATTATTCACTTAAAGTGACAAACCCTACAAGCGCAGATAGCAACTATACTGCGTTTGATTATTCTAATCGAAGAATGGGCGACAATAACTTTTTGCCAATTCGTATTTATTTATTAACAACTATAATAATTATTGTTGATTAAAATATTTTCGCAATCGATGAGATCTCTCATCGATTACGAAAATATTATAATCGACAGTACTGTTGTCAACAAATAAATACGAATTGGCTGAGCATAATTCTTACAGCCTGTTGACAAGTTAGTGTAAAATTCCTAACGTCAACACTAACATAATAAGTAGCTTAGTAGCTTAATAAACTATGTCGGATATACTCCATTAGGGTCTACAGCGTATACCCTACCCGGAAGTAAAACAGTAAGCTACTATTACCGGTACCAAAGAACTGTAACCAGAAAGGCAGTGGTGGTCGCTGCTTATTAATAAATCATAGTCATCGTTGATTTTAAACCGGATTTTAATTCTAGTTAAGATTAAGCCTGTCCTGCTTCCTGATTTGCCGATTAGGCATACCATTGTTTGGAAACGTGTATCGTACGCTCATCGGCATCAGGATCGATTTTCTGCATAGGCCTAGGCCTACATACCGATAGGCGTACATGTCTTTAGGCCTGAATTATAGTCTAATAGGACCTACTAATTAAGTTAACAAGAATGCTGAAGGGATTGGATTAAACTGAACGAATAATATTATTTAATTACTGGGTAATTTAGTTTTAGTGGGTATACTCGTAGTTTTCAGAATAAACAGCCAAATGACTTTGTCCAACTAAGAAGCGTACAGTTGCATCGTGTATCTCACAGAAATGCATTCGAGGTTACTAAGCAAAACGCCATCGAAATGGAAAACTCGAATACCGCAAGCGCTACTCAATGACTAAGCGTTTGGAACCAGTCTATTCATGATGCTGCGTCATGTTAGACGGGCTGCAGAGGGCATGGGCTTAATTTGGGGCCATGGGAATGACGAGTGGCACCTCTACCCGGACTACCCCACTCGTTGAACTGGATAACGTGATGGTAGAGTATATGGTACTGTACCCCATACATTTTTGTCATATTGTTATTCGTAATAAACCGTGCTTGTGATAATTTTCTCAGACGAGCTCTTAAGACTCAGGTATCACCATCATTGTCATCATCATCATCATCATCATCATCATCATCATCATCATCATCATCATCATCATCATCATCATCATCATCATCATCATCATCATCATCATCGTCATCATCATCGTCATCACCATCGGAGTCGGAGTCGGAGTCGGAGTCGTCATCATCATCATCGTTATTATTAGGATGTGAAGCAGCTCTTGTAATTATAGAAAATTGAATCCAATCACTTCTAGACCAAAGTTTCGCTTTTGGTCCATTGACACCAAATTGGCCAAGTCCGGTCGACACCCGATGAGACAGGCAGGCAGACAGACAGACAGACAGACAGACAGACAGACAGAGAAGTAGACGGAAGAACTGCATGTTATACATGTATACGGTGGAACCTGTCTAGAATGAAAAAAGATTTGAAGACGGTTTTCAGTCGATGACAAGAGTGGTGGACGTGAGAAGACAAATAATACTTCCGGTTAACAACATCGTGTGATAACAAAGATCAGTAGCGTCGCCCCCTCCTTTATCAATACTTGGGACTGGCACTGCAAGAGTTGAGGCAGGTGACTGTTGTTAAAGGGATAAACATAGGTCTGTATACTGTTCCTTTGAGAGCAGTGGCGGCGCTAGTGGGGGTCTGGGGGGGCTAAGCCCCCCTACAAGAGGTTCAGCCCCCCCTAAAAAAAAGGGCCATCCGAATTTTTTTACATTGAAATATCCAAGATTTTCGGTCGATGACTAAAAAAAAAAGGTCGTCAGAAATTTTGGCGGCGGAAATGGAAAATTTTCATGAGGTTTCGGTCGATGACTAAAAAAATCGTCAGAAATTTTGGCGGCGAAAAATGGAGAAAATTTTCGCCGCGGGGCTCAGCCCCCCCCCCCCCGAAATTGAAATCCTGGCGCCGGCACTGTTTGAGAGATAAATACATATAACTCATAATACATATAGCCCTTCCGTCTACCTGTCTGTCTGTCTGCCTGCCTGTCTGTCTGTATATGCTGCTCCTTTCATACAGAGACGAATGGCCTCTCACTTTTTCTAACGCTGCGCTGGTTAGGCCTGCACAGTGTGTACACTGTAGCTTACTATACAGTATACATGCAGGGCAACTCTGAATCGGATTCCAACGATAATCATTTGTGTTATCCACGAGCGTCGCTGCCTAAATGATATTCTAATTATTCCTCTGATGTTTAGAGCAGTCTGTGCTGAATATAGGATAATTCATTTCAACGGCAGCAATAAAATTAAACAGAGGCAGACAAAACGACGAACCGTGAGAGTCAAACAGAGTAACAAGGAAGAAAGAAACAAGTGAGAACTGTGAGAGCGAGATGCGGCGTATGCAAGTCGATATTGAAACGACAGTGTAACAATGATGTGAGAATAATTTATATTGGTAAAAAGGTGATAGTCGACCGGTTGTGGAACTTTCACGAATTGCTGTAAATAGTGACACTAAAGACAGTGTTAGAACTCTGCTGGAACAATAGTGAACAAAAGAATGAGACAGTAATGAAGCAAAGGACGAGACAATAGAATGAAACAATAATGATGGTGACCATATTGTTATGTACTGATCCAGAAGCAAAACAATAACTAGCTGCAGTGGTGAAACTGCAAGAACATCTAAAATACAGTTAAACGGTACCGTATAATACTGAAATGAACGTGAAGAAAAGTTTGAACGCAGCGCAGACTAACGGAATGACGGTGAACTAACAATTAATGGCCCAATATAAGATAAAAGTTTTAAATCGATTTCTGAAGAATGCATTGAAGCAAAAATACACGTAGCTCAACCGTAGTCGGTGTTGCCAACGCGGAAGATAAAATGGAAAATAAATATACCGTGTTAAAAAGTTTGGTGATTTCTTCTATCTGTTCTCCGGTAAGATAGAGACTTTGCCTGACCGCTCCACCACCTCGCGACATCTTGCGTTGATTTTCTTGATCGTCTCTCCGGGAACACTCTAGGGTTCACAGCCTGCCGACGAGCTCACTAATAATTATGCCCTCTGTGTAACCGAGAGACTCAAGCAACGCCAAGCAGAGCTGCAAATGAGGCAAGAGCAAGTACAGCAACTGCAGGCTTTAGCTAAAGCCGGAATCTATATCGCATGTCCTACGTACCCCTGACCTATAGGCCTACGTATGAACTTTAGCTCTATATATACACACACATAAGAACATACACCTAAATATATCTGAGCCCTACACAAGTACATACATGGGCATTTACATATACAAACATATACAATGTAGGCTACCTAATATATACATAGGCCTACAGGCTCAATGCGTGCATATACGTCGTAGGCCTAGTAATAGTCAACCACGACATTATTCTTCCTGTTTAGCCTGCATGTCTCTTGACTCAGCCTAGCGTCCATTCTTCTGGGTTACTGCCGCCCGACTACGTTTGCTGGCTTAGTCGTCAGTCTTCATCTTACGCATTGAAGCGAGACATTTAGCTTGGTTTCTTCCTCGTCTAGCGTGTATACCTGCCGCAAAATACACCAAAACGAAATATTGTTTCGGTGCAAAGCTTTAACCACGCTCTCAGCTTGCTTACTCACTTTCTGGCCGAACTTTATTTTTGATGCTGAACTTTAACGCCGCTTAGAGCATCGTATAGGCAGTCATGTGTTTTTAAAATAGTTGTATGTCTAAGCACGATAGCTACTGCAAAGGGACCGTCCATAAATGCCGTCACACAACTACGGGTGACGGGTCACACGTTGTGACGATGTGTGACGAAGGGAGGTGTTTAAGAAATGTGACGTCACATCATCACATCAAACCATAAAAACACTTAACTTAATTAAAAAATTTCACCCATTTAAACAAATTTCGTTCACTTAATTAACTGCAATTGCTACTACAACTGACAAAGCAGCACACGCTTTACTTTTTCATTTTGCGGACTGCATAAGATTGTAATAATCATACTTCTATGTTTTTTGTTCTACTGTTTAGTTTCAAGTAGTTTTACAGTTGTAATTACTTTATTCGATAATAACAAGGAAATTTGCATATAACAATCTGGACGTCTTTTTTTCGGGGGAGGGGGGCAGAGCTGTTTGACGTCATATTTGATGGTTATGACTTTTGTGACGATGTGTGACGAGAGCAGGGACCCGGGGGTAAAAAATCATCCCAAATTGCATGATGTCATTTATGGACGGCCCAAAGGCAAGTCAATGTGAGTTTAGAGAAGAGAATATTATGCTGAGATAATGAAGAGAACGCAGCTTATACGTATGACCAAGTAAGGTCCGTTAGGAAAATGTGACACACTGCATGTGTCGAGTACTGTACAGATGGTAAAATGCAGTGCAGAATGAAATAAAAGTCTAGAGCTGACTAGCTCTAGATAGGATCATTCTTCATGATGGGCAATACCCAAAATAGCTTCATCTCTCTCTCTCTCTCTCTCTCTCTCTCTCTCTCTCTCTCTCTCTCTCTCTCTCTCTCTCTCTCTCTCTCTCTCTCTCTCTCTCTCTCTCTCTCGCTCTCTCTCTCTCTCTCTCTCTCTCTCTCTCTCTCTCTCTCTCTCTCTCTCTCTCTCTCTCTCTCTCTCCCTCCTCCTCCTCTTCCTCCTCCTCCTCTCTCTCCCTGTCTATAACCTATCTCTCTCATAAAGCTACTGTGCCTCTTATGCATGACATATAATTATAGGCCTATACATGTTAGTGTGGTTCACAGATACATGGTAAAAAATAAAGTTCAAGCTAAAAACCAGGGCGCCCTCCCAGTTTGTTAGACTTATCAATAGTATTAATGAGACCAAATTTCAGCTTCCTCTTCCAACTGGAAGGCGGTGCTCAACCACTGTCTTACTTTGCATGGGCCAATGAAAAGACGTTAATTGTAGAAATAAATGTGTTGAGCATACATTCAAATACAATTGTGCTTTATTTCAAGATAGATGATACATTACTGTAAGATGACAATATGTGTGACACTTGAACAATTGGTGAGCTTGAAATATAAAATTTCAGTAGGTTTTAAATATGAAAAATGTCAAAAAATGTCAAAAACATCGTTCAATCCACGAATGTCTATTGTTCTCGTTTTATGACTCCAAACATACGATGACGTCTACACTGTAGAAGGCTTTGCAAGCACAGTGTCAGCAGCATATTTCTTTGTTGATTGAGTGGGAACAGCTTTTCTATTTGCCTCAACCACTTGGAGAAAATACTGCTTTCTTCTTCATCAGTGATAAGTCAGTTTAATTCCTCGAACAACTTCACACTTATCTCAGCCATGTCGTTTACCACTCTCAATTGCTGACTTCAACCTCTACTCTGCTGATAATCATCATCGTCAGGCTATTGCACTGGTGTAAGTATAAAAAGGAATCACCAAATTTCAGGCGTGGCAGTAGTGTCAGTGTTCACTGGGTTGCAAACTCGCCCAGGCAATCCCCTCCTTCTGTATCGCAGCACTATATTGTCAACATCCTTTCACTAGGATTTGCAGTCATTCCGTAAAAAATCTTCACCTTATCTGAACCATATCAGGCAGATGGCAGCATAACAGTGTCAGACATTCAGCCTCATCTGAAAGGCACTAAGTATTGATAATTTTCTAGAACATTCTTGGCAGCAACGTTGAGCTCCTACAAATAATAGTCACCTGAATCAAAAGTCCTATATCAATCAAAATTGACAGATCTTGTCCTGGAGTTTCAGCAGCAAGAGGATGCCTTTGAGTGAAGGAGGGCACCCAATCACCCAAAAGGATGAATCTGAGTTTTTCTTTACCCTTAGATTGAATACCTCACGTTGATTGCTAAATCGTACAATTATTTTGATGATATGCAGTAACCTGGCCATTCAACGTGCATGGTAAATTGGGCTCTCCAGTTTCTTAGTGAGGGCTGACTTCCAAGGACAACCATTGACACCTCAATGACTTCTTGGTAGTCGTCTCTGAAATTGACTTTAATTTTAGCAGTCTACTTGATGAAACTGATCGCTCTCTCATGGGAGGCTTCAGTAGCGGATACGACTTCCAGTACTCGGATGTTGTCACGTGTCACACCATCCCACACAGCTTTAAATCTCTTTAAGATTGGATTATATTTTGGATTGGATGGACAACAACAACAACACAAGATGAAGATTTTGGCTTAAATCAACTCCATCACAATGACGACAGCAGGCCAACCACAGGAACATTTTACATATCCTGTTTTCCCGAAAAACGTACACTTCCCTAAAACGTCCGGTGTTGTGTCAAAGATCAAGTCTTAGCCATCATCAGCGAGTCTCAATAACTTTAGAAGATGATGAATGACCTTGGATTTAAATTATATCCTGTCATAGAGGGACATTTGGGCATACCAAAGAGTTTAGCGACACCATCACCTGAAACTAGCACAGGCGGTCAACATTTCCAGTGTCCTGCAAGTGGTTAATTTGATACAAATTCAGATCCTACAGCTTCAGCATGCTCCATCTTGGCTTCTTAAGCACTCCATATGAATGGTTTTCCGTGAAAATGGCAGGACATACGGATCGCACATAAGCGCTGCAGTAATTGTGACCAACAATCTCAATGCTTCATGATCAGATCACCTGGAGTGTTATTGCTATCAAAATGCACTTGTCACTTGATGGCTAAACAGCTGTTAAGTAGCTAGCACTGACTGTAATAAGTATGATAGTGCAACATAATCTATTTCAAGATCATCCACATGACAAGGGTTGAGGTCTTTGATCAAGCTAAAAGGCATCAAGATTTCTGACTAATACAACTACATGGTAATATTTCGATGTCGTTGAGCCAGGGTGAGAATTGCCGGGGGGGTTGGGGGGTTTCGACCCCCCCAGTCTTTCTTAGAGCCCCATGTTAAAGTATGATTTTTACACCCCAATTCCAAGTGGATAATGGTCCAACCCCCCCAGTTATTTTTCCACAATTCTCACACTGCGTTGAGCACCGCCTTCCAGTTGGACTGGGAAGCTGAAATTTGGTCTCAATAATACTATTGACAGGTCTAACAAACAGAGAGGGCGCCTTGGTACCTAGCTTGAATTTTATTTTTTTGGACCACCCTAATACATGTATGTCATCGCTATAGTAGAATTGATCGCCACTGCAGTCCGGTATAATACATCTTGGTCTATCACTTTGACTAATGAGGTAATGAGGCACCGCCGTAATCGAGTTCTTCAGTCCGCTGTTCGCCTAATCGGCCACCACCCCCCCCCCCATATGCTTCTGTCTCTGGTTATAAGTATGTACGACGCCCTTCACTGGCTCTCTGTTTCTACATAATACATTGCGAGCTCGCCTAAACCAGCCGCAGAAGATCGATGATAGTCATGATACATAAATATATATAATTATATATATATAATTATATATATCAAATATATATATCATATATATTATATATAGCCAATGCTCGCCACAACATACCGTAATATATATATGCATATATATATATATATATATATATCTGTTTTCTCTTGTCACTTGAACTGATGTATAGACCTCTAATCCATAATCAATCTTGCTCATATATGGCATAACATATCCAAGCGAAGTACAAATGCATCGATCTTATACTTCAAATAATTATATAAAATATATAATATAAAAACATATATGATTACTTCTAGATAAATAATCATTATTTTTATGCTCATGTATTCAGCACACGACATGCATGAAACTTGTCTATAATAGGAACTGGATGGTCGTATATATATATCTATAATTATATATATTTATATATAAGTAAATATGTTTATATATATGTTTATATATAAGTAAACAGGAAGCTATAGGCCTATATATCCGTTCCGCGAATCCTTCCAGATCGTCAATATCAGGAACACAATCATGGGCCTATAATTATATATATATATATATATATATATATATATATATATATATGTCAAAATTATATGTCGAAAGGACACGTGATACACGTGCACGGTGATAGTCGAACTATTATAGGCCGGGTCAAACAGTATATATATATATATTCAAGTTTTTATGGGTCTTAGTGTTTTTGTGTGCACGATAAAAGGAAAGGGAAATTAACGCCCCCCATGACGATTAACATCACTGTTGCATCCGCAAGGATATACTTTACTAAGTCTGTATTGTTTATGCAAACCGTTGGTTAGGGCTATAATAGTTGTGTATTGTAAATTATTTTGCTAGCATATATGCAGACTATATACCAGGTAGAGCTGAAGAGAGAAATTCGGGTGTCTATATTCAGAGAGGCTACGGGCCTATATTTATAAATATGTTTCACGGCTTTATGAGAAATCTTTTTAAAACAAATTGAACTAATAAATTGGCGTAGACGACTTGCGATATTACATTTTTATACAATACCATTTAATTCAACTGTTAATTTGAAGTTTAGACTGATTGTAGCCTAGTCATGGGCGGAGTTTGGTTTCCGTTCTTGGAGGGGCTAGATTTTTTGGGGCTGAGACTCGGTTCCCGGCCCAAAAAGTTGATGACCTTTTTTTAGTCCTCGGTCTCAAGTCTCGGCGAAATCTAACGATTTTCCAGGCCAAAAAAGTTGATGACTTTTTGTCATTCGTATGTTTCGCGTGGGGGCTAGGCCCGAGAAAAGATACAATTTACACGGTAAAAAATGACTCTGGGTCTTCTTGGAGGGGGGACTTAGCCACCCCGAGCCCCTGATAAACTTCGTCCATGATTGTAGTTAATTCACTGTATTACCATATATTTAAAAGGTTTAAATTATAAACTTTGCATGTATATCCTATAAGCATGGTGAGAACTGACGGTGCACGGGTGAAGATTCAACCTCCTTCCGGTCTTCCTAAGGATGCCATAGTAAAGTCCTACTGTAAGCTTATTTGACTACATGGCCCGGGGTCTAAAAGTATCGGAATCCTGTCATTTGCCCTCTGCCGCTCTTGGCAGCCGATTTTGGATACTAGGTCTAAAATGCATGCCTAATATTATTGTCAATGGGCCTCAATTGAGACCAGTGTTGACTCTATGCGGGTTCAATATGACACCATGCATGTGGGACTGTGGTCGTGCACATGTTCATCGGCATTACAATCTGCATGTGTGGTTATGTCAGCGAGAAAAAGCGTAGATTGACACTGCAGGGTCAGTACAAGAGCAGCTCCAAAACATTATTCTCTTATTCTCATCCACTGTATTATACTTACATCTATCATCCTGCCCCAAAGGATATCCACTACAAGCATTAGGTAGGCCTATCAGGCCGTCAAGAATTCATATTATAGGCTAAGGCCTACCCAAAGCCATTCAATCGTTGGGCGGATCTGAGCAGTAGCGGCGCCAGGAGTCTAGGGGGAATAGGCCCCTAAAAAGGCCATCCGGTTTTTTTACATGTAAAAATGAAATATATTCATGATTAACCCCTGCCTAAAACCGAAACATATGCATGAGATGATTTCGACATTTTGACCAAATGACTAAAAAAAAGGTTGTCAGAAATTTTGGAGAATGAAAATGGCAAATTTCCTCCGCGCGGATTCAGCCCCTCTAAAACTGAAATCCTGGCACCGCCACTGGATCTGAGCTTCACCCTCTAGGTTTTCTCGTCCTCCATGAAATCCGCCTCAGCATCCTCTCTGCCTCCTCGCTCACATCTCCGTGTCAAATCTTCACTTGGCCTTATAATATTATAACCTATCTGACACGACGTGGCAAAGGCCATAGCCAGGATTCGATTTGACCGGAGAGTCGTTTCTCGACCGAGAACAAGCTTACAACTTTCTGACGACCTTTTTTAGTCATCGAAATTTTTGACGACCCTTTTCATTAGCCTATTATGTTTCTAGTCGTCGCCTAGTTTTCCTATTATTTCCCGCTCGTATAATACGTTCAAGGCGGTGCAAAACAACACTATCTTCCCCGATTTTAGACTATTTCTGCTCGAAATTTAATTATTTCATTTTTACGCTATTTCATTGGGGGGTGTACAAACACCCAAAACATGCACCTAGCTACGCCGCTACGACCTTGCGACGTGGTGCTCGTGAATGAAATGAGGCCCGTCATAGAGTATAGCGTCACTGAATCTGGAGACGCGGGTTAAAGTTTATGATTACAAAGAAGTCTTATAAACAGCATTATATATATATATATATATTTATTTATATATATACACAGTGTATATATATATTGCAGTTATATTACATGATAATATGCCACGACAAATGTGTTGTCGCTTCGCAATCTTAGTGCGCCACCAAGTCTAGAGACCTATTGGCCTATATAGGCCTATAATTATTCGGTGGGAAAGTTTTTGATAAGCCCGTCATTTTCATCAGTGCTCTCGTATATAGGCCTACGACTGACATTAATTTTGTTGTCTTTCAACTGGATTGTTCAACAAAGGAAATGATTATCAGATTCTCTTGTTTGCACTTAAGTGTTTTGCCACTGAGTCAGTAAAAATCAGTCAATGTGGGAACCATGGGGAAATTGGAAATTCTTCACGCAGCGGAAGCTATATGGAAAATGCATAGCCGGTAGGCCTGTAATTATTAGAATTCGCCGTGAAAGGAAGGTCATTTCAAGGTGATTGGTCCACAATAGAAAAAGGGGTTGCGTCGTAACACAGTAGGACCTAGGCCGTGGTAAAACGAAGATGTCCGTAGTGTTTAAACCTTTAAAATGATTTAAACAGCATTATTATGCTGCACTCTTTGCAGCTATTATTATAGACAACAACCATGTTCTTCGCAAATTTTTCTTCGATAGACTCCCTGGAAAATACAATCTACGCCCTAGGCTACATCCATTCGAACTAACCAATAAAAACAATAAAAACTTCATAACACGGATGCTGTATAAAAACATTTACTAGGCTTTATTCGCTGCTTCTTTGTGCTTGTTAACTGTCGCGTTATGTCGATCGGTTATTTTGTCAACAAAACGAATATATATATATATATATATATATATATATATATATATATATTAGGCCACGTATGTTCTCTCTCTCTGTCTGTCTCTGTCTCTGTCTCTCTCTCTGTCTCTCTCTGTCTCTGTCTCTGTCTGTCTGTCTCTGTCTCTGTCTCTGTCTGTCTCTGTCTGTCTCTGTCTCTGTCTCTCTTTCTTTCTCTCTCTCTCTCTCTCTCTCTCTCTCTCTCTCTCTCTCTCTCTCTCTCTCTCTCTCTCTTCCTCTCTCACTCTTTCTCTCTCTTTCTCTCTCTCTCTCTCTCTCTCTCTCTCTCTCTCTCTCTCTCTCTCTCTCTCTCTCTCTCTCTCTCTCTCTCTCTCTCTCTCTCTCTCTCTCTCTCTCTCTCTCTCTCTCTCTCTCTCTCTCTCTCTCTCTCTCTCTCTCTCTCTCTCTCTCTCTCTCTCTCTCTCTCTAACATGGGATGATGGGACTTTAAGGATAAGTCCCTGTAACATATAATTAGTCTGGTTTGCCATTCTGAAGTGTCGACTTCCCCTATAAGCGTGCTTCGAATGACATACACTAATTTATAAAAGGAAGTTGGCAGCTCGTATAAAGGTTAGACGCACAGGTGATTTAAGGGTTACACACAGCTGTAGGTGCTTTTCAATGGTTTGCATATAGAACCAAAGTCGAAGCCCATGAAGTATAATTGGCCTAGGTTACATGAAACCTGAGCGACCTACATTTCTCAGATCTCTGTTAGAATAAGGTAGATGAATAGTTGAATCTGCCCAGTGTAGACAGACAGACAGACAGACAGACAGACAGACAGACAGACAGGCAGGCAGACAGACAGGCAGACAGACAGAATACAGGCAGACAGACAGACAGACATGCAGGCAGAAAGGCATAAAGGCAAACAGACATAAAGACAGAGAGACAGACATCAAGTCATGAATAAAATAAACAGATGCACCGAAGGGTATGCGAACGTATAGGTCTATATATTATAATTATACATGTATGGCTTGCCTTATTGGCCTGTACGTTCGCATACCCCTACTAATAATAATCTATGCCGATTAATAGACGGACATTGGAGACACCTTGACATTCACTGGAAGAATATAGCCTACCTATTATAAGTCCTATAATATGCATGGCTGAAACTTGAAAGTGAGCCGGGTTTGTCAGTGTCTGCGATCTGGCATTGGTTTTGTGACCTGCTGGTCGTGATGGTTTAACGACAGCTTATGACAACAGAGGCCGTTGCCGTCGACAGTCATGATGTATAATAGAATTCTGTTACCTGCTGGTCTTAGCCGGGTTTAACTATTTAATTTTTGGGTAAACGACTAAAAAAGGTAGCGACGGGCCAGTTACCAAAATAAGAAAATTTGGTATGATTTTTAAATTAGTTGGAAATAAATATCATGACTAAAAAAGGTCGTTATATACCAAAGTAAGTGACTTTTCAATTTTGGGCAAATAGCTTTAAAAAAGGTCATGAGAAAAAATTTCGGCTCAAGGGCGTCGGCTAAAGTCAGACTCGGCAACTTTTCCAAAACACTTTCAGCCCTGTTACAGTAGGCCTATATCTGCCTATATAAATTATGAAGCCGAGGTCTTCATAATTTTAACTAAATTATTGGCCTAAATGTGAATCTTGTGCTATACAGAGACCATATAATGGGTGACTGCACATAATTGCGGGGGGAAAACATGGGACACTTGCCCCCACCCCATGAAAAATTGGCATGTTTGGCTATTGTCTTTTGGTTTTAACAAGTTTCTTCGCCTTTAAGCATCATGATGCAAACGCCACACAAAATTCAGTGATAGGCCCAGGGCCGTAGCAACAATGAACGTGGCCCCCTCCGAACATATGTCCGGGGCGGCGGGGCCCCCTTGCAATGCAGAAATTGGTATACACGGTATACGTAATTCTGTACCGTGCCTATTCTAAGTAATTTCGTTTCATGATTATTATTAAGGCCTAAGTCTGATTATACTCTGTGAACTTTTATAGAATTGGCATCAAATTGCCTTCATCCAGTGTACTGCATAGCCTATCTGAAACTCCGTTGCATTTTCAGCATTCAAAATTTGGTTCTTATAATTATGGCCCCTTACAATGCAGAGATTGGAAAGCGGCATTTACATGTATCTTTATACAATAAACTTATAATGGAGTTAATATTATGTAAGCTTATGATGTAATTAATTATCATATTATGTAAGCCTACATATGCCATACAATGTTCATGTATTCCGTAGGCCTACTTACTGCTGCTGAAGTATTTCTAACAGTGCTTTCGAACATGGATTATGCAACAGAGTCAATAAATGTCACTAACCTATAGTTAATACACCTTACATTTTTTGCCACTTTCGGGGGCCCCTTTCTTGCGGGGGCCCCCTTCGGTCGAAGGGTACGGAGGGCGGTCGCTACGCCTCTGGATAGGGCTACTGAGAAATTTAGTCTACATGTAGAAACTAATGCTTCCGACTCCCTGCTTTGCATTTTCAAGATCTTGATAAAAAAAATCAAAAGTGACCATTGTGCGTTGCCCCATCTGCAAAATATATGCAGGCGCCCATGGTTCGTGTATACGTATAGGCTTACACTGTACAGTCTCGACCCGACACATTTTCAATGAATTGACCAGATCAAAATATTCTTTGCAACCGTTGCTGCGCCATTAATTTTATTGCACGGTGCCAGTTCACAGAATTACGTGCCAGCCTGAAATTCAAATCTCGTAAGTAGTCTAACCCAGCGTGTGGCGGCGAGCCGCGATAAATGGCAAATGCCTAATGGAATCTACAGTCACAATTTCATTGATATTCTGAGTTACTCTCGAAAATATTATAAAATAACTGTAGGCCTAGTGCACATTGTCTCCTGAAAAACTAAATATTTACTTTTTTCCTCGCCCGAAGTAAAATGATCTCTCAGACTCTAAGAACAATTGGGAGTGCTTTGTCATTCTGGCGCTATATAAATGATCGAATACAATGTACAATGCGGAGTGCTTTGTCATTCTGGCGCTATATAAATGATCGAATACAATGTACAATGTACAATTACTTGTGTCCAACTGGGCTAACGGTGCTGCACATTAACAACTAGGCTACCACCATTTCCAATGTACAATGTACAATGCATTGTCATCAGTCAGTCGGGTAAAAGTGCCTGGGAATGCATACAAAATGAAAGATAGTGTTGTACTTGCTTACTTATTTAATAAATTCTGTGCATTCAATATGGAGCTCTTGGCTGAGAGGCGCGACGACATCTGTCGATCACATTCAACTTCCGTTGTTGTGAAAGAAGAAGAGCGCCGTTTCAAGTCCTTGTGTGGTTGTGTTCGAGTTTTGCGAATATCTCAGACTTAAAACAGCAAGTCAGCAATGGCAGAAGAACTCTTCTATAAGGACTTGCTTATGGAGTTCCGAGGAGCGATGGTAACATTTGTGGAATTTATTATCACCATAATGCGTCTTCGCTTTGTCATATTTACCCTTATTTCGCCCGCTACTTTCACCCGCTTCTTGACTCTATTGATCCTACTTTAGTCTCCAAGAGTAAACTGGGGATGGTGGTAGCCTAGTTGTTAATGTGCAGCACCGTTGGCCCAGTTGGACACAAGTAATTCTAAAGAAACCACGGCTTTGGGTTGCTGCATCCGTATAAAACGTGGCCAACCCAGACCGAGAGAAATTAGAACGCCGCCAGCAAAAGGAAGTAAATAAATAAGGTTATATTCTATAATGACTCGGTAGCAAGTAACTTTTTTTATAAATTCGATGAAAACTAGTTCCTGACGAAATTGAAGCGGGATTTTTCGTGTGAGGGTCAGTTAGGGCTCAGGTTAGGCGTCGTGAGGGTCGGTTAGGGTTAGTTTTAGGGTTAGTGCAGTCATTCTGAAGCTGGATTGATGAACAATAATTTTCAATGAAAAATGGCTGAAAAATATTTCCTGACGAAATAGAAGCGGGGGTTATATTCTATAATGACTCGGTAGCAAGTAACTTTTTTTATAAATTTGATGAAAAATATTTCCTGACGAAATTGAAGCGGATTTATCGTGTGAGGGTCGGTTAGGGTTCAGGTTAGGCGTCGTGAGGGTCGGTTAGGGTTAGTTTTAGGGTTAGTGCAGTCATTCTGAAGCTGGATTGATGAACAATAATTTTCAATGAAAAATGGATGAAAAATATTTGCTGACGAAATTGAAGCGGGATTTATCGTGTGAGGGTCGGTTAGGGCTCAGGTTAGGCGTCGTGAGGGTCGGTTAGGGTTAGTTTTAGGGTTAGTGCAGTCATTCTGAAGCTGGATTGATGAACAATAATTTTCAATGAAAAATGGATGAAAAATATTTGCTGACGAAATAGAAGCGGGATTTATCGAACAAATTCTTGCCTAAAGAGAAGCTGGATCGATTAAAAGGATTCTCGGCAAACTAGAAGTTGGATTTATTAAAGATAACAACGCTGCAACGTTAGTTCTTGGTGTCTACCGAGTCATTCTAGAACGTCTACCGAGTCATTATAGAACTCTACCGAAGCGGGATTTATTGAACAAATTCTTGCCTAAAGAGAAGCTAGATCGATTAAAAGGATTCTCGGCAAACTAGAAGTTGGATTTATTAAAGATAACAATGCTGCAACGTTAGTTCTTGGTGTCTACCGAGTCATTCTAGAACGTCTACCGAGTCATTATAGAATATAACCATAAATAATAGTCTTTCCCACGAACGACGACATGCTCGGCACCGTTCCTCTATCGGGGTCTCGTTTCCATTTTACGTAGTGCTATATACTGGCGCTTCCGAAGGCTCTGCCTCAAAGTAGCGCTATATAAATGATCGAATACAATACAATTAAATACAATGATGCAAGATATGTGGCACAACCTCTTGTTGTCATTTAGATTACTTCATCTGAAGTCTAGTTTCATAATGGAAATCTGTTGCTTTTCTTATAAATACAGTACCCGGCTCATTTGGAACTCAAGACCCAGTACATCAAATGGACGAACACACGGAATGGGACGATGAAGAAGTTCGAGCGTTCTGAACTGGAAAAAGTGCACTGGGTGTTGCGTGCGAAAGGATTCGCGCTCCGGATCATCTTGAAGAACGACTCCATTCACTACGTTGATGGCTTCCAAGACACGGTGCGTGGAAAATGCTTTCGTACGACTCCCATTCTTTTTCTGGTGCAACTCTTCTACGGTTTGAATTGAGTTGGTTGCATAATTCTATTGTTCTGTTTGAATGGAACTTAGTGCCTTTGACCTTACGATATAAGCTCTCACAATATATGATCTGATGATCATATTGAGCTACTTGGAAAAATTGTTCAAAAGGTCACTTGTCTAATTTAGTAATAATTAATTATTAACGATGATGACAATGGCGGCTTACCTTATAATAAGTTTACAGTTTAGTTTGCCCTATAATAAAGTTTTGTTGCACTGAGATCGCTCTTGCACTAAAATTAAATATTGGTTGTTAGCCATTGACGATTTTATAACAGAATTGGTGCCACTTTGTTGTACTTGTTAAAGATGTTGTAAAAGACCTGTGGGAACATGATTTACCGTTTTTCAATTTTGCGTACATGTGCTACACTGCCACATAGGCAGAATGGTTTCAGGAGAAAGCAAGGTAATATTATGCTCTTTGCACTCTAATGTATAATTTGCTTTTTGCCTGTCCTCTGATAGGAATATTCAAAGCTGGCTGCGTACGTTGAGAAGCAGTACAGCATGAAGCTAGAGAAGAAGGAAATGGCTCTCAAGGGCTGGAACTGGGGAGAAGTCTTATTTCACGGTAGGCTGCTTAGTAAACATTTTACATGCGATAAAAATCTCTTTGCTTGCATTTTGCGATGGTTTCTTCTTAAATAATAATTGTTGGCTATTACAATAAAACGAAAGACGATGGCTCTTAATAAACATTGTATGCGTGATTGCACAAATTTGTGTATCGCCACTTCAGTAGAAACTCATTCTAACCTAACAGAGTGTAACCATTGTCGAACAAAATGGTCTGAGGTGCTAGTGGATCCAAATGTGAGACCAGAAAGGTTTCAAGACAGCAGCAGCAATTATTCATTTCATTACTACATGAAATCAAAAGGCAAATGTGCCTTTTGGTTGCCAAACACTGTGTCGAAAAGGGTTTGGTAGTTAAGGCAGATAGAGCTTCCTTTTCAGTCTAGGCAACCATAGAAAAGGTGACACATCTTTGTCTGATAATGGCTAAACTCTCTTTCAACCCCCACTCTCTGAGCACTTAATGTTCACTGAGGAGTGGAGCATGTTCTGAACTGTGGAGAAGTGTAAGCATATGCAAGAATGCAACCGGACACCGAATACATAGCACATTCTAGGTATATCTAATAACATCGTGTTCTAGCGAATATGATGGAGTTCCGGGTGGATAACCTGACGGCCTTCGACGTTCCGCTCTCCTATGTTTCTCACGCACAGACGGCAAAGAACGAAGTTGCGATCGAATTCCATCCGAACGACGATGCTCCAGTCTCACTGACGGAAATGAGATTCTACGTTCCAGGCGATAGCAGCAACAAAACGGATCCTGTCCAGGTGGGAGGTCATCACATTTAGGCGTTCATTCCCATTGTGTCTTTTCATTGTCTGTTGTCGAGGTATTGTTAGTGCATTAATACATTCATGACAGGAATGTACTAATATTGACTGGGGAACCAGCGCAGCAGCTCGTCAATCCAGATGTTAAGGTCTTTGTACGTAAGTTTGTATTGTTTCTGAAAGCTTGCTAAGCGTGTCTCGCAGGATAGACCATTCAGCTACTTAGGCGGTCTAGACACGGTAAATCGAGGGGGAAAAGAAATATATTTATATATTTATTTATATTTTGCACTCCTTCAAGACCATCTACTCAGAAGCGCTCCCGACTCAATCTCAGCTAAACACGACAGTCTTAAGACCAGAGTAGAACATTGTGTCGTGATCCCTTTGCAGGTACCTTGAAGGGCGCTATATAAATTATGATTGATTGATAATGATAATGATAATATTATCTAATGATAAATGCCTTGATAGTGTGATAGGCCGCAAGAAAATCCCAGTCATGAGCTTAGCTTACTTAGTTTGTCTACAGACATGAGAAATGCAGGTTTGTCGAATAACTTAAACAGGTAAAGTCTAAAGTTGGGTTTGTGTCTCTTTTAGGACTTCTTTGACAAGGTTATGGCAAAAGCCGATGTCATTCAGGCTGCTGGTGACGCCATCACGATCTTCAATGAAGTACAATGTCTTACGCCTCGGTCAGTCTCTTAATTACAATGACTGTTGAGTGTTGAACTCCCAACATCTTAAGGGGATTACGTTGTACTTAATAATAATAACAATAATAATAACGACAATTTATATGGTGCAGTAATACAGCCATGCCGTTACAAGGGTACCTTTTGTTTGTTGACTGGTTATTAGGAGTATGTGTATAGAAACATGAAGGAAAAAGTCATTAAAAAGTTTAAGAGTATATTTACACTATTTACATGTTAATTGGAATGGTACTCACTGTACAGAGAACAAACACTTAGAGCCCTACCTGGAAAGATTTTCTCCTGTTCATAGTTACCCATTGTCTCCGTGCACTGTCTTTACCAATGATCAGCGTCTGTTTTCAACTGTTTAGATATTATCTTGTGTACAATTATTTTGGAGCAATAAATTAAATTAAATAAAATAGTTTAGCAATAAATTAAATGATATAAGATAGTTTAGCAATAAATTAAATGAAATCGGATAGTTTAGCAATAAATTAAATAAGATGGTTTAGCAATAAATTAAATGAAATAAAATAGTTACAGTTTTAGTTTTGACTACTTAAAATACAGTGCAAGAGAAAGATGCGCAAAGGCGTCACTTCTTTATTAAAATTGCGTTTGAATATCGATTTGTTTAATTGTGGACATTTTGTTGACGTGATTTCAGCGGTCGCTACGATATAAAGATCTATCCGTCATTCCTACAGCTTCATGGAAAGACGTTCGATTACAAGATTCTCCATTCGACCATTCTCCGACTCTTCCTGCTGCCACATCGAGACGGTCGACAAATGTTTTTCGTCGTAAGTGCTCGTGAATAAGCTGGTGCCCTGCACTTTGTTTTCGAGTGGTGCTAACAAAATTGACGATTATGATTAAGTGTCTCTCGTTCTTTTGTATGATTGTCTTCTAAACAGTCTTTGTTTTTCTTTGAACCTTTCAAGACAGTTGTTGTGTTCTTTATGTTGTTGTGTTCTTTATGTTGTTGTGTCCTATTTATGTTGTTGTGTTCCCTGTGAATATCATTCTTGGGTTTTATAAATTTTTTGAAATTTTAAGACTACTATTGCAATATTTGTAGTAAGGAGTGTACATGAACATTGCTGCTAAGTACAAGTCTGTGGATGCTGTAGAGAGGTTAGACTATTTGACTAATACGATTTGGGATGCTTATAAATGAGAAGTTTCACAATATGTATGTTACTTGAAATTGTAGGTGAGTTTGGATCCTCCGATAAAACAAGGTCAAACGCGATATCACTTTCTCATCATTCTCTTCAGCAAAGACACAAGCACCACCTTAGATCTCTCCCTCTCAGAGTAAGTGGCTCAAACTATCACTTTTAAATATATATGCAGTCAGCAGCCAAGGAAGTATGCTGCATACAAATTTATGCATTTCATACGTACAAAATACATGCAGAAATAATGCCAATTTTGCAAGTTGCTGAAATACAATTTGTATTGCTGTGTTTGGGCTGAGAGCACCTCTGAGAATGTTTCTTGAAAGGACGCTTTACAAATTTCTGAAATGAATGAAAGAATAGAAGAGATGACACACTTTCTCTGTTGCTGGCTCTGTGGTCTTGGAAGGTGCTCTCTCCATACGACCTGCACCTCTGACACATTCTATTTCAATCTCTAGAGCTCTGGCCTTTTCAGCAGAAGTTGTGCTGGATGTGTAGTAACTTTGGTGGGGTCCTATATAAATCCTTGTATTGAATTAATTAATTGATTGAAGAAAAACCTAAACAAGTCTGCAGAGTGTATATCGATTTTGGTTAGCTAGCAGTCTCCATATTGAACTTCTTGGTCTGTCTTTGCCAATTGTCCGCAAGCATTTGAAACCATTCTCTTCGATTGTGGTTTAGTGTGTCAGCTTCGGAGCACCTCTGATGAGTTTCTCTTAAAGTGGACCTATATGAATTCATGATTACAACGTATATTTATGTAATGTAATGCGTTGCATGCCTCTGTTGAAATGCCCAAGACATGATCGGCGAGGTAGTTATCATAAGTAGGAATAACACTTGAAATTCATGCTCATAACTGGTGCTGTTTGTCATGGTTTTGTGGGTCACTGGTAGAGCGTTCTGCCAAATACAGGACAGCTATGTTAAATAAAAGCTATTTTTTATAGAAACTTAGATATACTCAAGTCACACTTGTTTAGAACTGTTTTGCACTTGCATGAATTTATTGAAAGGTGTTGTTTAAATGTTCATTTACATACGTGGTTTGTGTATTATTTTCAGTGAGGATCTGGATAAATACAAAGGGAAACTAACGAAGCAGATGAGTGGACCGGAATTCGAGATCATCAGTCGAATCATGAAGGCTCTCGTCAACAAGAAAATCACCGTTCCTGGGTCATTCCTCGGGTCAGCGCAAATTCGTCTCATTGTTCATTCATTCATTCATTCAGCCGTTCGTTTGCTTTCACTTCACTTTTTTCCGGTCAAACTCCTTAAATTGCCTTAGATTTGTTGATTGTCTATTTCATCTTGAATACCCACTCTAGCATGTGTTTCTGATTTGCGTTCTTGTCCTATTGAGTTTCTTGGGGAGCTTTTTCCGGTGAAGAAGAAGAGGAGGAGGAGAAAAAGAAGGATAAGAAGAAGAAGAAGTTCTAGGAGGAGAAGGAGGAGGAGAAGAAGAAGAAGATGAAGAAGAAGAAGAAGAAAAAGCTCTAGGATAAGGAGGAGGAGAAGAAGAAGAAGTGGAGGAGAAGAAAAGGAAGGAGAAGAAGAAGCTTGGAGAAGGAGGAGGAGAAGAAGAAGAAGAGGAGGAGGAGCAGAAAAAGGAGGAGGAGGAGGAGAAGAAGAAGAAGAAGAAGAGTCTTAATCTAGCTCTTGCGCAGTCATTGTTATGAAGTGTTAGCAACTTCATCTTTCTTAGCGTCGACATATGAGGACAGGCCAGTCCTCTCCCTCACCGTCTCATCTTCCCACTAACCTTGTCCCCATCACAGCCAAGTTGGCCACGGGTGCATGTGGCACATTAAATCTAAAACTAAATTTCTGCCATGGCGACGATTAATTAAACCTGTGACCTCAAGATTGACAGTTAAACGTGCTAACGACGTGAACATCGATGAGCATCCCAATTTTCCTATCTAACAGTTCCAGATTTTTATTGGTTTTCTTGTTTCTGTAGGCACACAGGGACCCAGTCGATAGCGTGTTCCTACCGTGCGACCACTGGCTCCCTCTACCCGCTCGAGAAAGGCTTCATCTTCGTCCATAAGCCGCCGCTTCACATCCGATTCGACGAAGTCGGGTCCGTGAACTTCGCCCGAAACGCCGGCAGCACACGCTCGTTCGACTTTGAAGTCGAAACAAAAGCTGCCACGGCTTACACGTTTGTCGGAATCGAGAAGTAAGTTGTTGTTCGTCGTGGCTTTTTTTGATCGAATGTGATGAATCGTGTGACTTTTGTTTGGCTGTTGCTTTGCGTTGCTCAAAAGTGCATTAGTGATGAAGTTATACAAGAAATGTATTAATGTGCAGCCTTCGGAAGCCATATATCTATCTGAATCTATGTTAATCACTGTGGCTTCTTGCCTGAATCTATGTTAATCTATCTATCTGTTTCAGATTTGATTACCTACAGCTGTCATTCTTCTTAAGACCTATTTTCTCTTGATGTTCTAGCACTGGGTGTACTACTGAATGGCCGTGAGCAGTGCTGTAATAATTACTTATCACATTGTACTGTATCATCCATTGTATGATGGTTAAAGTATCTTTTAGCTTTTGGGGAGTAAGTTGAAGACAGATTTAGCAATGACTTAATTTTCGGACAAGCTGACAGTCGCACAGCAAAATTTGCAGCTTGTTACATTTATGTGAAAGCGTGTGGTATTGAATAAAACTAATATATAGCATCAATCGCCTGGAATTTGACTAAAAGAAAATTGTCGTAAAATGGGGTTGTTTCTTGTAACTGAAGTGCTGCTCTATGTCTATCACAGATGCAGTGATATTTTCGTTAACGGAAATAGAAATTAGACGTAAAATTATTAATTTCCGTTAACGTGAATAAGAACGAAAATTAGGAATTATTTTGAGTACGAGAATAGAACTAGAACTGAAATACGCCGCAGAGAACTGAAATATGAATAGAAATAGGAATTATTTTCAGAACGAAAATTATTACACTATGATGTTTTTGCGATACGTTGTCTGTGCAGACCTGTATAAAGTCAGGCAATCCATTTCTGAGAACCCTTAAGAACAGTAATCTTCGGATATATTACCTCGGACATATTGCCACAACTAATTAAGATATTTCGTTTGCTTTCTGAATCACTTAAACAAAGGGGCCCTCGTACAGACACATGATCGTACAGACACATGATCGTACAGACACATGATCGTACAGACACATGATCGTTACTCAAACAATCTGACGATTAAGTAATTAATGTCACGGATGTCTGGGTATCGCTGAACACATTGCGAAGGAAGTTAATTGGGCCTACAGGTGCATTTGATGCATGACCTGTATGGGGTACGGGAGGGGCGAGGGTGAATGTTTGAACATGAGCCAATAGATAGATACCTATGGGCTCATACACACACATACCAAGCATCAGTGGCATGCATACAGTTGAAATTGAGTTTGACATTTTGACACCTCAATAGAATTTACAATAATAATTATGCAGACAAGGTAAGAGTCATAATATCTAGACTTCTAGATTATACATTAAAGATCTAACCTACCTATATGCTTGGGGCTAGTACAAACGAGGATAAGGGAATAGAGGTGTCTATTGGCTATTTTGTGGCTGGCTATTGGAACTTCTGTGACTTTGGAACGAGGTGCAGTGTTTTATTTACATCTCAATTAATGGGTCAGAAACTACATAAAAAAATTACAATGGCGAACTGCAGCGCGCAGGCAGAATTATAACACTTCGATCCTCGCTTGTGCCGGGTTATTTTAGGGGTAGATGATTTTAACACAGTGGATAGACCATTCTCCATATTTCAAGATTCATAACCCATACTATTGACTTCGGATATTTGCTTTAAAAGTAGAGGTAGATGATAGATCTATTGTTGTTGGGTGGAAATTTTGGCCGCAAGTCTCTTAGTCTCAACATAGGAGATTTGACCTCACAAATTACAAGTTGTGTTTAGCCGTCGAAGATTGTTTATCTATTCCAGAACTGTCACTATTTTAGATGTTTTTAGGCGCATAGAAATGATAATATTTATGAACTTAAATTAGATCTGCAATTATTTAAGAACTTGAATTAGAACTGAAATTATTTAAGAACTTGAATTAGAACTGAAATTATTTAAGAACTTGAATTAGAACTGAAGTTATTTAAGAACCTGAATTAGAACTGAAATAGGAATTATTTTCAGAATAGGAATAGAATTAGAACTGAAATCAGAGTCTTAGAACTGAATTAGAACTAAAATTGGGAATTATTTTTAGAACTGAAATATCACTGCACAGATGATCTGCCTCAGTCTTTTTATCTCCGAGTTTTCAGATGTTGCCATACTTAATAGCTAGCCTACGTTCACCGTTAGCTTATCTCTTGTGCGGTAAGCACAGATGCTGTGTACTCTGTTCTGCAGGTTTCTAATTAATCAATTATTATGACTTCACTGTTTTAATTATATTGTTTTAATTATATTGTTGTAACTATATTGTTGTAATTAAATGTCTTTCAGGGAAGAGTATGGAAAATTGTACGACTTTGTGCAACAGAAGAAGCTGAAGATTAAGAACCGGGACAAATCGGTTTGTAAAAGTGATCGTATAGTGTCTGATTGTATTTGAATTGGTTGTATGGTATTGATGGCTTCTTTGATTGCATAGCATTTGGTTCTATGGCATTTAATTGGACGTGGCATTTTTTTGATTGGCATTTGATGTATGACGCTTGAGTATATAACCCTTAAATAAATTAATTGTATGGCATTAAAATTTTCCCATTGATCTCATATTCTTAGAATTCCTTGACCATCTCCTCAACAGCTGATTTTAATTTCATGGCTCTGTGCAAGGAATCTTTACTAATTATATGGCAGTTCTAACCCATGAGTTGTATTGTTTCATAAGTGGACCCGGCAGGTTTATTGACCCTGGTTGCCCCTTTGACACCAACAACACAGGACTTTTGTTAAATCTTTAATGACCAAAGTGTAGTAAATGGCATGGGGAAATCCTGTACCCTCAGATGTTAATGCATTGTTACTGAATATATTACATTTGTGCCTTTATTCTATTGTTTGTGATTCGATAAAATTTGCTTCAGTCAGCCGTTGATCGTTCCCGGTCGTTAATTTTCTGCGGTGACATTTCGTTTTAGGAGACGAAGACGTCGGTGACGTATTCGGATGACGATGAGTCGGACGACGACCACGACGCTTACCTCGTGAAGATGAAGGCCGAGGGAAAAGTGCGAACCACGGACGTTGGAGGAGGCGATGATGATGATGATGACGAGGACGAATCAGGTACAAATACGTGGAGGTGCACTTGATGTGGGTGCATGTGTACTGATTCTGGGTGCATGTGCACTTAATTTTGGTGCATGTGCACTTGATCTGGGTGCATGTGCACTAAGTATGAGTGCATCTGCACTTGATGTGGGTGCTTTTGCACTGTTTATGAGCACATGTGCACTGAATCTAGGTGCATGTGCACTAAACGAGTGCGTTTGAGCGTTGGAAACATTGACTGGATTATGACTTGAGCAACATGATACAACAGCTGTAAAGCAATTGGCTAATGGTGAGATGACTTGACAGTTAATTAGGTATGCGATTGTTCAATCAACTTTTGTCAATCAAGCAGTTAGACATCCAGACAACCAATGATAGATATTGAGTTTTGACGCACTTTTGTCATCTTCTTTGTCATCTGTTTTTTGCAGATGAGGACTTCCAGCCGCAGGGCAGCGCCAGTGAACCAGATGACGAGTGAGAAGTTCATCTCATCATTGTCTCTCATTGTCATTGTCTCTCATTGTCATTGTCTCTCAGTTGTTTCATTGTCTCTCATTGTCATTGTCTCTCAGTTGTTTCATTGTCTCTCATTGTCATTGTCTCTCAGTTGTTTCATTGTCTCTCATTGTCATTGTCTCTCAGTTGTTTCATTGTCTCTCATTGTCATTGTCTCTCAGTTGTTTCATTGTCTCTCATTGTCATTGTCTCTCATTGTCATTGTCTCTCAGTTGTTTCATTGTCTCTCATTCTCATTGTCTCTCATTGTCATTGTCTCTCATTCTCATTGTCTCTCATTCTCATTGTCTCTCAGTTGTTTAACTCTAATTTAAGTTGGTTGTATAGGAAAAGACAATGAGAATAACATCCTCACGGTTCATTGATATTTGCAGTGTCGATATCGGTCTCTTTAGACTGACAGCGAACGCAGGAATAAGAAGTTTAATCTAACGATGTTGGTTTAGATTGTTAAGCTGCTGCTAACATAACATTTCTACTCAGTAACCAACTCTTAACATATCTCATAATTACATCATGGTTTTCGAATATGTCGGCCTACCCAGGAGACCCAAAAGGGACGGATGGTCCCAATAGCTAGGGATACCTGGGAGCATTGGGCTGGAAAGATGTATGATGGTCGACTATGAATTGAAATAACGGAATAGCTTGTATCCTAAGGAAAGCGAGTTAGGAAAATTGAGTGAAGGTATTGCTGTGAAATAAACGGACACAATAATTGTGACTGGAGGTCTTGGTGCGTCTCTTCACTGTCTTTAATCTGGTCTTCTCTCTCTGTGTCCTTAGCACTGGAAGTGCATATATATCTAATTGGTCTGCACTGTGAGACTTGCTTTACAAATTCTTCAGTACAATACAATATTGCAGTCCAAGACAATGTTTGGCGTTCGCTCAGGTATGACAGCGATCTCCCGTCAACTGCTTCAGAAGATGACGAGGAGGGTGACGAAAAGGGATCCGGGAGCAGTTTCGATGAAGACGCGGCGCCAAAACCGCGCAAGGCCGAAGTTAAGAAGCCGAGCAAGAGTAAGAAGGAGAAGTCGGAATCGGGTTCAGATGACGAACCGGCCGAAAAGAGCAAGAAACCTGCGAAAAAGACGACACCTAAGAAGGTGGGTAGTCTGTCTGCGGTGTTTTTCTGATTTCTTAAGAGTATTTGAGGTTTTTTAATCAATGTATGTTTGTACTAATATAATACAAGAATATTGCACTCATCTTCAGTGCATGTGCATCCAAATCAAGTGCCGATGCACCCATGTGCGGTGCACAATGCTCATGTGTTCACTCCTCATCATTGCTATGATCAACTGCTTATCCCGGGCTATTATCCAGCGGTATCTTCCCGTCAGAAGCACCTATTGTTTTCTTACTTCCTACTCTCTGCACATTTAATCCGCACGTTCAACTATTATCTTAATCGCATCGTACAATGCATAGCGTGTAATTGTTTTGTGAACAATGGATTTGAGTGGTTTAATTGATTGTGTAGCATTGTTTACCTTTGTAGACAAAGAGAGCGAAGAAGGAGAAGGATGCCGACAGACCGAAGCGACCGCAGAGCGCCTACTTCTTGTGGTTCAACGACAGCCGAGGGAAGCTGAAGGAGGCACATCCTGGCCTCAGTGTCTCTGAGCTCGCGAAGAAGGCCGGCGAGAAATGGAAGGAAGTGACAGATAAACCGGTAGGGAGACTGGAATTTTTTGCGACCTTTTGGGGTAGCTTTCTTTTGAGTGTGTTGTTCCGATCAGTTTGGATTGGCTGGGATACAGCTTGTGGCTTGGATTGAGGGGGGACATACGTCTACGTTCGTCTGCTGTTGGTTGTTGCCTGCAATTCTTATCGTTAGATGCGTATACACTGAGTAAAAAATACTAACTAACAGTGTGAAGAAAAGTAAGTGCATAGCATGGTGGTGTAGTGGTGGCATCGTCGCCTTGAAGCCGGAAGGTTCGAGTCCACCTCACGTCGCCCCGTGGGGGCCTTGAGCAAGTTCTTCACTTGCAATTGCTTGGGCGCTTTGGCTTGAAACTCCAATGCAATGTCCGGCTTTTTTGTCTGCGCTGTAGTCGGGAGTGCCTCTGAGTCGAGAGCTTGAAGGGGCGCTATTGAAATAGATAAATAAATAAATGGCACGTAGAAAATAAATATTAAAAAAGTACTGTAAAACATGTATGGTGTAAGGTAGTGTGAAGTAAATGAACAGCACGACAAGACTATGTACGTAGCTGGCATAGAGGGAATGTTGCCAGGAACGTAGCCAGAAAATTTTGGGGTGTTTTCAGTTCAGTTTTTTTTTACTGAAAGTGACTGCAGACTGCACAGAATTGCACAAACTTAGCTTTAAAAAAAGAAGAAAATTGCTCATTTCAGAGTTATGAGTCTAGCATCGTATATACGCAGATGAGTGTTGTACGGAACTAGTGTAAATTAAATAACTTCTTTAATAATGAGATTTGCTCTTGACCAGAATTTGCTCTGCTCTTTTTCTAGAAATGGGAGAAGAAGGCAGGTGAGGAGAAGAAGAAATACGAAGCAGCCATGGCTGAGTACAACCAGAAAGGCGGCGGAGGAGGAGGAGGGGCATCAGCTTCATCGTAAGAAAGTCTTCAATTTCTTTGAGCTTTTAATTTTAACGCTGCGGTTTAACTCGTCTAGAGATATTAGTAGCCTACACTCACTCTGCTGGAAGTTATTTTTACTACATGATTAGATTTGTTACACATGCGCAGTCACTTGAAATCTGAATCCAAGGCGTGAATTCATACGCATCCACCAGGAGAAGATGCACGTAGATATCCAAATGCGTAAAAAGACAAGGAAAAATAATGAGTTTTGGGCCATTTTTTGATGGGGGAAAATCAAATTTAGGCAGTTCCAGGCTTAGTCCTGTAAACATATAGTGGCGACAGGTGGTACAATATTAGCACATTATACGAACAAAACATAAATTAAAATGAAAACAGTGTTTTAAACATTTAGGGAAAGACTGATTTTGGTCAGTTATTTCTGGAGGGCGTGTGAACTTTACAAAAAAGTGGAACCAAGTCAGATCCTGGGGCGACCGACCGTTGCTAGTCGTACTGGCATTTTCACAATTTCCTTCCCAATTTTAGTGCGGACCATTTCGTACTGTTTTTGACATGATGGTTAAAAGCAGTTGGATGTTTGTTTTTTAGCGCTCCGTCTAAGAAGGCGCAGAAGAAGGTGACGGAGACGTTTGTTGGTGCGAAGAGCAAAGAGTTCATCTCGGAGAGCGAGAGCAGCGGATCGGAGGACAAGCCACTGAAGCCACTGAAGCGGAAACGGGAGAGCGAGAGTGATCGGGCTAAGGTCAGTGGTTACCATCCCAACCTCACAAGATTAATTATGACTCTCATAACCATATGTATATTACCTCTTCAAGGTAGGCTACTCAGATGCATTCTGGGCCCAACCATGTCTAAATACGACAGTTTTTAGGTTCTTAACACATTGACCGCCAAGTACGAGTTAACTCGTACTTTAGCCAGTCATTTAACATGATGTGTAGGCAGTCAATGTTAAGGAACAGAGTGGACAATAAAAGTGTGGTGTAACAGGAAAGCCATTCCAGGTTGTAGGACCAGCGACCGAAAATGAGCAGTGCTGTCGCATAGCAGTACGTGAGCGGGGAACCAGAAGCTTAGTTTGGTCCTCCGACCGTAGGGTGGATCGACGCTGGACACACAAGGTGGAGCAACAGCGCTATATAAATGCTAATAATGAATGAATGAATGAACAGAGTTCTCGCAGAACTGTGCACTGTATTGACATTCAACTAAATTCGGCTCCTGCTAAACTTGTTGTCATCCGTTAAAAGTATATCATGCAATGTTTCTGCGTACTTGTCAGTTTGAGTTAATAGTTGACTATTGTTCTTATTGTTTGTGCTTGTTCTTCTTTCTTCCAGTCTCCGGATGATGTCGAAATGCACAGCGATGCAGCGGACGATGATGACGAATAAACTTCTTGTAATTTGATCGTTTTGTAGTTGGACAGAAACTGAATATTTAGCCATTGTATGAAGACAATGGGATATTGTATGAAGACAATGGGATCAACGTTATATGTATACAAAATGCCCAGTTTCAGTAAGTCGGGGGGGGTGAATATTTTAGGGGTGTGATTTCTTTCTGCACTTCTTCTTGATGTACACGACTGGACATTCTGAGTGCAGTGGAGATTGATATGAGCGTAGATGGTTTTGAGTTTACGGTCAGAAGGACTTTACTTTACCGTTGGCTGAGATAGTGCTCTGAATTTTCTAAATGACTTCTACCGTCTAAAAATGCAAAGACTTTGTGTTTTGTTTGTCTGGTGTCTGAGGTTTTCTTCCTTTGTCTGGGCAGAAGAGTTGTACTGCCAGACTGCACTGTCTGCCGATAACGGCCAGACGAGGCGTGGAATAATTGTGTTTTGTCTAAATCAGCTAAGTAGGTTCTCGTCATTAAACTTGGAATTGTATGCTAAGAGTTTGTTGGTTTCTGAAAAGCTTTTGGTGTAGCATTAAAATAGTATGATGGTGTAATGCATTGCATCAATGTGCAGGCGCAGGGTACCATGAAGCAGAGGTGGATCCAGGAGAGCCAATCCGGCCATGGCAACCCCATTCAAAGATTTCTGTAGTACGTGGTTGTCAAAAACCCAGTAATTTTTAGATCTAGTCCTAGGCAGTGGCGTAACAGCCATGTGACGAGGGTGGACAAAGTCCATGGGCTCCGAGGTTTAAAGGGCATCTCAATATTAAGCCCTATTGTGTTCTTGCTTTCTTTGAACTATTAATGTGCTTTGAATTATATAGGTATTGATCCCATTGATATTCTATTTGAATCTAACTGCAGTTTTAATTAGCCATATCATAATAATTATCAGTGGCGGCGATTGGGGGGGCTAAGCCCCCCTACAAGAGGCTCAGCCCCCCCTAAAAAAGGGCCATCCGAATTTTTTACATTAGAATTTCCACGATTTTCGGCTGACGACTAAAAAAAAGTCAGAAATTTTTGCGGCGGAAATGGAAAATTCCATGAGATTTCGGTCGATGACTAAGAAGAAAAAAAAGGTCGTCAGAAATTTTTATCGGCGAAAATGGAAAATTTTCGCCGTGAGGCTTCAGCCCCCCCAAAACTGAAATCCTGGCGCCGCCACTGATAATTATTGTCGTTCTCTAGTGTCCTTATATGTAGGGGCCACCAAGCTCCATTGTCCATGGGCCCCCGGCTAGGTTGTTACGCCAATGGCCCCTAGGCCTATCATTGTGATTTAGCCTAGGCTGTATAGACATTAGGCTAATTTTGTATAACACATGGGCGGAGTTTGGTTTCCGTTTGAGGGGGAGGGCTAAAAAACTTGGTCCAGAACGAGCGGCGCCGACAATAGTTTTTCGTGTAGGCCGAAAAAAAAATTTATGACCTTTTCCTTTTTTTAGTCGTCAAGTTCAAATCCCATGAAAATTACTATCTATTTCCCGACCGAAAAGTTGAAGACCTTTTTTTAGTCATTTGGTTGGAAGTTCCGGGGGGGGTGGGGGCTAAGCCCGAAAGAAGATAACATTTACACGGTAAAAACATGAACCTAAGGCTTCTTGGGGAGGGGGCTTAGCCCCTGATAAACTCCGCCCATGGTATAACAATTTCCCTAATTGGAATAATGCAATCTTTTTTAAATAACCTAGTATGTCGCTGCGCTGGAAATGTAGGCTACACCTAAAAGTCCTGAATAAAAGCTACACATAATAGTTTATGACAGACAATGACACCTTTAGGCCCATGACAAAATGACAGATGACACCTTTGCACATTTCAAAAATATTTTCGGATAGGCTATGAAGAATGTCTAGGCTACACCGTTTTTTTTTTAACAAATTGGATCATGTGCTGTTTAAAACTATCTCTTGATTATTTTCAACTATTAGGCTAAATGAAAATAATGTCTCTTTGAAAATTGAATTTATTTGAAAAACTTATCAGGCTAAATTAAATTCTTTAAAACCGAGATCATTGAATATTGAATTTTAAATGTTTTCAAAAAATTATTAGGCATACTAAACAACGGTGCTCAACAAATTATAACTTGCATTTTGTTTAGACTAAAGATAGGGGAGAGATAAGGAAGCTGAGTTTATCCTTTTAAAAGATTTGCGTCTTTTCATCGGAGCGATCCGAGGCCATGTGCCGCACAGTCGCGAAAATATTAATCAGTGATGCCACAGCTGGGTTTTTCCACTTGATCTGGGTTTTTGGCTTTCGTCTGGGTTTCTGGGTTTTTTAAAGTAAAATCTGGGTTTAAAGGCTATTATAGTTAGTTCACTATTTGTATTTGCAACACATGAATATTCTGTTACCTAATGCAAACTGGTTGTGCTACACAATTTTTGTTCCACTCATTTTAATTTGAAACTCCAAAATCAGTATCTAACAGACTAACACCTGTGCTAACACTGTCAATTCACGAATAATTTATAACCTGGTGAAGAATAGCTCTGCGTAGAAATAAGCCGTTTTGGCATTAATTTTCAATAATTATAGGTCAGGTCACTCCTCTCCTTGTTAAACCGTATCGTCATCTCTAACATATTTAGGTCAGGTCAATCCTCTTCGAAGTGGTCTAGTTAATTGCTGCTAATTAGTCTAATGTTCTAAAACTAGGCCTTTTAAAAAAGTTAAACGTTGGAATATGGATGTAGGCCATAAAGAAAATTTGGCCGGAAACTTCGGGCGACTTTAAGACTTCGTAAACTTAAGCCACGCGTAGGCCTATGGTGTATGTAGGCCTACAATTCTTGTAGGCTCGACCGACACGCGGTGCACACGGCATTTCGATTCAACCTAGTGTCGATATTGGTTGCCGAGTCTCTGACAAATTATTGAGGGATTTGCCGAAGGTCCCTTCGAGGCGGTTTGAGGTGGCCTCGACTTTGTTTAATTATCAATGAAATCGATATCTTGAGGCAAATTATGATCTAAAACCATTGGAGCCCCAACGACTTGTCGTTCAATAAGAGCCTATATGCACGCTCTCGACCGTGGAGTCCCTCGCACGACATTCTACCTGTGACTATCCACATGGAAAATCCATTTAGTTGTGTGCAGTCACTGTGGTTGCGCTGCCATAATTATTAGCCTGATGTCGCTGCAGGTAATCTCATGGGCGGAGACCTAGGGGGACAGGAGGGACGGTCCCCCCAATGGAGGTGTTGGGGGGACGGCCCATGCATTTGTCCCCACCCCACCCCAATCGTTGAGCGTCAAGACAAAAAAAAATATTAAAAAAATCATCAACTTTTTGGCTGCGAAAATAGACACTTTTTCCGAGATTTCGGCGGATGACTAAAAAAGGTAATCAATTTTTTGACGACGAATACAGACATTTTTTCGAGATTTCGGAAAAAGGTCGTCAGAAATTTTGCCTCTTTCCGTCCTCCCCCCCCCCCAATTAAGAGTCCGCCCAGGTCTCCGCCCATGGGTAATCTGACATGCGTGCTGCCTTTTTTGCTTCTGACCTACCTTAAATGTGACCTGCCAAAAAGCTATTTTGAATTCTTGATATCTTCTTTAGGCCACATTCAATTTCAGCGACCAGTCGAATTAACGCCTAGCCGCCACTGGATGCCTGCAGCCTGCTGGGTGTGGAAGACACAGTAGAGGGTTGTTTGCAAAATTAGTCCCGACAGTGGCCTTCTTGCGCATGCTCTGGTTAACTTTTCGAGCAGCTATTACAGGTCTACCGTAAGAAGCCTCGCAGCCTAGCACCGGCCAGGAAACGGATTGAGATAAGACCAGTGGAAGTTAATCGATTTATGAGGCAGGTAGGCCTACTGACATGTTAAATTTACTTTTCCATAATTATAGCCAACAGGAGCTAAACAAAGTTGTAAACGTAATCACGTACGCTGTAAATGTAATCACGTACCTAAACCCTCTTTGTGTGTAACTATGTGTTTGTGTGCATATGCCTATTTGTCTGGCTATGGCCCAAGTGGTATTCAGTTTAACGGTTAACCACACTGTGTGATAGCAATCATTGGCGCCGCCCTCCTCCTCACCTAGAATCGAGACTGGCGCTGTCAGAGTACGAACAGTACGGCGTTCAAGTTTTACCAAGGCGCAAATTATGGAGCAGGACGATCGAGGGGAGTTGATCCAGATCATCCAGTGGACTTAATTCTGGCAACACACATCGTTGATGCGAGTCCACAATTAATTAATTATTGTTGGACAATAATTAATGGCAATGATGATTAACTTCGCCGTGCTCCTTTCGCCAAACCTTGGGCTTGGCACTACCGGCAGTTTATCGTAGTAAGGGTCGTACTCCTAGCGGGGTTTCTCGTCAGTGTAGCGCCACATCGGTAAGTAGCCTATAAGCTTAGCGCCTTAGCCTATATGTAGCGACTATAATATATATATAATATATATATATATATAACAGTTATAACTATATAATTATACTATATAACATATAGCTATAGCGACTATAATATAATATATAATGTATAATATATATATATATATAATATAGTCTATATATAATATTGTTATGGTTTCGACTCTCACACTGCTCAATGTGCTCATTTATCAATTAGGCCTAACCCGTCGGGCGAGACCACTAGCATCCCGCAAGCAATTCCTCCGCTTGCCTCATGAACGCGACCCCTCCCTGGTGGGATTTGTTACCACCGGTTACTGCGAAGGGCAAAAAATCTTGTTTTCAGCCCGCCCTGGATCAGGCCGACCGGGGCGGGGGGATGGGGTGGGGGCTGGTCGACACTGCAGGGCTGTCTCATGTGTCTGCGGGTTGTTGTTCTTGGCCGCTGTCTAGATAAGCTACTGTTCCCTTCCTCGCCCGCATAACTTTGATAGGAGTTACATAACCAAATGCTTTCTAGACAACCCACAGCGTAGTGCCTACTACATGCAGTTGGCACTACACTGCGGGTCCTGTGGCACAACTGTGTTGTTCCTGCCAACACACATTCGCTTGTTTCATTATCTTTTGTTTTCTCCTGAGATGTTCAGGATTATGCCTGGTGCCAATCTCTGTGCATTGCGGTAAGTCCTTTTAGCGGTTGCGCTCTAGCCTACTTCTACCTTGCAAACTAAAACAGTTTTAACGGTTGACACGCGTGACAACTTATATAGCGCTGATAGAAGGATTTTTAAGCTGGAGCGTTTGTGGGACAGTGGGATTCGTTTTTTTTAGGAAGGATGTAACAGTTTCTGGGAGAAAGGCGTCTATTCGTAGTCCGATGTTAGACATTAGACGAACATTTGAAGAATAATGTTAACGCAGTGCTGAAAGTGTTTTGAAAGAGAGGCGAAGAACCGGGTCTGAGATAATTATAGGCTATGCATCGTCTGGGAGTGAAGGTGGGGGAGGGTAAACTCGCGACCCAAGGACGATCGCCGATGAGCGCAGTGTCGAGCAGGGGAAGGTGCGACCCTTGCCAGTGTGACTTTTTATTTCCACAGTCCACACTGTAATGGAAGCATTTAAAATTTTTAATCTGTCATCTCAGTAAAGTTGCTTTATTATTTCAGTGCTGACATAAGTGATTTAAGAATTAAGACTTTGATAAAATTAGTATATCCCTACTGATAGGCCTACTGATGATTAGGGCCTATTTCTTTATTCTCCAAGTTCAGCAACTCAATTCTGCAAGGATTCATCTACCGCATTGAGACCCCAGTAGGCCTAGTTCTGGTGGGATCCTACTAGGCCTACATGCACAATGTCGAGGAACAAAACATGACATTGTTTCAATTTGATATTTTCAAATATGGAAAATAATACTGGAAAGACGCCATTTAGTTGTACGCTATGTACGGTGATGGGCAAAATATTTTTCGAAAGTATTTTAAAAACTAACCTACAAATAAAATACTTAAAATACCTTTAGAAGATATGTTGCAAAATGCCTTTAAAAGTATTCTGAAAATAAAAATTAAAATATTTTCAAAATACTTCTGGAACATAAAAGTTTAGTTCTTTTATTGGTACCCTACTCACTCTATTTTGTGCATTTGCATCACATAAACATAGCCTACTTGAAACATGTCGTACACATTTAGTAGGCCCTACTTCGATTTGTTGAGATTAATTAAAAGTAACATAAAATATAAGAGCAAATGTAACAAAGAAGCGTATTACACTTTATCGGTGTAACGTATAGTTCTAACTAAGACAGTCTAGATACAGATAATTCCTAGTGGCAACAATAAAATCCGTCTCGGACCAGTAGGCCTTTAGCAGGAATACGCTGGAGTGATGCAAGCCTATCTGTTCAAGGGCGGAAATAGAAATTTTCGAAGGGGGCAGCATTTTCGGTCTTGGGACAGGGACAAATTTTCGTCTTGGTCGCCCAAAGATCTGATGACCTTTTCTAGTCATTTGTCTCGAATTCCCAAGAAAAGATACCGTTTTATCCGACAAAAATATAGTTGATGACTTTTTTAGTCGTACGGACCTCGTATACGGACCTCGTTGGCGTGGGGAGGGTCCTACGGAACTAGGCCTACTCATGGGGAGCACGTCAACTTTCCAAGTCAGAATAGCTGGTCAAAAATAAAGAAATTTCTAAATGGGGGGCCATGGCCAGATTGGTCCCTCTGCATCCGCCCCTGTATCTGTCAGTGTTCTTTATTGGTTACAAATTAACCAGCGGTGATCGGCGACTGATCGCCTTAAATCGCCCTTATTTGAAACAGCTTATGCCTATGCGTATCTTAACGTATACGTGGCTTATGGCTCGCTGATGATATATTGCAGGCCAGCCCTGTAGTACAGTAACAGTTGTTGACTCATTGAAGAAATAACTCAAATAATTATCGCGAGGTCAGACACGCGACCCGACTAAGAATCGTAAAGACAGATCGCGAAAACGAATGCAGGGTCGCTGACCCGGACAGATCCGGTTCTCAGTCCTGTGTTAGTGTCAGTGGCGTAGCCAGGAATTTTTGATGGGGGGGGGGTTTATGGCCGGAAACCCTGTTTTTTTATATTTTTCTTACTTAAATGGAAAAATAACCCTAAAAAAACTTTTTCCCGGAGCCAATGGGGGGGTTTAACCCCCGAAACCCCCCCTGCCTACGCCACTGGTTAGTGTGTATATTATTGTATGTCATATACGGGAAAATTTGACTTCAAAAAGCATAGATAAGAATGCCTACTTGTATGTTAGTATGTTGCACTAATCATAGAAAGTTCCTCACAGCTGTCGTCCATTGTAGGCCTAAATATAATTTTAGATCTGAACGGCACTAGCCAGTCGCTAAATTAAGACGTAAATGCCATTAACAAGTCTCAAATTTAGACCTAAATGACACCACCAATTAGACTATTAGCGTGATAAATGAGTCACTGAATGTCTGAATGGCACAAACAAGTCTTAGGTTTTCATCTGATTCATAGTAGTCTTTACAGTGGTGGCGCCAGGATTTCAGTTTTGGGGGCTGAATCCTCGCGGAGGAAATTTTCCATTCTCATCCGCCAAAATTTCTGACGACCTTTTAAAAGTCATCCGGTCGAAAATCGTGGAAATATTTCAGTTTTGCATGTAAAAAACCCGGATGGCCTTTTTTAGGGTGGCTTAACCCCCGGGTTGCCTTTTATAGCGGGCTTAGCCCCTAGCCTCCCCCTAGCGCCGCCACTGAGTCTTTACCCGACATCCTTAGGCCTACAAAGAATTACACAGTGCGCGAAAGCAGAAATCAATTGAGGTTTAGCAATTAATCCGTTGGAAGAGGCGAAGCATAGGTCTATTGGAACATTTTTTCACTTGTAAGTCGTGATATCAAATAGACAACATTATACCTAATTATTGTGAGCTAAACTATTCCCTTATGGCCAATTATCAGCTAAACTGACGATTATCACGAACAAATGACTGTTTTCAATCCCCATTGAAACGGCCGTCAGGTCAACTAATCACCATCCAATACCTATTTAGCAGGTGCAATTTGGAGTCCTCATTTGCAACATTGTCAAATGCACGAATAGCCAATATTTCAAGTGCAGCATAGAATGCTTTTAGACATCATTTTCGTCAGCCATCTCAATGCAAGGCGTATAGGCTATACATTGTAGTTCTGTAGGGCGTAGGTCGCAACACAGCTTCATTTGGCTAAGGAAATGTCCCATAATTAAAATTAATATCCAGAATATTGACAGAAACACCAAGTTTATGCCGTATTCTGTCTGAGCGTAAGAATGATCAGTTTTGTGAAGAAGCCAACAGTGTGGTGCTATATTATTATCGTCCGAGAAGACAGAAGTAGCGTATTACAAACTGTGATCCATCATCATCATCATCATCATCATCATCATCATCATCATCATCATCATCATCATCATCATCATCATCATCATCATCGTCATGGTCGTCGTCGTCGTCATCATCATCATCATCATCATCATCATCATCATCATCATCATCATCATCATCATCATCATCATCATCATCATCATCATCATCATCATCATCATCATCATCATCATCATCATCATCATCATTATAGCTGCAATGCCATAATGGCTACGGCATAGATACGAAACAAGGCAGAAACACATATGATTTTGTGGAAATTAAACGTGTGCAAACTACCAGCAATTTGCTCATAATTTTTGACGAAATGACCATCACTGCGTAAACTGTAGCCTATATCTACAGCTTACGGTAAATTATATGTATAGAGTCTACTAGGACTCACAATCGAAAAATTCGGCAGTGTAATGAAAACGCACTCAGCGAAAATGTGTGATAGCATGATATATGGGAAGATCAATTTCACAGGTCAATGAGAAATTGACAAAGTCGGCCGCCTCCTTTCCGTGCAAACATGTGGAAACGTACAGAAATTAACCTTGAGTGCGTTTTCATTTACTGCAATGAGAATTTGACAGACAAAGTCGGCATGCAGCTTCTCCGTGAAAAAATATGGAATCGTAGCCTATTAGAGAAATTAACTCTCAGTGCGTTTTGTTATCAGTACCAGGTACTGCATGTATACAGCGTCTGCTTTCTCATCGAACAGCAGTTAAACTAGTGGTCACTGAACATGACTTGAACTTCCTGTACGTAATGCCAGCATCTCACAAAGAATTTTTGCAATAATTTATTGTGGAAAACCACCGAGAAATTCTTGCAAACAGTCTACCAATTATATTGGCAAAATATACGACGCGATGGAAATAGACAGTTCGCAAATTGATATTTTATAATATGTGGCGGTCCCCACAGAAGTCAGCATTAAGTCGGAAATTACACATCAGAGATAGGCCTATTTAGAAATAGTATGTTTGTGATTTTTTAAATGTTGTTTTGCAGAATTTAATAACAAGATAATTTTTTGAAATTTATTTTTACAATTTTTTAAAGACACAAGTTTTAGAACCATTTTAATGCCCTTGATATGTAAATTAGTTTGTTTTAATTAAGTCAATTGGTTAATTAATTAGTATAATTGGATTACGTTTTTCCTTATAATCTTCGGTTTAAATAAAGGTAGAGCAATATTTTTTGTCATTTTGAAACCTGAGACAAGACCTTTGAAATGATGTATGAGAGTCATAATATGTTGGAAAATTACCTTAATACTGGTTTTGGTGTGTGGCGCCACATATACATTGGTCAAATAAACACGTTTTTCTATAATAGCGACCATATGACCTCTACTCTGCGCGTGACCAGTGAGCTGATGGGCATAGAACTTCAGATCTTTCACTATAGATCTTTTGAGGAATCCGTTTACAGACTGGGCGTTGCAGGGTTCCGATATCTGAAGCCCAACACTGGTACGCGAACGGGCCACCTAACTCACAGATAGGCCTCGGCATCATTGTATGCTACTCTGCCCATTGTATACAGTTACTGGTCATATATTGTAATTATTAATTTATTCAAGAAGTTCTATAGCGCCTCTTCAGGGTGACTACCGAGAAGCGCTCCCGACTTAAGCACGGCAGAAAAGTACAGTTTTGAGTTGAATTTGAGAAATGCTTCTTTATGAGGCGCTATATAAATTATCAGAATGAATCTGAATGAATGAATATGACACTTTGTGGGTTACTTTATAGTTTATACGATAATTATACACAATACAATCAGAACTGCATTCGATATTAATCTCCATCCAAAGTTTAGGATGGCGATTGACAACGACTACCTCAAGGCCATTGCTCTGTAAGATGTACACATTCATGAATGCATGCATTCATGAATGTACGTACGTACGTACGTTTGTATGTTTGTATACATATGTATGTATGTATTGTATGCATGTATGCATGTATGTATGTATGCATAGCTCGAGGGTACGCGTACCATAAAATAGAATACGTTAAAATACGTACGTACCTTTCAAAAAATACAATACGCGTATGGTACGTACCATACACGAAAATTTAGTTTATGGTTTACTCGGCGACCCATAGCCAGATATACGTATACATGCAGTCACCAGTATGCGTCATTGAAATCGGTATTTCCGGTAGCGTATATCCAGGGCTGTACTGGCAAATTTTGAGGTGAGTACACGCTGACCGGGAGAAAAATCGACTTTTCTGGAAGCGAAATTTCTGATGACCTTTATTTATTTCACGACTTTCCAGTCCGAAAAAATCTGATGACCTTGTTCAGTCTTTCGCTTCGAATTTCAGAAAAAAAGTATACCATAATAGCCGCGTGTACCATGATTTACTCGCGTATACCCGTGTACCCTGGCTTTACCCGCGTATAGGCTACACTGGTTTTAGGGAGTTGAGTATACGATGCCGCTTTTCGCCGTATACCCGCGTATACCCTTGATTACAACTCTGCGTATGGCAGTAAATTTAATTCGATCAATTCTTCTGTTATAATTAATTGAATGCAACTGTTCAACCTTTTCCTTGGAGTTGAACTTTTAAGTACTGCAACAGAAATGAGCCACTAACCGACATTAATTAGTGAATTAAGTGCAATGTATGCTGGATAAGCATATAGACCTACATGTTCAATATATAGCATTGCAACAATTCACTACGCTTTATACTTGACTGTGATTGCTTACATGTACTTAAATTAAATTGAACGTCCTTATAATGAGCAATGATGAGGCTAACGTATTTTATTATTGTTTACGTACCCTAAAATAGGGTACGTTAAAATACGTAGGCCTACGTACCCTCGAGCTTTGTATGTATGTATGTATGTGTGTGTATGTATGTATGTATGTATGTATGTATGTATGTATGCATGTATGTATGTATGTATGTATGTATGTATGTATGTATGTATGTATGTATGTATGTATGTATGTATGTATGTATGTATGTATGTATGTATGTATGTATGTATGTATGTATGTATGTACGTATGTTTATATACATATGTATGTATATATGTATGTATGTACATATGTATGTATGTATGTATGCATGTATGTATGTATGTATGTATGTATGCATGCATGTATGTATGTATGTATGTATGTATGTATGTATGTATGTATGTATGTATGTATGTATGTATGTATGTATGTATGTATGTATGTATGTATGTATGCATGCATGCATGTATGTATGTATGTATGTATGTATGTATATATGTATGTATGTATGTATGTATGCGTGTATGTATGTATGTATGTATGTATGTATTTATCTGCATGAGTTTGTATGTACGTAGTTATATACGTATCCATCTTTGTACGTGGGCATGTGTAGGTCTATGCATAATATGACGGTTAATTATAAGCATATTCGGGTTCTGATAGCATTTAGAAGACTTTTCGGTTCGACTGTTAAAGACGGGCACAGCGTTTGCAGTAGCGGCGCTAGGGGGGCCTAGGGGGGCTAAGCCCCCCCCAAAGGCCATCCATGTTTTTCCCATGTAAATTTTTTTTTAATTGACGATTAACCCTCTTTAGCCTCCCCCCCAAATAACCGTAAGGGTACGCACGAGGTTTGGCAGACAGCTTTGGCAGTCACGGAAAAAGACCATTTTCCCAAGATTTCGACCAAATGACCAAAAAAGGTCATCAGAAATTTTGGCGACTGGAAACGGAAAATTTTCTCCGCAGATTCAGTCCCCCTCCCCAAAAAAACCTGAAATCCTGGTGCCGCCATTGAGCGTTTGTGGCCATGACGATTTCTACAGACTTATTTTTTTAGTTTTCTGTATCGTTCGTACACCACAGATACGACCTTCAGTAGTGTATTTGCGATTGATAATAACTTGTGGCAGTTTAGTGTCCAAACAAGTAAGCCTGCGTCCAATGCCCGCTACAGTAGTCATACTGTTGCAGCCTGCTACGCGCGACGTTTACATACATAATATACACTAGGGTATAGCAAGAAATATGTTTTCGTTTAAAATGAACTTTGGCATAACTTAAAAGGTTGCTCCAGGTCCTAAATGAACGAACTGAAGAAAAATTGCATCAGATTTATTGCATCTAACTTTGCCGCCGAGCACCTGAAGTTTAGTCTACTTTCGCGGCTGCAAACCATGGCAAAAACAAGCACTGTGGAAATATGAGAACGTTGGTCATCGAAAAACAGACAGAAAAGAAAGAGAAAAGAAAGAGAATAATTATAAGAAAAGAGAATAATTATAATACGTATTATAAACCTCAAGGACTGTGTAATTGTAAAGAACATGTATAGATGATACACCAGACAATGATTCCAGCTGTGATACAGTTGACTCCGATTCAACAGCGTCAGAATAATTGAGGGTGTCTGTATGCGATCTGACGGAGAAACATGCTCTCGCTGCATCAAGTCACTCCAGCTTTGTCAAGGGAATGTGACAGATATAGATTCTGCAATGCAGTTGGTGCTGCACTTGCAACAGAAGTAGGTCTACTTGTGGACTTTGAAATTGTGACTACTAACGACTTCAGCTACTGACAGAATTGTGAGAAGAGAAAGAAAGCTTTCGTAAAACATTATCCGATGGAAGAGTATAAAAAGCGTGAAGCTGCAGCATTGTATTTTGATGGTGGAACAGATATAACTGTAATACTGTATGTTTCCAGCCATAAATATCAAATAATGGAAGAGTATGCAATGCTATGCATGTTTGATACGAGAGCAGGGCATATCTCACCAAGGAGTCGATTGGCCGCAGGAATTTTCGAGGCAGTGTCTGACTTCTTGTCTGATTGGCCCAATGATATTTCTTTCAGTTCAATAATATCTGTTGTCTGTGAGGGAACGGCGGTAAATACAGGAATGCATGCAGGAGCAATGGAGTAATAAGAAAGCTAGCTGGAGTTACATGCAAGGCATCCTCTCCATTGGTTCATCTGCATGTTTCATTTCAATGAGTTGACGTTAGGCCTACGACATATATAATTTGTTCATCATTTTATCAAGTTCCTTCACAGCCAACAGCTATTATTGAACTGAAAGAAATAGCATTGGGCCAATCAGACAAGAAGTCACGCATTGCTTCGAAAATTCCTGCGGTTAATCCACTCCTTAGAGAGAAAGGCTTTTGATGAATGTATTCAAAAGAATGGCTATAGTATGGTTGCCCAGAAAATGTTCAAGTGAATATGATAACTGGTTGGACTTTTCCAGACTTGAACCTACAATAACTTGCAAGTTGAAGAAAAATGACCCTCAGGAATCTATTAAAATTGGCAGTAGGCTATGTAAGATCTTGAAAAATGCCATTGCCACAAGCATGCAGTCAAAGTTGCTACAGGTATTACAGACGCAGCAAGGTCAGTTTGTGACAAAGAGCTTATAGAGAAGGCCACATTCGAACAAAGCGCGGATCCCTAAAAAACATGGTCAAATATACCACAAAAAAGAGTGAACTATATAATATGAATGAAACGCGTTGTCAGCATGTGAGTATTTTGTGAAGCGTAATTAAGGACCATAAGGTTTTTTCAACCTTAATGATTTTCCCCCATTTTTTAAAGTTAGAATAATGCATAGGGGGACAGTCCATAAATGACGTCATATAGCTGGAGGGGGTGAGGGTCACACATCTATGACGTTTTGTGACGGTCCATTGCTATATTATGTCATAGGACTTTTGTTTTAACGTGACGAGGGGTATAAGGGAGCGCCCTAAAGTGCATGACGTCGTTTATGGACGACCCCTTGTTTGTAGCTCATAAATGTCGGAATTGCCAAACAAATTCACCTGCCGTGCCATAAAATTAATGTGGCTCACAATATCACAATATTCCTATTTTTAGGCCTAATTACTAATGCAGATAAGAAAATAGTCAAATTTCAGCAGTGTTAATGCAATGCTTAATAGTGCGGTATACTTGAATAACTTCAAGGCCATGGCGGCAAAGTTAAGCAACATGTCAGAAACAAAATTTCTATACCAGACACTACTATATGCATAGGAGCAACAAATTAATATATGCCAAACATAATCCTTTCTCGTCACTATGCCCTAATATACACACGCATATATGGAAATACATCTAATTAAAAATGCATGTGCAGGTTGGCCTACTCAGCGGTGGTGCCTGACTTTAGTTGGCTAACGAATGATTCTTTCGAAACTATTATTGTCGACTCTACTACCATTACAGTTCCCGTTAGCATTTCCTAGCCTCCGTTGTAAAGAACTGGATTCGATAGCGATGAAATCAATGACCATATACGGCTGTGGGCCATCTGGTCTACAGTCTATAGACTGGTGTTTAAACTCGGCCTACAGGCCTATGCTGGATGCTCAGTAAATTATTGTAGATGCCGTCACTGACTCGAAGCGATTGGGAATGAGGTGTCGCCTGTATGCCTGTGCTCTGAGTTGAGACGAGAAACTGTCTGCAAGTAGCTCTTTCAGAATAAACAACTCAGAATGCTAACATACTTTGACAATAACGTTAACATACAATAGGCTAGTGTAGGAGTATATGTTAGTATCTGTGGTGCATTTAGTTCTAAGACATGGCGCTCTCTAACCTTTCATGTAGGCCTTGTATAATTGTGCGGCATAGCGATTTGAAGTTCGATGGGAATCTATACTGATATCCAGCCAGTGGTCGGACTTATTGTGAGAATATCATTTTGTTTCTGAGCTCAAGGTCACACAGAATTGCGAATCAAAGGCACGGTAAGTCGATCGTATATACAAAATATTATGCCTATAATTGTATATTATATATATATAATTGATTTCGAAGTGTAGCCCTATCAAACATTCATAAAGCCAGTGTGTAATCTAACACCCTCTTCTGAGGGATTCCGGTTTCGGGAGGGGGGAAGGGAATCGATCGTCCGGCGATCGATCGCCGAGGTGCGTAGCGCCGAGAAGGGGAGGGTGTGGGACTGTGGCCCCTCCCCCCCAGAATTCCTTTCAACATTGTATTCGTAGCATTTTACCTGTCTGGCCTTTGTCGACCTGTCTCCGACCTTACAGCCCGTCGAACTTTTCGCTCTGCGACAACGAATGGCTTCCCACTAACCTTGCGACGTATGCACCTGATTTTTATAAGTTGCTCAAATCTTATTTTGTTAGCTGTGGCTGGGCTGGGAGCGCCTCTGGGTAGTTTTCTTGAGAAGACGCTATATAAATTCTTGAAATGAATGAATGAATTTTAAGCTGTCATCTTAACAAAATTGCTGCACTTTTTCAGTACTAAAAAGAGTGGCGTACGACTTAATTAAATATACTTACAATAATAATAATAATAATAATAATAATCTATTATTCAGTTTTCACATTGTAATGGTACCATTTTAGATTCCATTATCATTTTGTCAAAATTTTCTGGGGAATGTCATTTCTGTCATTTTAATTGTACAAACTAGTATTTGTACAAATATAAGCACTAAATTATACTCATTATAATAATTTTATGACAGTTTCATATGCTATAATAGTAAATAGGCTAATAACATTACAATCATATAATAGAAGATTATATCACGATATTGTAAAACAGTTCTCATGTACAATAATGTAAACAGCAACAAAAACTATTAGCATTTCGTCAAGTTTTTGGGGGGAAATGTCATTCATTGGACTCACCCCCCCTCCCAGAGACGTCTAGATTAAACACTGCGTAAAGCCCCTCTAGTAAGGCAAACAGTTGACATTATAAATATTATGAGGCATTTAGCCTGTATACTTGGACCAGGGTTCGGGTATAACTGTTATGAAATTATCTCTCATATACATGTAAATTAACTTCGAAAGACATTTCTCTGCATTGAAAGCATTTTAGAACTGCGCCAAAGAGAGGGATTTTATGAGCGGAGACTCGGGCAAGCCTATAGGCCAAGGCCTCATGCAGCTTGTTAGTGTATCTGAAAGCATATGTTTACCAGTTCAGGCCGCGCTATACATCATACATGTATCCACTATTAGCGTTGGCGGTGTTTGCTGTAGACAGACCGTGCGGTTTATATAATAGAGGATACGATGTGATTATTTGAACAGAGAGTACAGGCTACTAAAATGTATTAGTGTTGGCATCAGTTTGTGGGAGCATGCCGCGTACCAAACAACTTCATTCCGCGTGGCGATTCTGTCCCAGTGCATACTACTGTATTGGCTACATGCCTAAGCTTATACTAAACCCTCTATATTTAATTTAGAGCTTAGGCGTAAAATTAACGTGGCAGCCTATAAGCGAAGTAACAGCAAGTCCTGCTTAATATCTCCCAGTGTCGCTGAGATCGTTTGAAAACAGACAAAACATCTGTTTTCTGTTTTACGTCGGAGGTTCTGTTGAAAGTGCTTGATAACGGATAGCTTTGAAAAAGATTGCCTCGGTACGGCCAGGGGACAGTATTTTGAAACGAAATACATTGGAAAGGGAAGTTTTCAATCAGTCAGTTGGGCGGCAAAGGTAATTTTTAAATTGAAGAAGTAGAAAGTAATTGGGATATGTCACAGGAGCAAACTGTGAACAACTTAACCTACAGTGTATAGTAGCGCTAAAACACTCATCGGCTTGTATACACGTTTTAGAGCTTGTGACATCCTCTAGTCGTCGAGGGGTAACGATTATTCCATGTCGGGAAATCGAAAGAGGTACTTCCCTACAAGACTCTCAGCAAAGATGTTCTTCTACTCCCAAGTTCAGAGGGTGCTGATGTCAATCTGGAGAGGCTGCTCAGCGCGAAACATATTCATAATCAACAGCATTGTCCTGGTGATCAATGCTCTCTTCTACGCCCTCAACAACGGCTTCATATCCGGGACCTTCGACTCTTACTTCCTGTCCTCTCTGGACTCCGATTCGAAGGAGTTACTCGACAGAACCTTCCGCGTCTTCGTCGATGCCATGGACGCGGCCAACATCACGTACTTCATCTTCGCCGGCAGCCTTCTGGGATCCTTCCGCCACCACGGTCCCATCCCATGGGACGACGACATCGATGTGATCATCAACGCCACGGATCAGAACCGCGTCTTCGAAGCTCTGTCAAGGGTGGATCCGATCTCTTTCGGACTCTACGCGCTTCGAAGCTCGAACGCCGCAGCGGATTACACCTACCAGTGGAAGTTTTACCCGAAGTCCGGTCATGGCGTCTTCTACAAGACGTACCGAACACCCTACATCGACATCTTCTTCTTCTACGAGAACCGAACGCACATCTGGAACGGCTCACCGTACTTCGAGGCCAGCGAGGTGTGGCCTAAGAGCCTCGTCTTTCCCCTCCACCGACGCCAGTTTGGGGAGCTCATGGTCCCGGCCCCCTGCAACACGGCGGCTTTCCTCGCCCGCAATTTCGATGTCTCCATCTGTCAGTCGAGGGACTTCAGTCATACGTATGACGTGCATTTCTGGTCGCGTCCACTTCGTGTGCCTTGCGAACGGCTTCGTCACATGTATCCGTTCATTCTTCGGACCGATCATCGCTTACCGAACGGATCGGTAACGATTCATGAAACGCTGGTTTACAGAGGATTTACAATAAGGCAAGTGACTACGGAGACGCCTTGTTAGCGTAGTGTTCCAGTGGCTTGTGATTGGATAATAGTTTGTATGCACGCACTTCACAAATGCAATTGCTCGTGCAATTCTATTCCAAATATTTGTTATACGCTAAAGTTGCGTTTAGCAGTGCCTTTGTTGACGACATTGTAGCATCACTGATGATACAGCAAAATGGATTTTTAAGAAATACCTTTGTTGACGTCATAATCATTTCGCTGGAGATGGGTAAATATACTTTCGATGATGACGTCATCATAGCACCACTGATGATATTATAGCAAAGATGCGTTTCAACAAATTTCTTTGTTGACGTCATTATTGCATCACTGATATTGGAGCTAATCTGGCGCGAACAAAATTGTGTTCAATGTAATATTGCTTGTGGAATGGATGTAAAAGAATTAAGGACCAAAATGGATTTTTTAACCAATTCCGTTGCTCACATCATTAACATGTCACCGATGATGTAATTATGGGTAAGTATGCTCTTAACAAGGCGTCATTATCGCCTCACTGCATGGTCATATAGTAAAGATGCGTTTTAGCAAAGTCCTTTGACGTCATTATTGTCGCATATATATGATGATGTAGTCAACTCGGATCGGACAAAATTGTGTTCAATTGCTTGTGCAATGGAAGGAAGGGAGGGAGTAAGGAAGGAAGCCAGAAAGGAAAGAAGCAATAAATGACTGAATGACTGACTGAATGAATGAATGGATGGATGGATGGATGGATGGATGAATGAATGAATGAATGATTGAGTGAGTGAGTGAATGAATGAATGAATGAACGAAAGAACGAACGAGTGAGTGAATGAATGAGTGAATGAATGAATGAATAAATGAGTGAGTGAATGAATGAATGAATGAATGAATGAATGAATGAAGCAAGAAAGGAAAGAAGCAATGAACGAACGAATGAATGAATGAACGAATGAAGCAAGCAAGACAAAAGCAAACAATGAATGAATGAATGAATGAATGAATGAATGAATGAATGAATGAATGAATGAAGCAAGCAAGAAAGGAAGGAAGCAATGAATGAACGAACGAACGAATGAACGAATGAACGAATGAATGAATGAATGAATGAATGAATGAATGAATGAATGAATGAATGAATGAATGAATGAATGAATGAATGAATGAATGAATGAATGAACGATGCAGACAAGCAAGTGAGGAAGGAAAGTAATAGGGATTTAAGAAGGAATAATCTGTGATATGGCTTTTGATGATATACCAAATATATCTGACAATTATTTCCTTTCGCATACGTCACTGTCACATGTTTTTGTCAAAGGTGTGTTTTCGTATAATAGATAATCGAAGGATAAAATGGATTTATATTCGCCTTGTTTATTAGAAGTGACATGACAATCAGGAAACGCACAATTATGTAAAAGCCCTAACGTTAGGTTTGTGTAACGTTAGGGCTTTTACATAATGCTTGTGTTTGTAACGTGTAGGCCTAACTTTTCCCCAACTACAATCCCGTCTGCGACCAAATGATAACAATTACGGCTAGTGTGGCCAGCGGGACAACGCGGTGTAACATGTAAACACCCAATGTACGTGAACATTGTGGGTATAGGCTACTCTAAAAATCTGCCTCAATTTCGTTAAGTGTCGGGCTAACATGTCTGCTACTTCCAACAACAAGAATAATATTATTGTCACCATACCGTCCGCACAATTGCCTCCAATCATCTGGCGTGTGATCATTAAACTGTAGCCTTGCAGTTCCTGTACAATAACGATTCTTTGAAGTGCAGGCCTGTTGGGGTCTATGAATACGGCCTGTGCTCTGTAGACCGTGTACAAGGGTGTCCTTCCTGTTAGTTGTCGTTAACCTGTTTCTGGCATGCGAGAAAAAAATGGGCGTAAATATTTATCAAGAGTAAATTTATCAGAAGTAGGCCTATCTGATTAAAAGGAATCGGATAATAGAATATAATAGAATAGGTCGGGAAAATACAGGTCTACCAATTGCTGCGCCAAACGTTTACCATGGTCCATTTGTCTGAAGAGTTAAGATAGCTTTCATAATTTCTAGGTTTGTTTTATATAGGCAGCCTTGAAATTTCTGGCTACTAGACTGTACTTGATTAGATTAGATTAGATTAGATTAGATTAGATTAGATTAGATTAGAGTTACAAGATTGTGTAATGCTATCATATATCACATTGCGTTACTGCTATGTAAGGTATGATTGAAATTTTGATCATGCTAGGACTAGGCTATACTATGACAAGGTTAGATTTGTTAGGCTAGGCTAAGTGCTGACTAAATCTCTATTTGCCTAATCATTAGCGAGACCGTCATTAAGTACATTACAACAAGCAGGTGTGTGACCTGCTTCAAACTAAGCAAAAGCACCATTTATCCCTCCCAGTCACTTGGCTGCATTTACGCTTATTAGGTATTATTGTTAATTACTCATGTGTATAGAATAATTAATAATTAATTCAAGAATAATTACTACAATGATCACGCCAGGAATAATTGTAGCCTATTATTTGTAGTATAATATAATATTATTATGATTTAGTATCATCTATTATAATTAGGTATAATTTAGCTACTGCACTTAAAGTAGGCTTACCTTCAAAAATGCGAGATTAGTGTGGCCAAAGAATAATAATTTGTCCGTGGGTCAGCTAGCATACATTTTGTCACCGTATAGAATCATTAGCATAACTTAGAATTGTTAATTTCTCTTGTCGGCTACGGTTCATTTGCAGTTTATTTGGTAGGCTGCCATTTATGCTCTTTACGCCTATATGCAGGGCCTTGCTGCACTGCTGCAGGCCTACAGTAGGCCTATCTCTAAACTGTTCTCACATTCAGCCAAATTTTTGTTTATTAAGTTGGAGACGCAGAGACGTAATAACTTATTCTTTGACCCATAAAGTTTGTAGTGACCACTTATCTGGTGTCGACTGTAAAGAGTTCCATTCAAATTTAACAGATAAATCTAGATTTTCCTCTTTGAAATCGCGGAATTACACATGTAATATAAAACAATTTTATTAACGGTTCCATTGGCATGCAGGATGCTACTCGGCATTTTAAAGACGGTCAGATCCAGCCGAAAAAATGCTAGAAAACGCGTGAAACGCTGATCCAGTTTCCGCGCTGTAGCCGGGAGCGCTTCTTAGTAAAACTCTTCAAGGGTCGCTATAACATGTGCACATACATATGCCTACATTGTAACGATAAAAATCTAAGTCTATGAAGATAGGTGTCTGTGAAAAATTGTTTTTCAAAGTTGTCGAAGAATAACGTCGAGGTCTTTGTCTGTGTGCATGTAGGCAAGGCCGTAGCTAGGGGGTGTTTTGGGTGTTTGAACACCCCCGAAATGGAAAATGTGAAAAATAATATAATGCATTTACGAGCACATGATGTAAAAATCATGAAATAAAACCATGAAAACACCCCCGAAATATTATTCTGGATGACTAAAAAAAGGCCATCAGTTTTTTAGGAAGGGGAATTGGCGAGTGAAACACCTCCCGAAATCAAATCCTGGCAACGGTCTTGCATGTAGGTCTATGCATGTAAAGACATTAAGTAGCGCCTTTTATTGCCTAAGACAATGTTGCTTATAAAAAAAGTGCAAATTAACCAGTTAAACTTTTTGGTGATATTGTTAATTGGCTTCTTTGAGTGTTTCACTCTAGCCTGTGTGTGAATCTCGGATAATTTCATGTTAATAATTACATCAACTGTTTGTTAACAAAAGTCTCAACCGTTAATTGTAGGCCTAGGTCTACTTGTTGGTTGTTATTGGGACTGACATATTCGTTTCCTTGGCTCAGTCGCTCATAAACATGAACTTCTAGCCTACATTTCTAGCCTCTTAGAACGACCGAGATCACGATAACTACCAAGCTGTGAATCAAGATGTTTGCGTTTTTTCCGAATACTGACTAAATGCCAGTGTTTTGTGAACACTTTTGAGTTGTTTTGATGACTAGCAGTAACTTGAATGGCTTTCTGTAAGTTTTCGGTTTCCGGTGCTTTTACGTACAAGCAGGCCTACACTGTACAATGTACAATTTGTACATGCATCTTCGATCCTACTGTAGTAGACAATCAGACAATTCAGACAGTATTGTTCAGCCAGCGACCTCCACTTAAATACATGCATTATAGCTCACCATTGTCTGATGCTCCCAGCATTGATACCTCCGGCTCTATAATTATGAACGTCGGAAATAAGTTGTTATTGTCTGAATTTTTCAATTGTTCGGTCTCGAGACAGTGTCTCAATCTCGAGACAGGTTTGTGATGTCTCGGTCTTGGAACCTATTGTCTCGGTCTCAGTCTCGGAACCTATTGTCTCGGTCTCGGAACCTATTGTCTCAGTCTCGGAACCTATTGTCTCGGTCTCAGTCTCGGAACCTATTGTCTCGGTCTCGGAACCTATTGTCTCGGTCTCAGTCTCGGAACCTATTGTCTCGGTCTCGGAACCTATTGTCTCAGTCTCGGAACCTATTGTCTCGGTCTCAGTCTCGGAACCTATTGTCTCGGTCTCGGAACCTGTTGTCTCGGTCTCGAAACCTATTGTCTCGGTCTCGGAACCTATTGTCTCAGTCTCGGAACCTATTGTCTCGGTCTTGGAGCCTATTGTCTCGGTCTCGGAACCCATTGTCTCAGTCTCAGAACCTATTGTCTCGATCTCGGTATCGAGGTCACTGTGTCGACTTTTTAGAAACTATAGCGATAGCTTTGTTCTTTAGAAGCTGTGTTCGTTGTCCTCGAGCAATTGCTGTCCTTAGTTCTGAACTTGTTATGCCATAAAGTTGTACATTGTAACAGCGTGGTGAATAGAAATCGTAGCCGTAATCTAAATCTCCAAATTTATGAAGCGCCATTTGAAGGCCAAGCTCTAGCATCAGCTTGGGTCTAGGACTTTACCCCCGGCCCATTACCTCCTGCCATTACCCCCTGCCATTAACCCCCGGAGACAATTACCCCCGCCATTACCCCCGCCATTACCCCCGCCATTATCCCCCCGCCAGTGTTTAATCTAGTCCCCCTCCTCTGGGGGGGTATTGAGGTTTCTGGAGGGGGGGGGAGACATTTGAACGTCCGAAGGACGCTTGTAATGCGTGTAGCACCGAGACTGGGAGGGGAGGGGTATGGGGAGGGGATGCGCCCCTCCCCGCCAGAAACTTTTTGAATATCCACTTTGCAATGGCAGCATTTTAAGGGGTCATCTTAACAAAATAGCTGTACTTTCTCAGTGGCCCATTAGAAAATTTTTGAATTTCCACTTTGCAATGGCAGCATTTTAAGGGGTCATCTTAACAAAATAGCTGTACTTTTTCAGTGACCCATTAGAAAAATTTTGAATTTTCACATTGCAATGGCAGCATTTTAAGGTGTCGTCTTAACAAAATAGCTGTACTTTTACAGTGACCCATTAGAAACTTTTTGAATTTCCACATTGCAATAGCATACTTTTAAGGGGTCATCTTTACAAAATAGCTGTACTTTTTCAGTGACCCATTAGAAACTTTTTGAATTTCCACATTGCAATGGCATACTTTTAAGGTGTCGTCTTAACAAAATAGCTGTATTTTTACAGTGACACATTAGAAACTTTTTGAATTTCCACATTGCAATGGCAGCATTTTAAGGTGTCATCTTAACATGATAGTATCATATATTATAGTAGTAAATAATGTCATTATAATCATATAATAATAAATAATATCACGGTATATTACAACACTTCATGTAAAACAATGATGAAAACAGTAACTAAAAACCAATATCATTTCGTCAGATTTTTCTGGGGGGGAAATGTCAATCCTGGGGGGAACTTCCCCCCCCGAAACGTCTAGATTAAACACTGTCCCCCCGCCATTACCCGCTAGTTGCAGTGCTAATTATGTAGGCACTTAGCGCCTATTAACAATTAGAACCAGTAAATTCGCACCTTATTCACGCAGTTTGTACCATGGCTGAAATATTCTTGCTTAAATGGAAGCTGGATTGAAGAAAAGTTTTGCTTCAATGGAAGCTGGATTGAAGAAAATATTCTTGCTTAAATGGAAGCTGGATTGAAGAAAATATTCTTGCATAAATGGAAGCTGGATTGAAGAAAAGTCTTGCTTAAATGGAAGCTGGATTGAATAAAATATTCTTGCTTAAATGAAAGCTGGATTGAAGAAAAATAGTCTTGCTTAACTGGCAGCTGGATTGAAGAAAATAGTATGGCTTAACTGGAAGCTGGATTGAATCAAATATTCTTGCTTAAATGGAAGCTGGATAAATGGAAACAGTCTTGCTTAAATGGAAGCTGGATTGAATAAAATATTCTTGCTTAAATGGAAGCTGGATTGAAGAAAATAGTCTTGCTTAACTGGAAGCTTGATTGAAGAAAATATTTTGGCTTAAATTTGAGCTGGATTGATGAAAAATAATAGTAATTTAAATGAAAGTTGAATTGATATTTGGAATATAAACTCCGTTTATATGATTTGTCTTCCATCTATGGAGGTAATGGCGGGGGGGGGTAATAGCGAAGGGGGGTAATGACGGGGGTAATTGTCTCCGGGGGGTAATGGCAGGGGGTAATGGCCGGGGGTAATGTTTGTATGTGCACTTGTTATAGCGCCCCTTCAAGCTCTCTCTACTCAGAGGCGCTCCCGAATGCAGAGCGGACACTGCAACGGAGTTTCACGCCGAAGCGCTGAGCAATTGTGAGTGAAGGACTTGCCCAAGGTCCTTACCCGGCGACTTGAGGTAGATTCGAACCTCGAACCTTCCGGTTTCAAGGCAACGACGCCACCACTACACCACCGCGCCCCACATGGGCCGGGAGTAAAGTCCAGATACCATCAGCTTATTCACAAGCGCTACTAGAAAACTAATATATGCTAATAGACTGCAGTAGACCTATATAAGCAAGTTTGGAAGCTGGAAAATAGTTTATGAGTTGTTTTTATTGTTTCTTCTGGAATGTGTTCTGCCCTTTGGAATGAACACCCACGGTCTCAGTTTTGATTCTTGAACTGTCTCGAACTGTCTCGGACCTTGTATCTTGGTCTCGAAGTCTATTGTCTCGGTCCATGAACCCACTGTCTCGGTCTCGGTCTTGGTCTCGAAGTTTACTGTCTTGCATACGAATCTGATTATCACACTGCGGAATGTTCGACTAAAAATATCTACATGTAGGGAAATTATACTGGCATTAAACAACGTACTCGAATCATCAGAATTCTGTTTCCAAATTCTTTGTTGGTAGGACTATGCTATCATTCTGCGAGACTGCGCTCTTTTTGCATTAGATACCATGGAATATTATAAGCCCGCAGTGTAGGCCTACTACTGTGTACATCATGCGCATTATTCTTACAAATTGTAAGTGAGGATCTAAAAGTTATTTTTGGTCTATTTTATTGCAAAGCTACACAGTTGAGTAGAATTCATTTGCATATCTCAAGGCTGTGCATTGTTGCAGAAGTTTGAGCTCGTAAAGAATCTTCATAGCTTGCAGCACAAGTTAAAGACTTCGTTTTAGTGACGTTAAACGTGTTGCTGGAAAGTTGTAGGCCTAGCAAAGAAATATTGCAGAAGCATGTGAACATAATTATCAGTTGTACCATAATTATTTTGCTTTTTCAGGTAAAAATATTGCGGTATGTCCATTATTGTCCATGTTTGCCGATGACAGATAAATTATTCGTCGGTATAGAATGGCAGGTAGAACCTAAGAATTATGTCAATGTTGTTTAAGAACTTCGGCTCATAACAAACGGTTGGAGTCAGCCAGGCATATAATTTATTCATCGGTATTTAATTTATTCATGGGCATATAACTTATTCATAGGCATATAATTTCCTTAACTATGTTGACACGATTGCAGATTCATCTATGTGAGTTTACGATAGACCTAATTGCACTTTGTATTAGACGCTGCCCCAACTATATCAAGACGTGGGACTGGCATATCACTTGAAAATAGCATTGGCGGAATTTCACAATTATGTCCTCAATTATTTCCCAATTATAGGATTGATTTGAGTTCCTTATCTTATACTGTTGTCATGGATTTCCTCCTCCTCCTTTTCATGATTGGGACTGGCAACGCCAGAGTATACGGGCACTGACCAAGTATAGGCCGACTAAATAATAAGTGGATAAATCTGCAAAGTGGTAGATTTTAAATTCGACTTATAGGTCTAGAAATCACTTCAGCTACATGTATAGCACTTTAATTCAGCTGTGTTACTCGTGCAACATTCATGTTTATTCTGTGAGTTAGTTGTATTGCATGTGATAGGTCTAACAGCAAATGCCATTGGGGGCCGTCCATAAAGTACGTCACGCTATTTTTGACCATTTTGGACCCCCCCTCCCCCCCCTGTCACAAACTGTCACAAATCTCGGACCCCCCCTAAAGTACGTCACACTTTCGAACAAACTTTTTTAAACATGACCATTTACCTAACCCTCTAAACCCTAGGATACTATCCCTAATCCCTCTGATAGTGACGTGTGTCCCTAAACGCTTTGATAGCGACGGAAAATCAACTTTTATTCCGCCAGGCCGGGTTTTAGACACACCTGGCCGGGCCGGGTCGGATTTTAGGTACTAAAAACAAAAAAATATAAAAGAATTTAAAAAATAAATGTGTGACGTCACACATGGCCTGACCCCTCCCCTGTCACAAACTGTCACACTTTCCTAGACCCCCTCCCCCCTGGAGCGTGACGTACTTTATGGACGGCCCCTTGATTAGTTTTTTGTGATTTTGATTGCAAGCACGCACAGATACAATGCCATGTAGGGGCCTATACGGGACCTCTGCACACGGGCCCATGAAAACCTAGCTACGCCGTTTCGTGGCCGTCATTCGAAATCATATATTATATATTTTTATGTATTAATTATAATTAATATACGTATAGGCCTATGCCTATCCACGACATTGGAATTTATTCTATAGGCCGACCGAAAATGTTTGAGTTTGTTTTATTCAAAAACATTAAAATCCGCCGATTCGACAGAAAAATTTCGACAGCAAAAATATGAAAATTACAAAATTTCAAATCAGCAGGCAACAGTGAATTTGTTCGATTAATAATATTGGAATTCAGTCACACAAAAAACGAATTACGACTCCTAGGCAGAAGCATTAAGACCTAGTCCGTCCTTAAATCTGATTACTTCAACCGATTTGACCATGAAACTTGACAGTAACTGTTGTTGATGATGACTGCCATACTGGATGACACTGGCAATGTAGGCCTAGTCATAAACTGCAAACTTCTCAAGCGCTGCTCTACCGCTAAGCACAAAGCGTCAGCAGCAGATTCACGAGCGCTGGGTATAGGCATAGTAGGCTATTCATGACGATTCTATGCGTACATAGGGGTGTTGTAGGCATGTAAGTCTGGGTTCATTGTGGTCACAGAGCTGATGATGTTTTGGTCCCAACTCACCACAAGGCCCATTCCAAGGTCATCTACTACAAATGGGGTGAGGGTCACCCTTGTACCGAATAAGATTGGTCGTCACGGTTGGATGCACCCGAGATGTGAATTGAATAAAAAAAAAGGTGCAACACGAAAAAATCTTAACCTCATTATTTTGAAGAAGAAAGAAGAAATCCTCAAACAGTCCTTCATAATTTTATTTTCGTCTTAGCGTTGAACTAGCTGAGTCGACTGAATCTTAACCTATCTGAATTTACCGTGCACTATGAAATATTTGTTGATGTTATTGTTATTATTATCAATATTATCATTATTATTATTATTATTATTATTATTATTATCATCATCATCATCATCATCATCATCATCATCATCATCATCATCATCATCATCATCATCATCATCATCATCATCATCATCATCATCATCATCATCATCATCATCATCATCATCATCACCACCACCACCACCACCATCACCATCATTATCATTATCATTATCATTATCATTATCATTATTATTATCATTATTATTATTATTATTATTATTATTATTATTATTATTATTATCATCATCATCATCATCATCATTATTATCATTATTATTACTTTTTTATTATCATTATTATTGTTATTATTATTTCTGTAATCATTATCATTATCATCGCAATCGTCGTCGTCATCATCATTATTGTCATTATTACTACTACTTTTGTCATTATTATATTGTTGATATCATTATTGCAGTTTTTATTGCTCTTGCTGTTGTTTGTACTGTCATGCATTCATTAATAATTGCCTAATTAATCATCTAGGCGTGCTTGTCTAATGACAAGCACCGACAATATTGTTATCAGACGATGATTTAATTGGTCAAGGTCCTTGCAAACCGCGTCGGTGGAGTAGGAAGAAGAGGAAGAGGAAGAGGAAGAGGAAGAGGAAGAGGAAGAGGAAGAGGAAGAGGAAGAGGAAGAGGAAGAGGAAGAGGAAGAGGAAGAGGAAGAGGAAGAGGAAGAGGAAGAGGAAGAGGAAGAGGAAGAGGAGGAGGAAGAGGAAGAGGAGGAGGAGGAGGAGGAGGAGACTATAACCCTTTCGTGCTTTCACGAGCAACTCATAAGAGACCACACAGAACATTATACTTTTCTGATAAATATGTACATGTATGCATGATTGTAGGCCTATGTGCACTTGTTATAGCGCCCTTTCAATTTTACCACTCAGAAGCGCTCCTGACTACAGCGTGGACACTGAATAGGAGTTGTTATGGCTGTTGTTATAGCGCCTTTAGAGGGAACCCGTCAGTGGCGTAGCAATAGGTTGTGCAGCTTGTGCAGTGCACAAGGGCCCCCGGCTGTCAAGGGCCCCCTGGGGTCAGAGTCAATTTTTACTTTAAGGATATTCAGAATGTATTCAAACCTACATGTACAGCGTACACACTCAATAATTGTTGGGTTTTGAGCCGGTGTGTTCAAACAACCGGTTTGCGATGTGCTATGGTTAGCTTATTTAATTAAAAATATTTTTTAGGGCCTACTCTTTGCAGTCTTTGGCTGGAAGTAGGAAGTAGTTGTGCTGACGTATAAACAAATAAATTGTGCAGACGTGTTTAAACATTTTTTTATCTTTGTAGTAAAATGTGAAATTTATAAAAGATAACTGCATAGCCTATATTTACTTGGAAATTGTATATTTTTAAACTTTCGTACGGAACTCTCTTTCTGTTCCCCAAATTTATGCCTCAGTCTTATTTAAGTGGCGCTGCTAAAGCGCCAAGCACAAGAAGAACGTGTAAAGAAGACCGCCAAAATGCAAAAAATGTCCGCATTTATAATGCCTGCGGAGAGCGAGCTTGCACCGATGACTACATCAGACATGGGGGCAGTGGCTTAAGCACAAAAGTCGTGCAGCCTGTGCAGTGCACTGTGGTCTCGGCTGTAGAGGGGTCCCGGCAGTCACAGTCAATTTTTACTTCAAGAATATTCAGAATGTATTCAAATGATCAAAATCACATATAGTCTATAGACCTACAACGGTGGCACAGGAATGGATTGTGCAGACTGCACAAGACCCAGATGACTTGATCAAGCTTGGTGACAGAATTGAATTCAGATTGATCAATGCTGAGGTGGTGGTGGCTTTGGATATCGACACCGAGCAGAGAGGCACTTCGGAAACTATGGTGGTATGCCAGTTATTTTACAAAAGAATTCTGGAACAAAGGCATGAAAGGCATCTCAATTATATTTTGCGCAGAGGAATTTGCCCAAAAGTATTCGCCCAAGCGAACATTTCAGCATTTCCGAATTTTTCTATTCTTCTTTTAGACTTACCGTAGTAACCCAAACTTGAGTTAGAATAAGTTAATTTTAAAATTTAATTTCGAGTGTGAGCTGGGCCTATGCAAATAGTCTATCGCAAGAGCCAAGCGCTTTTGCACAGCCCTATTGTTTAAAATCTAGGAGTTCAGGTATTGAAGGGGCCCTGCACAAGGGCCCACAAAAACCTTGCTACGCCACTGGAACCCGTCACAGATCCTGCCGTTGCTATCCTTAATGCATGTGTTGACGTTATATCCTTCTAGGCTTTTGTTTTGCCCACTGGTAACAGGCATATATATATATATATATATATATATATAGTTTATATACATATACAAAACTTGTATATATATAAAAACCTATATATATGTAGACTTATATATATCGATAATGTTCTTAGTAGCACGTCAACATCCTTTGTGCAATCGCTGATCCTTGAAACGGCGACATTAAAACCATTGATATATATAAAACTTATATATATATATAAATTATATATATATAACTTATATATATATATAAACTTATATGTAAACTTATATATATCGATAATGTTCTTATATGCCTATAGATAAAAATAACTGAAAGCAGAATATTTCGCTTTAGAAGGTCGCTCGTCTTCTCATAAAGGCAAAATGATTTCTGTAATACTCCGAGTCTCCACTGCTCGCATTTGAATAGAAGCTGCCAATTGGACACAACACTGTGGTGCATTTCAGAGGTTCACTGTATTGATCCTTCCACATGGGGTGGGTAAATGGTAATTCGTTCATTCATTCATTCATTTCAGACATTTATATAGCGCCTATTCTTGAAAAAAAGCTACTCAGAAGCGCTCCCGACCCAACCACGGCTAAAGAGAACAGTCTTAAGACCTGAGTAGGCATTAGACGTAGTTCCACAGGTAGTCAGGTCTCCACAGTAGAAAAGGCACACTATGACGTGCGCTACTAAGTATTAGTTTCCGCCAAGTGAACCCTCGCCAATGGTCGGCCTGCTACCTTGAACCGTAATCATAGGTGCGTTTTTATTTCACTTCGTCGCATGGCTCGATTATCCAGTATGAATCGCCTGGCGGCATAACAAAGACGAGGCCGTCGCTTGGCTGTTAACTATTCATAACCGTCTGCTTTTATTGGCGAGACGCTGCAGGCTTTTGTGGTCGTTTCAAGTTGTCATCGGTTACTACTGCAGAAAGCTTTATTCGTCGCTAACCTCGGGAATTTTCTATGGGAAGTGGAGTGGGGGTAATTCTCAGAAAAGAGTGCAGAAAAACCGGCCGCAGATGAGTCAGCTGCTCTGTTCAGTTCTGTTTGATGACGTTGAGCCAAGCCTTCGGTCTGTCTTTGTGAGGCAGAATGCGTATCCATTGTGTGTGGAAATCGATTTATCATCAGGTCTTCTATTCTTTTGTCTGCGTCATGCATGATGTCCTCTGTGGCTTTGTTCGACTGACAACCGTTGAAGCAACGACGTAATAAAAGTCTTACAGAATCAACTATGATGATGACGATAACAATAATATAATAATAATATTAATAATAGTAGTAGGCCTAGTAGTAGTAGTAGTAGTAGTAGTAGTAGTAGTAGTAGTAGTAGTAGTAGTAGTAGTAGTAGTAGTAGTAGTAGTAGTAGTAGTTGCAGTAGTAGTAGTAGTAGTAGTAGTAGTAGTAGTAGTAGTAGTAGTAGTAGTAGTAGTAGTAGTAGTTGTAGTAGTAGTAGTAGTAGTAGTAGTAGTAGTAGTAGTAGTAGTAGTAGTAGTAGTAGTAGTAGTAGTAGTAGTAGTAGTAGTAGTAGTAGTAGCTGTAATGGTAGTGATAGTTCTAGCACTGCTACTACTAGACTATGCACTTGCTATCATTACTATTTTTCTGCGACAATTCTGTGCTTAAAGCATGGCTGAAGTCCCTGACAGATCCTGTTTGCCTCTTAGAAATAGGCCTAATAAGTTTGTTCATTTCCCCATTTTGTGTTCTTACGCTGTTTTTATCGGCGTTTCGACCACCGGAAGGATCTCTCGTGTGCAACGTTTACCGTAGCGGCAGCTGCGACACGTAGCTGTTCTTTGTCTTGACGCACTCCCGACACCTTAAAACTTATTTGCCAAATACAGCAGAGTGGCTTGCTGCAGTCAATGTATTTGCTCTCTCTTCAAAGTATTTACTCAGTTCTTATTGAATATGAATCGATATCCTTCGTTGATCCAACTCTGCTTTCATCCTCTCCCGAGGTCTTGGGAGGACAGAGGAAGTGTGCAGTATATGGTGTATGCAAACTCCACCACTGCCAGTGCCAGTCCCAAGCCTGGATAAAGGAGGAGGGCGACACTTCTCAGAAATGTTAGTTCATGTTGCTGAACATGTAACAAGGAAGGCAGTGTATGCATACACTGCGCACGTCTTTGTCGTGATTTGCCACACAGACCAGATAACAATCATTGCCCCAGTTTGTAGAAACCCACGCGTCACAGCCAGCGCCTGAGTTAGACCCGATGACGCCCTATAATAAGTGACGCAAACAGTCCTTGGGAGACTCTTGTTGACAATTGCACCAGAAAGGCCCAGAAAATTAGAAAATAATCCAAACGTAATTGCTTTTTAATTAATTAATTAATTGCGAGGTATTTACAGTGAAAGATAAAATTCGAATTGTTTTTAAAGTGAATTATTAAATATTCATCATTTGGTATGATCGTTCTCTGTCATAGATTCTAATTTAGTACAACATGATGGAAGCAAAAATCAAACGCAGCTTTAAAAATAATTTTATCATTCATTGATATAGAATTGCATATAGCCTACTGTAAATAATTCTGAGGACCCGGGGAAACCGTGAGGCCCTTAACTGCAACTTTTAGAACTTAAAAGGTGCATACGTTCTCACATCAATTATAACGTTTCAAGCAGTTGCCAAACATCTGGATGCCCGTGACTTCTACTATTTTTTTTATTGCTTTCAGGCAGGAAGATAGAGGTTTCTCAATCTCTCTTAGCACAATAATTCCGCATCCATCTGGTGCATTATGGACCTTTAAGACAGATCTATTCCTGAGAGGCACTTACACCGAATGGGGCAAGGTTGATAGGCTACAGTGGCGTAGACAATGGGGCTTTTGGGGGTTAAAACTTAAACCTTCACATGGCCTTGGAGATGTTTTCTAAAGGTTATTTATCCACTTAAATAAGAAAAACAAAACAATTGCTTGTTGTAACAATTGTTTTTCTTACTTTATTCTTTTTGTTACTTTATTCCCTTTTTATTTACTGTATAGTACTGTTGGGTTGGTGTCAGAAAGGGCATCCGGCCAGGCCATAAACCCCCAAAAAACCTCATAAAAAATTCTGGCTGCGCCACTGGGTTGATAGCTACTATCATCAACAATATCCTGGTGGAAACCTGCTAACCCAATGATAATTTGGACCAGTTGCTACGAAACAATCAGCTAAAGAAGGTAAGTCTGACATCGACCCTCAAAAGGTGGGCGGAGAATCTGTTTGCCACCTACCCTACAAGGCCTGAGGAACTCTTCGCCTAGATCTTTGATTTATGGGTCTATTATAGGCCTTCACAGACATACATAAATATATACTACATGGCAAAAAGCAGGGATGGCGAAGTAATCCTGCAGTTTCTGTATCATTGCAACGGTGAAACATGATCTATTATACTGAGTGTTCTACCTCGTGCTTAACAGTAAAAAAACTTTGAATGATTAACCAGACATAGTCAGGCAGCAATGATCAATCTGTTTCATACGATAGGCGGATACCAGTATAGTAAGCAAATAAAGGTCACTGAGTAAGAGTTATGTTGAAAACACCATAATTTGTGCCTCGTCCAAAGAGCAGTGAGCTTGTGATCTTGGCCGGATAACGTCGAATGCACTCGACTTCTTCAGGGGCCTGAAGTATAAAATTTTCCATACTTAGCATTTTAGGAAAGTACATGTAAAGCGAAGTCGACCAGGGGCGGATCCAGAGGCCAATACGGCCATGTCCCTAATTTAGAAATTTCTTTATTTTTGACCAGCTATTCGGGCTCGGAAAGTTGACGTGGCCCTTCCCCATGAGTAAATCCGTAGACCGAAAATTTTGGCCACCCCCCTTCGAAAATTTCTGTATCCGCCCTTGAAGTAGACGCATGCACAGTTTGAGACTATGCAGATAGTAAAATGGCAAATGTGTACCCAGACTCGGGCCTATACTCTATAACTATATACAAACAATCAGTGCTTAAAATGCAAAATAGAATTGCCTGGACGCCCTCGTACCTTTTCAGGATATACTGGCCTAAAACGTGCCAGGACGGCATTGAGATTTGAAAATAAGTGCCTTGACGCCGTCCATGACCGTCCAGTCACGCTTTAAACCCTGCAAACAATTACACTTGGATGAACCACTTCTTCAAGAAGTTGCTTCTGGTATTGGAGTCTATCTCACCGATGTCCATCTCACATAAGACATGTTTCAAAGTCAGCTCCGCACCCCACACAGTTGACTGGCCATTCGCCGTGCCAATGCCAACCAAAAGAAACTGCAAGTATCAGTGATGGTCTTTCCATAAAAAAGCAGGACAGTATTTACCATTCTCACAATAATGACCCCTTGCGGATCACTTGTGGCATAGCTTGACCATACATTACACGTAGATGCATCGCATGGCCTTTTATTTTTGCAGCCTGCGACCTGTTTCCTTCATTCAGCATTCCGTCTCAAACGACCTTGAAATTAAATAGTCTGTCAAAGTCTGTCTAGTGCTAGCTCTCCCGCGATCATGGAACAACCTGGCCTGTCCAAAAGTAACCTCAAGAGAACTGAAGGATTTCCCTCATCTCTTTTGAGCAATGGCCGCCGTGTGAGACGGGGTGGCACTATGTAGTTGGCACCAGTGCATATCTCCCAACACAATCACAGATGTTGATCCCTCTTCTTCCTCCTCCCAGTCCGGTCTTCCACTCCCGGACTGCCCTTCCCCCCACCCGATGGAGGTCTTAACTCATTTATGATTCTCCTCTGTTTTCCACTGGGCTAAAGTTGCGCCCGCCCTGTATACGGATATGCATGCATACAAGTAGGCCCTGGCCCTGGGTTGGCAAAAATACTGCATATTATATTATAACGAGAAAGTGTATAGTGACTACAAGGACGTTTGGATCGTTACACAGCTATACATAGCCATAGGCTTCTACGAAACGATTGATTCTCAGACTTCACAGAACGTGTGCAACTGTTCATTGACAGCATGCAATCAATGTTTTCCCCTATTCATGGCTGTCGAGCATTGAACGAGGAACCCGGCAGGCCTTTCTTTTCAGTCTTCCTTCCTGACACACAATTTTCCACCATCGTGTGCAGACAACAAAGACTGGCCCATGGCTGGCTGTGGACAGCACCGGAACAAACGACTCTCGAGCCCTAAACCATGACGGGTCGATGTATAGACTAAATTCTCCACGTGGCTCTGTCAAAGCCTATTGATAATCGCAGCGATTATAAATAATTATTATATCTGGCGTGAAACAGAGACATACAAGTCTGCTTCCACCTGCTTCGTTTCCGAACGACAGAATAGCGAACGTCTCCATCTTTCGAATGATGTCCGCCGATTACAAGCATGAAGTTTACGCAGCGCCACTTTAAGCTGGACGCAGGGCACTAGGTTGTTTACGAGCGTATCGTCCTATCAGAGAGCTTATAAGCGATCATCCAGAGATGCTAGAATGCAGGTAGGCCTACGAGTCCAGTAGAGAGGATATCAAGGGGAGCATTATTCTTAGATGTCGTTTTATAACCTCAATTAAATATCTTCCTCCATGGGGTCCTGTGAGGAGTAGATAATTTGTGCTATGCTATGGTCTGGTACAATAATTGTGGTACATGTATGTTATGTTGTGCTAATCGTATTCGTGTCATGCTATAGAATGCTATGCCATCCAATGGTTTGCTATAATCATCATGCCATGCCATGTCATGCTCGGATATTCCTATGCTATGCTGTGTCATGATATCAACTGCTATGTTTGTTATGCTATGCTATGTCATGCTATTAACTGCTACACTCTGCTATGCCATGCCATGCTGTGTTGTCAGGCTAAACAAGAAACGGTTCAAGGGATTTGTTAAGGGCAAAAACCGCCTGTAACAAAAACGACGTCCTCCACAACACACGTAAGAACACGTATATACGTCGTCGCCTGCGCTGGAAAAATTAATGGGAGCGCTTTGCCAATGCCAATAATGACTAGGCCTATTCATGAGTAGGCCTAGAGATTTTTTCATGAATAAAAGATGAACGAACTACTGTATTATAATAGCCTGGGCGACGTACAACCGCCAGAGACCGGTTTTCTTTGTCACGAAGCTGACATTCAATGCCCAGCATTATCATATAGCCTGGTGCTATACAATTAACAATTCCATTAATTCTCAACATGCACGCTCTTAGTAATCTTTGGCAGTCGATAATAACCCGAGTGACCTATTTGCTGCTGCTGCTGCTGCTGCTGCTGCTGCTGCTGCTGCTGCATATAAAAACGTAGACTTATTCATGAGCTTTGTCTCGGCGACCTTGCGTTTCACACGCAAATAATTGATTTGAAATGACTCGCGTAATCCGGGTCTGTCACGGATTAATGTTGGCGCTGATCTGGGCTTATTAAAGGAATTCTTTTTAGAACTGCACCACTTCTTCATTCACTTCCCATCCGCCATAGTAAATTAATCCCAATCGAATGGCAATGATGCTGTATAGGATCGCTTTCTGCAAAGAAGTGCTTCCAAAACTGCACAAATCCATTGAGAACTGCACATTTGGCCCAGAACTGAACATCAGAAAACCCCTGGCCCTGACTTTTCGGCGAATTCGGCTTTTCTACTCCGCACTTTAGCCTACTTGGCATTACATTGACATTGCAAAGCATTGCATTACTCAGCATTACAATTTAGCTTACTTATCTTTGGCAATCTTTGCCTAAGGAGCCAGTATGTCAATTGCATAAAAAAGACTAGAAGGTCAGACATTGATCCGTGTGAAGTAGAATACTGCATTTTTAGGTACATCACTAGAAAGGTTTTTGCAGTGTCTGGTCAGGTTGTGGCGGTTCATTTGTCCTGGCCATCAAAGCGAAGCTTTCTCTCTGACTGCTGTAAAAAAAACTTCTCGGTAACGATTCACTAGAGTGCGGAATGAAGACCATACTGTGGAGGTTCCTAAGTAGGATTCGGGGGACTGAACCCCTAATAATTCAGGCAACACCCAGTGACCGCCCTGCCCAAGGTGGCGAATGGTGCGGGGTCTCGAGGCATAGTCGGCCTAATCGAAGCTGAAAACTAAGATTATACTGCCACCTATCGAGTGGTTTGACATCACTTTCGACATTCGGTTACGCTGTCACGCTTCATAGTCTGATATCTTATTAAACCTACATAAACTTACTGAGCAGCAGTATCTGTTACGAGCTGGACTTCTAGAATATTGATGATTTACATCAATTACTGATATGAAAAAGGTTATGCTAAGTCCACAATACGGTTGCCTGCCAGTGGCGTAGCTAGCTTTTCGTGGGCCCGTGTGCAGACGTCCCACATGGGCCCCTGTTTGACTTGGTAAGGTCGGTGTCTTTCCATTTTTGGCACTACTTAATACTTATAATCAAAATCACCAATGATTTACATTGCGCTATCATGCAGCGAAGAGCGTTCTCAGCGTTGTGTTCGGTTGTCTGGATTGTCCTCCCCGCGGCTCTCCGCTCGCTTCCCCGTCACTCTGCTGGCTCTTTCCATCGTCTTCTCAATACTTCTCTTCGACCAGTCTTGGGTTGGGAGCGCCTCTGATAAGAGATCTTTAAGGGGCGCTATGTAAATTTATGGGATCGATTGATCAAATGAATGAATGAATGAATGGATGAATGAATGGATGGATGAATGAATGAATTGGTAGAGTATCCTGAGACAGATGATGGCGGGTAATCAGCAACGATGGTGGAGGAACCGTATATGTCTGCAGATTGAAGGACAACACACAACACACTCGACGCCATTGTAATTATTTGGATTGTTTACAGGAAATATCATATTGCAAATCATGTACACACTAATATTCAGAGTAACTTACAACTACAGAAGCGCTATTGTCTTTCGTCTACAAAACAGTCAACAAAATAGCAAATAATTGTCCATAAGTCCGTATATTTATGCGCACAATCATTGCGAGGCACTCTTTCAAAACCAATGTATCACATCGTATAGTAAAGCAAAATTAAAGTTCCGATATCCCATGTGGAAGTAGGGAAGACGCTCATTTCCTTCCCTTCACCCTCCATACGACAATGAACTTGTCCCAAAGCCCTGGACAGGGAGCTGGCGCATCGCTAACAGTTATTCATACGCAATAAAATGTAGCCTAACTCTAGGAATACATTATATCCTATAAGTTAGTGCCATCTTTATCAGAGAGTTCAAAATTGTGCGGTCTAGAACGCAGGTTATAAGGGCACTAAACTAGGTTAGGGAAAATTCGCAGAATAGTATATATGTGCACTTGTTATAGCGCCCCTTCAATATATTGCTACTCAGAAGCGCTCCCGACTGCAGCGCGGACACTAAATCGGAGTTTCACGCCGAAGCACTGAGGAATTGCTAGTGAAGGACTTGCCCAAGGTCCCTACGCGACTTTGAGGTGGATTCGAACCTGAAACCCTCCGGCTACAAAGCAACGAACATAACCACTACACCACCTCGCCCCACAATATGTATAGCCTAAGTCATTGTTCGAGGACAGCTGTTTTCAGCAGTCGTTCCTCTGGACTTGATCGACGGCTCTGGACTGTGACCACACCTGCTGAAGATCGAACCCATAGACTCTGGACGTCATCAACTGATAACCAACACGTCTCCCGTAAAGAAGTTCTATTGTGCTGTAAGCTTATACTGCATTGAAGAGCATTGTATATCCTATCAGATCGTATCACTTGGATCTATAGACATTAACTGCACAAGAGCCTCTCTATGGAATGGACTTCCGCCATAAGTTCGCTCTATCGTCCTCTCTCTTGTAGGCCCTAGTCTTTCCTCATCTTTCTCTTACCTCATATCAACTGCCTTTCTCTCGGGATCAATCGCACAGCTGGTGTTTCTGTATTGTAAGGCCTCGGATTCACACTTTGGTGTGACCTTGCGCGCGCAAGAAATTTTTTTCATAATAATAATAAGGCTCTTGCTGCGAGAAGCGCTCTACAGTACAAATTGCCAGATACAATCATACAATACAATACATTA
>OX457042.1:9656527-9689027 GCA_949752735.1 Lumbricus terrestris
TTTCGTTGGTTCTCGATTCAGATCAACCGAACGACAGACGAGAAACTCCGATTCGATGCAGAACCGATTCGCTTTCCACGGACCTTCGACCGTCGCCCTCGCTTTGTATCGGACGTACCCGTGCGAGGAGCCAGCGTATGAGGCTGGCAGGTTGGCAGGTAGTCGCAGACTGAAGGGGTATCTGTATGTACCCGGCGTCAGGTTCAGTGACGTGTACAGACTATTCTCTGAAATTAGAATACCACCGTGTATAGGCCTATATAATATTATTCTCCCAGAACAGAAGAAGGAAACTTTCTTATTTCGGAGGACACTTGATGAGAAAGAAGGGAGACTGCCTAGAAAATGGATCATGCTGAGTACGGTGCCTGGGGCTGCCTCTTTTCATTATATAGCCTACTATTATAGATCACTCACTGACACATTTTAAGCCCTTAAAACTATGTTTTTGGTCGTGCTTGATTGGGAAACACCTCTGCGTAGTTTCCTTGGAGAGATGCTAAATAGATATTTTGATGAAAGAACGAACGAACGAACGAACGAATGAATGAATGAATGAATGAATTAATGAATGAATGAATGAATGAATGAATTAATTAATTAATAGGTCTAACTATACTTATTTGGAGATAACCTGCGTCAAGTATTTCTTGCGCTTCTGAGAGGTAGATTTCTCTGGCAGTGTTTACGCTGGCCAGGCCGTTCCAAGAGACTCGTGCCTTGCCTTCGAAATAGATGCGGAGGCCTGAAAATGTTTTGCAACATTTCGTATGTCACGGATTAAAATTATTGCGAATTGAGTAAAGGAATTCAAGTTGTCTATGATGTATGGCACCATAGATAGTCATCATTGACGAGGGACCTGGGTTTGTGGTGGTCAGACGAATAATTAGACTAAGCATTTGCGCTTCCCAGGGATCGGTTTGATAAATGTCAGTGGTGAAACGGTACAAACTCGGTGAATAATTATGCGAAATCGCAGATTGAGCCCACAACTTTCTCTACGATGTCTTAACCACTAGACAGGTACACTCTACTGAAAGGTATGCAGGACATTGAACACTACATTGTATGATAGGCTATGGGTTCTGATTCGGCTTACTGGGCTGGGCGTATAGAAGTAGGCCAACATGACACAAACAGACTGATTAAAAAGTAAGCCTAGCCTAATTGAATACTTTTAGAAAATATTATGTTCGTTTATCAATTATTCCAAATCTCCTACCATAAGCTTATGTATACCCTTTCCATTAATACCTCTCTGAGCACCCTGTACATTGCACACTCCGTTTCCCACATCGAAATTGCTTTTCAGCATCTTCACAATCCTTATTTATCATCAAAAAATTATAATTACTATGACTATTATTATTGTAATTATTTATTATTATAATCACTGACGTTGTTGTCGCCATCATCGTCGTCGTCATCATTATCATTATCATTATTAGTTCAGTAGTACTGAGAATAGTAGTAGCAGCAGCAGCAGCAGCAGCGGCAGCAGTAGCAGTAACAGCAGCAGCAGCAATAGTAGCACAGTTGCAGTTGAAGTAGTTGCTGGTGCTGTTGTAGGAGTGGTGCTGATGACGGTAGTAGCAGTAGCAGTTGTTTCTGTTGCTGCTGCTGCTGCTGCTGCTTCTACTATTGTTGTTGTACTGCATGGTAGCAACAGCAGCACAGCAGCAGCCGTATTAGTAGCATTTTAAACAACTTTTGTAGCGCCGGAATCGATTGTGCAAGGATTGAACAATGGCAAAAACCCCATTTGAACCCTAATCAGGATTATTGATTCAAGACAAAGAAACATCAATCATCATATGCTGGAAAAGCAATGGACGCAATCATGAGTTTGGAAAGAGTAAATCAAGTGACCGGACAGATGCAGACATATCTGCCTTTTATCTCTCTTTCTCTGTCTGTCTGTCTGTCTGTCTGTCTGTCTGTCTGTCTCTCACCCCTTTACTGGATATTTACAGCGATAAAGGTCGTCTATTTGGTGTTGCTGGATTATCGTCCGACGTTTGTAGGTTTCATCCTGCTCGACAGACTCCGTGTAGCAAGTACTGGTCGTCTCTCTCTTGTTTCTGTCCACCACTTCAAATTTGATGAATAATCAATACAGAACTAAAAACTTAAAAACTGCTATGTTTGGCCGTGCTGGAGTCGGGATCGCCTCCGAGGCAGTGCTCAAAGTGTGGAAAAATAAGTGCCTGGACGCTCCCTATCTTTCCAAAAGAAGTGCCTGGACGACCCTTACCTTTCCAGTCATTGCTGGCCAATAAGTGGCTGGACGGCGTTCAGATTTTAAAATAAGTGCATGGACGCCGTCCATGACCGTCCAGCCACGCTTTAAGCCCTGCTCCGAGGTGTTTTTTTAAGGCGCTATATAAATACCTGAATGAATGAACTAAATTAACGAATTACTTGACAATGAACGAAAATACCAGAATTTATATACCGCCAAGTGTGACCGGTTCCTGAACTTCGATGACCACATGTCCGGTGACTGCTTGTCCAGCATGGTACATATTCCCCGACTCATCGTACACAATAGCCACGGTCATCTCCTTTGGCCGCAGTTCTGCAGCCATCTTCTTTAACCACTGCTTACAAAGATTCCGGCGTTTGTTCAGGTAACGATGACAGGTGGTAGCCTAACCGACACGGATCATTGAAGACCATCTTTGTTTCATAAACAAATTTTCCCTTCGTCGCAAATTAAGGTATTACGAAGAAAAAATAATCCCGCAATAAAATCGGTGAGTCCCTACTGAAACAAAAACGACGAAAATCCGATTAAAATCCGATTAAATTTATGGTAAAATTCTGTTTTAGCTCAGCCGTTTATCGTAACACCGATAGGTGACCTAGATACATATTCATTTGAATGCAGTGGCCTGAGCTTAACTAGGTCATGTTGTGAGGTCTGCAGGTGCCTTCACGGTTTGGTAAGCACAACAATAAAACGACCAACTGTGATTTGTCTGCCAGGTTTAAATATAATAATATTGTCCCATATCTCCCGGCTCGAGTAAACAGGACCAAAATAGATCACAGGCAAGCAGTTATTTCAAAACTGTCCTTTCCGATAAAATTATTATTATGTTTATTGTTCTGAGGCCTACATGTATGGCTTTTTACAGCCAATCATCAGATACAGATGGGCACAGCTAAAACAACGGATGGATAATTTGAGAGTCCCTACAGCATATATTATAATTTATAATTATAAATTATATACCCTCTACCTGGAATGGTCTTCCTCTGACCCTCCGCTCTCTTTGTAAAACTCCTTCTCTGGCTTTCCTCTCTCATCTTAAGACAGTTTTTTGGCCGCGGTGAGATTGGGAGCGCCTCTGAGTAGCCCCCTTGAAGAGGCGCTATATAAATGCATCTAACGAATGAATGATTGAATGAATGAACGAATGAATGAATATGTATAATGATTTCAGATCTGCAATTTTATTTTAGATTTGGAACTTCGCCATTGCTCGTTCTCTGACAGTGCCAGTCCCAAGTCTGGACAAAGGAGGAGGGCGACACTAATCATCGTTGATAATAATTGTGACACAATGTCGTTAAACAGCATCAAACTATAGACTTGTTATTTCCTATTCTTTAATTAGTGTAATACAGACAGGCAAGTCTACTGTCCTGAGAATGACAACTTTCTTTAACTTCGCCTTCATTCTAACCGTGCTATAGGCTACCATTAGGCCTATATGGCGAATTAAAGATTGACTTGCTCATATGAAGAATCGTAGGAAAATACAGTAGCTAGCCTTCCTTGTGCAGAGAGTCTCGCATGACCCTGTTTGGCATGTAAGCTTAGGGCATGTAGGCCTATGGATTGCATGCGTTGTTGCAATCAAGAATGGCTATCCAAATAATTTGACGTAAGTTATATGCAGTAACCGTATGAAGTAATGCAAACATTGTGTTACCAGTAACTATGGGCCTACATGTATATATCATATCTATCGTCAAATAGGCTTAATCATAATATGAATATTATTACTAATTAGGATATAGCTAAATCATTTTATTATTTCTATGGGACCCTCGAGGTCTTGGGCCCATGGGCCTTGCACAACTTGTACTTCTGTACGCCTAGGCTATTATATATTATTGTAGGCCAGTGACGTAGCAAAGTGTTTTGGGGCCCCTGTACAGGGTTTCGGTGATGGGCCGTTCAATGCTCGAACCCTCGATTTGAAGCAAAACGGCTGCGCAAAGACTTTTGCTATGGACACTAATTGCATATTTCGCACTCGAAATTAAATATAAAATGAACCTATTGCAATTGTTTTTTTTTATTATTTTCTCCCGTTTATCTTTATAAAACATTTGTTATTTCTTCAGTCTATCAGAGAAAATTGAATTAGAGCTTAAGCCAACGACACTTTTGAGTGTGTACACCGAACACGTAGGCTAGACTTGATTGCATTCTGAATATTCAAAGTTAAAAAAATGACTCTGACCGCCGGGAAGCTCTGTACAGCCGGGGGCCCTTGTGCACTACACAGGCTGCACGCCCTATTGCTACGCCACTGTTGTAGGCATATATACTTATGTACGTCAATGGAAAAATAACTATTAAAAGGTTGGTTTAGGGATAACAGAGATAAAAGAATGGTTCGGGAACAACGACCGTCCCCAGGATAGGCCTATGGACCCCTATGCACGGACTCCTTCAATTGTAGTAGTCTAGACCATGGTCCTACGACTAGGTAAGCTTGTCGCGAGGGTTCAGGGTTCCGCTTGACTTGTCAGAAAGTTTTCTTCAAAATGGAATTGGCCTAGTTAAGATATTCTAAGATTATCAGTTAACCATTTTGTGTCGTATTTTTATTATTTCTTTTTCTTCCGAACAAATAGTTTAATTCATATTCTAATATATTTGTATTTGTGTTAATTTATTATATATAGAAAAGACTACAAGAGAAGCGAAGAGAGGTCATTCCAGATTGATGGCTTTACAACCGAGTGTGCTTGGCGTTCATATATAGCCTACTTGTAGTTACACGCAATATATCCTGATAAATTGTAACTTATGCTAATCCATTCTATACAGTATGCAATGTTTTCTGTTAATGGTATGAGGGGTTACTCATGCTGATGCTGATTTCTTTGATTGTTTGATTTTCCTTTTATTTTGTTCTTTCTCTGAATTTTTCTGTAGTGTGTACTACATTAGTTTTTGATAATTTGTGTTTTGTTTCCCTAGTTAAGTAATATCTTTGCATTCCAATTCTCCCTTCAGCTTTTAGGCTACTTTCACATTTCACTTTGTTAATTAGGCCCCTACTTAGCGGGATTTGTCCCTTTTGGTGTGCCTATTTGCTCCCTCACTCTTATACTACCTATTCACTTTGAGTATTTTCTTATTGCGGATTATGTCTATACTTTGTTAAGCATACGTGTACAATTGAATTGCTGTGAACAATAAAAATATGTCTATCTACATGACATTGTATGTATAGACTATGTCTATTCTAATAATATTATACTTTCATGCTAATTTCTTCTTAAGTACGTTTTAAATACGTTAACGCTTGTTAGTCCGTTGTAGTTCGTTTTCTTCTCCGTTTTGTTCCAGTATGTATGTATATATATGAACATTTATATAGCGCCTTACAATAACCTCACGAAGGCGCTTAAGTATGTTCCACTTTACACGTTTATTATGTTCTCTGGCTCTCCCCGCTCCTTTTTCCGATGTCCCGTGAACATCGTTGCCTCAGTTGATTTCCCGCCAATGGTCGGTGTTCATCAGCAGAGGCTTGGCGAAGCTGCGCTGGTTGTTGTCATGGCAACTGCCTCCTCCTCCGTCCAGACAGCCATCCATCTGCTTTTGCTGGACGTCAAAGGTCAAGTCGAAAACCGCTTCTTCGTCGATCGAAATCAGATTTCCTTAAACATTATTTGAATTGCAATTAAAAGATTTGAATCGCCATTAAAAAGCTCAATTCTCATTTAACTCTTATGGATATCACCAACTAATTTGAAGCTAATACGCATTCACAAGTTTACAATTACGGTTATTATTAAATACAATTGCATATCTTCACTGCCTAAAGTGTGGAGAAATAAGTGCCTGGACGCGCCTTACCTTCCCAGTCTGTGCTCGCCAATAAGTGACTGGACGGCGCTCAGATTTTAAAACAAGTGCATGGACGCCGTCCATGACCATCCAGGCACACTTTAAGCCCTGCATATCTTGATCTCATGCTTTGTCAACTCTCTGCGACTTCACTGCGCCCTCTGAGGTCCTCTGATCGACTTGGCTTCTCATTCTTCATCCTCCTCTCGCCTCAAATCATCCTGTCTGTTGGGTCGCTCGCACTGGGAGCGCTTCTGAAATGCTTTTGCTCAGTTCAGCGCTTAATAACTGATTATTGTGCAATACAACAATAAAGAAATTGCAGTAGCGGCTTACTTTCATTAAGGAAAGTAGAATTTTACAACGAACATCATAAATGTTATTTCATTTGCAGGTCATAGAAGCACGTTGGACATTTTCATCTTTTATTTGCAACGCGCGCATCTCAAGTCTTGAATTTTTCTCTTGTGGTTGCACGCATTGAGAACGCCTGTGAAAGGTTCTTGATGCGCGTTAAAGATGGTCAAATACAATACAATGTAATACAATACAATACTATACAACACAACATTACTATACAACACAGCACAATGCAATAGAATACAATACTATACAACACAACAATACTATACAACACAATACAATACAGTGCAATAGAATACAATACAATACAACAATACTATACAACACAATACAATGCAATAGAATACAATGCAATACAATACAACAATACTATACAACACAATACAATACAATGCAATGCAGTAGAATACAATACTATAATACAACACAACAATACTATACGAAACAACACAATACAATGCAATAGAATGCAATACAATACTATAATACAACACAACAATACTATACGACACAATACAATACAATACAATGCAATAGACTACAATACAACATACCTGGACAGAGGTGAGCATCGAAATACGACGGTTGGTCTCCGTCATCCTTCTTCTGCGACCATCCTTCCTTCTCCTCCGTTGTCATCATATCCAGTGGAGTGAGGACGGCTGGACGCTTCAGTGGAACGTTGCCAATGATGATCAACTGCTTCCCGAGCGAAAGTCGTGTGAACCTCCATCCGTGACGAAGGCTGACCTACAGTATCGGATGCATCGACCAAAGAATACAATGCTTTGCAGACAATGAATTTTTGCCCAATGGTGAACAGTGACCAATGACGTAGGCTATGCGTTACAGAATGGCGCCACGGAAGTGTGTCGAAAAGCTTAGGTTCCATTTTGATTGAGTAGATTTATTATATATAGATTTGTTGGGATTGGACTGGTTAAGATTAAATAAGATTAGATTAAATGCGATTAGTTTAAATTGGATTAGATGAGATCAGATGATTGCAGTTGATTTCTTCACGACTGCCGATCAAAGATGAATCATTTAAATTGGATTTATATACTGCACAGATATTCAGAGTCACGCCGGTTCAACGACTTTGGAGTTATATCAGACAGCTGCAAATTTACTTTTTATCAATTACGTGACTCTCTTCTAGTTCGTAAACAGATAGTTCATAACTTCATAGATCAGTAAGCATACAGTGCTCATGTAGGCTTCAATTACCTTTGTCCTTGCAGACTTGCCTTTTACAGAATTCATTTAATTAAATTTCATAGCGCCACTTCAAGAAACATACTCAGAGTCGGTCCCTACAGCAGCCCCACCATGGAAATGCGAATTAGAATTCAGCAGTTTCTCTATTATTCTGACACGATACGATACAATTCAATACAATACGAGACAAAACGTGATACCGACTATTAAAATACAATGCAATGCAATGTGGCACTATGCAATGCAATGCAATGCAAGACAATGTAACGCAACATTATAGGGCAATTCCACGGAAAATGGACATAAAAGCCCAAAAAAATTTGGAGAATTTTGTTAATATAAAGGTATCATTTTAAAGCTAAGAGACCCTAGTGTTCAAAATAATAATTAGAATCAATAATCTTTGGTGAGATGACCGTCAGCCAGCTTACATTTGATGTCGACATGGTCTGCGCAATTCTGTTACAGAAATATTAAAAGGTTTGTTTTTTAAGTAATGGCAACAATTGGTTGATTTTATCCAACAAGCTACATCAGTTGGATGGAAGTTCCACTTGGTAAGTATTTTCAAGTAAAATTTTGAACAATTAATAACAGTTCATTTTTTTGACTTCAGAAGTTTGGGGTGTACTTTTCAATGTTACGTCAGTGACAAAAAATTAAGACTTTTTAGAATATAACCAAAAGTAGCAAAGCAAAAATTCTGAAAATTTTTAAACTTCTGATGCAACATATTGGCAATACAACTAAATAGTTGAAATTTTGTTTTAATTTAAGAAAAATGTTTAAACTGTGTCACTGACGTAACATTCATGTTGTCCCTCACGTAACAATATACTCAATATACTCAACGTCAGTGATAGCAAGAAACTTGTTTAAATTCGGTATATACTAGTAAAAATGCACTTATAAATCCAGTAATTGACATCCTAGCTTCGATTTGAAGTAAGCCCTCATTATAATCATCATCATCATCCTCCCCTCCTCCTCCTCATCATCATTATCATCAATTTTTCATCATCACAGTAAACCAAACTAGTGATTTGCTTTTGCACACAGGGTGAGACACGCCACAAAAAACTGGGACTGAGCTAACATGAATGCGTCACATGAAGAAGTAGCTAAAGTAAGGTGGCCATCATGCAGAAGAATGCTGAGTAGCAACAATAATGGCAACTAGTGGGACAAAAACAGAAAGAAATCTACAAAATGTACAATTCACAGCCTGAGTCAACATTATGGTTAAAATGTCGTCACCCCAACTGAATCAGATCATGCAGCAACTTCAAGAGTTTCTTATCTGCTCAGTAATATATAGGAAAAGCAGTTATTCGACAAAAGAAAATCTTTTAAAAGTACTCCAAAGAAAGTTGCTCTCATGAACTTCTTAACAACAAACTTTGGCATAGCATTGCGGATAAAAAGTACATAAAGATGTATAGGTTAATGGACAGAAAGTGATATTGTTTCACATGAGCTGCTGGGAAAGAAGAACTATGCAATATTTATAAAGATGAATGGCACATGTGATAGTGTATAAAATAAAACATTGATGATGACACTAATGGGGGCATACGTTCGAGATCAAAAGTCTGCAGTCAATGATTGGAACATGAAAATTTGCTTCATTGAGTCCAAAACATGTTGTTTCAGTGAGTGTAAAATATCATAATGTATGTTGCTTCAAGCGTCGGGTTGATTTGAAAAAGTTGCCTTCTACACTACCAGACAGCAATCGAGCTACCGATTCAGGCAGTCCATGAGCTGCTATTTTGGAGTGCCAACTTATGGAAATGCAAAGGCATTTGTGAATCTGAAGTCAATAATGGTAAACAGAAGGGCTTCTTCACTCTCAGTGAACACATTGCAGTATCCAACAACACTGGATAATTTTTAGAGCATTCCTGCGTACTTGTGAACCATGACTAGTAAATTTAATGCAATTAATGTTTGTCTTTTCAGAAGCTACGTCAGTGACATTTCAATGTTACGTCAGTGACATTTAGGCACCATTGAAATAAATACATAAATGACAGCTGGATAAAAAATTTAACTTTCTATGTATGCCACAACCTGTACTAATAATTTTAAAAACATTAATAAAATTTTTGCAGTCATATTTCAGAAGATTGTGAAGCGAACATGAGTTACAATAATTTTGATGTCAAAATTTGTTACGTCAGTGACGATACACAAAAACTGTTTTTAAAAATACCCATAAAAATTTCCTGCCAAGTCTTTTTTGGCTTTTAAGAAGGATTATATAGTTAAATAATTTGGCATAAATATTTTTTGGCAAAGCAGTGATATCATAGTGTGCTAGAATTAAAAACGTTGCCAAATTTCTCTCTGAATGTTACGTCAGTGACGGTGGAATTGCCCTGTATGATACTAAACATGATTCTATAGCGCGCTGTCGGTCGATGCATCATGCATTCCACACTGGCGCTACAGAAGTCAGTAATTTGAGTTGCGATTACAGTCAAGTAATTACCTCAAGAAAGTAGGTGGTGCTGATGATCTTGCATCCGTCCAATCTGGATTCTGGGATTGCAGGGATCACCATCTGGACACCGTTCCAGGTGTCCAGCTGCCCGGCGTGTATCCGCCCTCGCGTCAGGGTCGCCATCTCCTCGTTCAGGATGCAGTTGCTGCGGAACTTACGGCCGTCCGTGTGACGTACGTTGTATTTCGTGTCCTAGTGCATTATAACAGAAGTCCATTTTTTACCTTAATGTGACATGATGAAGATGATGATGATGGTGCTCTGCCCGAAGGCAGGTTCATTGGCTTTACGCCCCTGGGGATGAGATGTGTGAGGTGGTTTCCCGTTGCCTTCCCCACAGACAATGATGGGTAAGCAACTTGCCCAAGGTCGCTCCGCAGCAGCTTGCACCCCTGCATCCCACACGTGCTAGCCCGAGATATCTAAATCTCTGAATGTCAACTCCCAGCCCGGGGCTTGAACCGCAGTCCGTTGCAACCAACAGACAAATGCAGCTCCCGCTTACCGGTGTAGCTAACTAGGCCAGTTACTGATATTCCTTACGAAATATGGGAAATGATAATGTGAAACGATTAAATAATGGCTAGCAATGTGATATGCAATCCCTTTAATGCATGCCGTCGTCGTCATCATCATCAGCAGCATAGATGTAAACAGATATGGAATCCAAATAGAAAACGGAAAAGGTTCCTTTTTTAAGAAGGAAAAAGGAAAAACAACAGAAAAACCGAAAATGGAAAATAATTTGACTTCGCTACATCTTAAACTGCATTTTAAACTTTAAAACCCTGTCTGCGCAATTTTTTTATCTTGATCGGGAAATAACAGAACTTTATTAGTAGGCCAAACTAATAATTAAGTGACCATCTACAAGAGTAGCTTTTGTCTTAGATCTATAACTTTAGTTTAATGATAAATTGAGAAACATTGGAGGTAATAAAATCTTTTCAGAATTTTATTGTGAACGTAAGTCAGCACAGGTTTATGCTGATCGACAAAACACAATTAAAATCTAATCTTTTGAAGCATAGGCTTAGACTAAAGATGTGTACTAAATTATATATATTGTAGTCCTACTTAAATTTTGCTCCTATAAGAAGTTGATATCAAAATAACTCTTATAAATTTAATTTTTAGGGCCCTACTGTAGGCTAGCCTATGTATTTCTCAAAACAATTATCATCAGCAGCATCAACATGATCATCACCATCATTATCATCGTCATCACAGCAATAATCATCATCATGATCATCATCAACAACAACGACTACAACATCATCATAGTCGTCATCATCATCATCGCCATCAACGACAACCAGAGCAATAAAAACCTCCTCCTCCTCTTCCATCTGACCTGGAGTAGTCTGACCGTTGTCTCGAGGATGTCTTGGTTGGTACGGTTCAGCACCTGACCGTTGAAGACAATGGCTTCCCCCGGAACAAAGCACGCTCTGTTGGCATACAGGTCGACATCAATGAGGCCTCGGCTGCAGAAGAAGGAAGTCGACTTCTGATAGACGATGCCAAGCGGAGCCTGTAATTGGACAGCCACACCAAAGAACAATATTGCATAGCAATGTATCGTATTGTATTGCAATGCATAGTTTTATGCTACATCGTGTCGTGTTGTATTGTATTGTATTGTTTTGCTGGACAGCCACACCCAAAAACAAATATGTCACACTTAAACACCTACATTACATTACCGCTGATGAGTCTCGCCTTTTAAACGGAGCTATATAAATATGTAACTACATTGTTTTCTATACACTTACGTTTTATCGTATTGCATTGCATTGCATTGCATAGTCTTATGCTACATCGTGTCGTGTTGTATTGTATTGTATTGCATTGCATAGTCTTATGCTACATCGTGTTGTGTTGTATTGTATTGCATTGTATGGTATTGTATTGTATTGCATAGGCGCTTCGGACAGCATGGATTGGTTTCGCTAGGGTAGGTCTAAGTAAACTCGCACTCTGTGATCCACACTTTGCGGATCACCATAAATAGCTCAGCCTATGACGTGTGCAACATCGGTGCGGCAGTTAGTTTTTTAACACTATAGCAGTTGACCTAGCAGTTGACCTAGCAGTTGACCTAGCAGTTGACCTAGCAGTTGACCTAGCAGTTGACCTAGCAGTTGACCTAGCAGTTGACCTAGCAGTTGACCTAGCAGTTGACCTAGCAGTTGGCCTAGCAGTTGACCTAGCAGTTGACCTAGCAGTTGACCTAGCAGTTGACCTAGCAGTTGACCTACCCTGAGAGCCAGTGGTTCGTCGTTCAGGTCGAGAGGTCTTATGACCTTGAAGCAGGATTCCTTGACATTGTCGAACCTCCTTGACCTCTGAACGACGACCTTGGCCTTGTAGCGAACGTCGCCCATGAATCCCTCGAACGTCGATGGCAAATGATCCGGAAGTTTGAACTTGAACGTGTATTCGTAATGACCAGGCTCCAAGGTAATCACTTTATCAGAATCTTCTATACAATGCGATACAATGCAATACAAAACAATACAATACAATGCATCTCAATACAAAACTATGCAAAGCAATGCAATGCAATGCCATGCAATGAAATACAATATGACAGAATACAACAAAGCGCAATGCAATGCACTATAATAAAATAAATGCAATACAATATTATGCAATACGGTAAGATACAATACAATGCCATACATACCAAAATGCGATACAGCTCGATGCAATGGAATACAATATGCTACCATATAATACAGCAAAGTGTCATGCAGAGTATGCCTCGGCCATAACACAACAACATAGTCCATCAAAACACATCGCAATAGAGTAAGCAAAAAGTACACAAATTAATATTACGATAATTCACAAATTAAAATTAAAAACACAAATTAATACGATAATTCACAAATTAAAATTAAAAACACAAATTAATACGATAATTCTTCACTTGACGATGCAGTAGACTAAAATACAATCCATAGTTCCACAGCGCATTAAAAAAATTCATCATAGCAGGACACAAGCGTGAAATTTAGCGAAATGGAGCGTGTTGACATGGAAACAAAAAATGGTGTGACGATTGGGAAACTGAGGGAGGATGGTATACAGTGGAGAGTGGAAAGAGACGAACCTGATCCACCGAAAAGTGTGATGGAGTGTTCGAAGAAATGTTCTTCGTCGCTGTAGTCCGTCTTATCATCGCTCCAGAAGACGGTCGCCTTCCCGGAAACATCCAGACGTATCTCTAACAGAACAGACGTACTACACCATCATCATCATCATCATCATCATCATCGTCATCGTCATCGTCATCATCATCATCATCATCATCATCACCGTCACCATCACCATCACCATCACCATCACCATCATCATCATCATCATCATCATCATCATCATCATCATCATCATCATCATCATCATCATCATCATCATCATCATCATCATCACCATCACCATCACCATCACCATCACCATCACCATCACCATCACCATCATCATCATCATCATCATCATCATCATCATCATCATCATCATCATCATCATCATCATCATCATCATCATCATCGTCATCGTCATCATCGTCATCGCCGCCGTCGTCGTCGTCGTCATCGTCATCGTCCTCCTCATCGTCATCGTCATCGTCATCGTCACCGTCATCGTCATCGTCATCGTCATCGTCATCGTCATCGTCATCGTCATCGTCATCGTCATCGTCATCGTCATCGTCATCACCCTCATTCTGTCTTCATGACTGTTAATTATTAATTGAATACATTTCTTATCAACATCTTGTGAAATTTTCCGGTATTATCTGCCGGCCAAAAAACTCGGGACACAACTTAAAGCATTGAGTTTCTAGGTCTGTTTATAAACGATTCTTGTTGAAAGTTATTATAGCGGAGGAACAAAATTATGCGGAATTCAAGCGGTAGATCGCTCAGAAACGCTCAGATAAAACGTGAAATGTTTTGCAGGTGCATGGTATCAAAATTTGCGATATTAAATAGAAAAAATACATAGGATGAATTAATTATTAATTGTCCGTGATTATTAATTTATTATGGTGGCGTTACCTTTCGTTCGAATCTCCTCCGATGTTTCCAATCTCACTCTTCCTGTCACGAATTCTCCAGGATGGAAACAGACTTCCAATCCACCGTCGAAATTCAGGAAGATCTCGTTTGATTTCACCATCGCGATCACGAAATCTCAACTTTCGTCTATGCATTCAATAGTAAGCGACAGAACTCTGCTCCTTTAGGCTAATTAGGATCAATGTTTAGTCTTAGTTAGGTTCAGTTAATCAAATTAGAAGGGCTGTATTGTGTATGACGTGATTGACACCTTGCATAGCTGCCAAACATTTAAATTCGACTCCTCTTATAGGCCTAACTTGTGATCATCATCCATTTATTACTGTTTGCAATCATATAATGCGAGGTGTTAGTCTGAATTTAAACGAAGATAATAATTATTATTATTGTTATAGGTCTACCATTATTATTATTATTATTATTATTATTATTATTATTATTATTATTATTATTATTATTATTATTATTATTATTATTATTATTATTATTATTATTATTATTATTATTATTATTATTAGTATTATTATTATTATTATTATTATTATTATTATTATTATTATTATTAATTTAAAAAAAATAATATTTACTATTATTATTATTATTATTATTATTATTATTATTATTATTATTATTATTATTATTATTATTGTTGTTGTTGTTGTTGTTGTTGTTGCTGCTGTTGTTGTTGTAGTAGTTGCTGTTACAAGTATTATTATTATTAGCCTTCAAGTATTGTATTGTATTGTATTTAAACATTTATAAAGCGCCTCTAGTAGGGTAAACCGTTCAGAGGCGCTCCCAGTGCGCAAGTCCCCGCGAGAAGAAGCAGGTTTTGAGAAGAGACAGAGCAGAGGAGAGACTAACAGACAGAAGAGTTGAGTAGGCCTAAGTATCTTCATAGAACAGTCGTAGTAAGCCTATCCATAATCATTTCTGTTGTTTCATGGTCTATTAATTTAAATAATTCGTAGACATACCTGATCAACACCGCAGACTTTGAGTTTCTTTAAAACAACAGATCTTGCTTCAAAACTGTTCAACTTCAACTTTCTTATGTCAACTTCGAATGGCTGCCGCCTAGGCCTATCTGTTTATAGTTTCGGTGCGGTCAAGAAATTTTCGAATCTTATAACACAGATTTGTTCCAATTTCGTTCTTACTAGTACACGAGCGAGAGCCATGAAAACGTAACATATGGTGAAGTATTTGCTCATCAAGACATTCGTCTTTTAGTCTAATATAAGGAAGTCTGTTTAGTCTGTTTGACTGTCTGCCTGTTTGTCTGTCTGTCTGTCCGTCTCCATGTCTCTACATTTGGGCTCTTCTGGAAAAGTCATGTCTGATCAAACAACGCACAATAATTATTACCAAACACTTGCGTACATTTCAAGAGTTTCCACTGACACTTACGGTGTTAGTGCCCATTGCAATACTTTTGGGCTGAGGAGCCTGAGATCTGCTGTTTCCAACCACATAATATTATACCTGTAGCCTAGTCCTCACTTAACGTCTGCAGCCAGACATCTAATGCTTACAATTAATCTGGACACACACTTAATACACTCTTCTGCCAGACATGAATCTCCTGTCGTCTCATGGCGAACTATGACGCAAGTGTCAGAGTGTCTCTTACTAGCTGCAGGGAAGAAAAGAAGACGAGTCTTAATTGGAGACACGTTATGTACTACATGTATGCTTAAATCAAGTCAGTTGAAGAAAGTCAAAGAGGATCAACAACTGCGCTGCAAGGTTATGTGCGCATTAAAATATGAATATATCATATAGAGTTTAATTACCACTACTGCTACCACTACCAAGGCCCTAGCCAGGATTTGATTTGGGGGGGGTGTTTCACCAATTTCACTTCCTAAAAACTGATGACCTTTTTTAGTCATCCGGCCGAAATCAAACAAATGTCATCAATCACAAAATGTCACCAATTAATTGATTCTGTTTTTTTTACATTTGTCCATTTCGGGCGGTGTTTTAATGGTTTTATTTCATGGTTTTTAGCCTACATCATGTGCTCGTAAGTGCATTCTATTATTTTTCACATTTTTCATTTCGGGGGGTGTTCAAACACCTGTTACTACTATCGCCCCTGCTAATGTTGAAACCGCTGCTTTGCTACTGATCAACTGATATTAATAATTAGCAAAATTAGTATTGATAGTGGTCTTGGTTGTGTGGTAGCAGCCGAAGCAAGAATTTTAATATCAGTAATGGTGTTGGTGGCGGCGATAGTAATGATGATATTTTTAATAGTTTGGTAGTAATAGTTGTAGCCTAGTTGTAGACTTGTAGTATAATTGCTAATAGCAGTCGCTGTTTGTGCGAGAGTAGGCATCGCGCAGACAGTCACACAACAATGTGAACCTTTGATTCATATCCTATCTAATATGGGAATATGATATTTGTAAGTCTACGTATAACCGCATATGTATACGCTATGTTTGCATGGGTATTAGGGCGTACATGTACGAGTATATACGCATAATTATGCGTGTTTGTTCACGTGTGTGGGCGTGTGCGTGCGTGCGGCGTGTGTGTAAAAACTTTAAATCTGCATATATATGTATCAGCTATTTTTCTATAGTTCGCAGTGTTGTGGATGGCGCATTGATCGAGCAGGCCTAAGTGTGAGAAATATAGGCCTAAGCATGGGGACAATGGAACGCGTTGTTTCAACTCATATTATTGTGTGCCTGCGGCTTTGTTTGACGTATTACGATCCGAATGAAAAATTCATTTGGGTTTACAGATGAAACATAGAGGACCTTTGTGCAGTTCTGATTCTGAAAACGAAGTTGCAGAGTGGTATAAGCTTATATCGCAGCACTGTTATGAGAAATAGATGCGCTATATCAAGTGTCTTTATGCACACATACAAATACATATGGCCTAACATAAAGTCGGACATCAGGTAAAGTCGGACAAAATTTTTGCCGACCTGCCACGCAGAAGAGACTTCGATCACCAGGTGGCAGTATCATAGATTGTTTTGCAGAGGGTCCATCTAATGATTGAAACTTCACAACCTTCAAGGGATCGTTGCCTAAATTTTAAGATGTCGATTATTTTCGATGCATGTCGATTTCTAGAGTTTTACAGGCTGACATACTGAAGCCCATCATTCACTGCTAAGAGTTTATGACAAATATAATTGCTGAAGAGGAAGAGTTTCAATTTTTTCCCTATAGATTACAGTACAATATATGTTTTGCGTAACTTGTTTGAGCCATATTAAATTAGTTTCATGGTTGAAACTGCAGTTGTTTGCTGTCCGACTTTGCCGAATAGGCTCTTGTTAAAGTCGGACACAACTAGTTGAACCCTGCTGTGATGTGTCCGACTTTGACAAAGCTACGTTCACGCTAATGCTTCATAGGCAAACCAAGGATTGAATTTGGCAAAAAGGTTTTAAAAGAATAAAGAGAGACATTAAAGAACAAAAGGAACCTGTTTCATGTGTAGCATTATGCCTATAGGCTATTACATAGGCCATAGCAATGTTAACGATCCTCATGAAAATTGTAGAAAAATAAGTGTGGTTCAGACGTTGAAATATGTGGAGTTGGGGGAGGGGTTGCGCTGCTTGCGCACTGAAGACTCTACTATGGGGTCCTAAGAAAGACTAAAGGGGTTGAACCCCGCATTTCAACTCCCACAGCACTTCTCACCCAGCCAGCGGTGCAATTAAAAAGGCCGTAGCCGCCGTAGCTACAGATGGTTTGCAAAAAGTGTGCAGAAGAATAGCCCATGCACTATGGGGTCTCTGATGATTATCTTTTAGGCCTACTTGTTGGGAATGTTTCAAATAATTATTAGAAAAGTTCTTGTTCTTTTCGAATTTTTCATGGATCTAGATTTCATAGGGTTTTCGTAGGTCTAGGTAGTCGAATTTTATATACGCCAAGGCCTAGTCTTTGCAGTTAGGTTTTTCATGCTAGCCTGATGCTAGGCCCCTAAGTGCGATCTTTTCAATAAATGTAGGCAAGCAAGCTTATACTGACATTTTGATTGATTTTACTTCAGTTATTTTCAATGCTCAATGTTATCTTACAGTTAAATTTGGCACATTTGGTTGATGAAAATCGTTCATTTGATCGATTGTCCGACTTTATAGTTCAGTTTATCGATTGTCCGACTTTAACAAAATAAGGTCGATTCAGCAAATTATTGTCCAGGTTTACCAACCAAGGTGTCCAGCTTTACCCGAAAAACCGAAAAGTCAAATTTCGTCAGCTCGCTATACTTGGCACACTCCTGATCGAGTTCATATACAATTGGCCAGGTTTAACTGAATGCATTAGTTGAATGAGATGATAAGCTACACAATAAACTTTACATCATGTAAATGTGACGCTGCGTTACGGAGTAACCTCGGTCAGAACAAAAGGGTGTCCGACTTATATGATAAGACCCATACATCATTCAAGAAGCGCCCTTGTAACGGCATGTGCTGTGTTACGGCGTCATAGAAATTGTCGTCATTATTATTATTATTCCCATATATATATATATATATATATAGATATGAATAAAAAATATACAATACAGCACAACTGTAATTTGATATTGCCCTCCTTACAATGCTTAGAAGTGCGCATTGAAGTTCGGCAACCATTACAAATTTAAAATATTACGATAATCCAATATACATTTTGAAATACATTTGCATCTACATATATACAGGGTGGCCCATAAAAAGTGGGACCGCCTAGTATAAATCCAAATAATAAATCGTGTTAAAACTTTTTCTTCTATAAAAAACAAGTAAATTGTTGCCAGATGTTAATTCATACACAATCAGAAATCAAATTCAATGTGTCCTCCTCGGTTCTCAACAATTTTCTCTAAACGTCTGCGCCACTGGTCAATGCTTCTGTTTATAAAACGCTGAGAGAGTTTTTGCCACTCTTCAACAATGGCCTGTTTCAGTTGATCCATTGTTGCAAATTTACGACGAAGGTAGACTTTTTGTTGGAGGGCACCCCAAATAGCATAATCTACCAGGTTTAGGTCCGGACTATTTGGGGGCCACATGTCTGGTTCAATAAATGTGACATTCTCCCAAAGAAGAAAGTTGATCGTGTTTTTTGCTGTGTGCGACGGCGCTCCGTCTTGTTGCAGCCTCCAGCTTTGACGATTACATCTCGCTCGAATATCCGGAAGTAATCCTTGTCTTAAGACTTGCTTTACTCTAGAATTTATTTGGAAACTCAGTTATCATACGCCTGGCTCCCCATTGTTTTTCGATTCTCAAATTTTTAATGAGAATTCGATCTTCTGCTGTTATTTTTGTCATTTTATAAACACTGCGCGCACAAAATGACATAAACTATAAATAGGGCGACCGAAAATTCACGAAATGGTGACGTCACACGTTGAGTTAGTGAGTAAGGATAATTTTACATTTTAAAAATCACCAAAAAACATAAATTTAATATATAATACAGAAGATTTAACGAGGTGGTCCCACTTTTTATGGGCCACCCTATATATATATATATATATATATATATATATATATATATATATATATATATATATATATATATATATATATGCTTATGCATATTCATTCATTCATTCATTCATTATTAGCATTTATATAGCGCCCCCTCAAGAAACTACTCAGAGGCGCTCCCAGCCCAGCCACGGCAAAAGAAAAAAGATTTAAGGGACTTAAGGAATAAGGATTGACTGGTCAGGTGGAGGAGATGGAGGTTAGGGGGAGGTCATTCCAGATTGACGGCCCCACAACCGAGAAGGCTCGGGACTGTCTGGTAGCCAAGCGAGCCCGTGGAACAAGCAGTTGTCCCTTCGCAGCAGAGCGAAGGGCCCGACGCGCTTCAATGTCAGAGACTGGGCGACAAAGAATGCGCAGGTAGGATGGAGCGCAACCAAGGATATAACGTGAGACCAGGGCAGCAATTCGATAATGGATGCGTTGAGCTATTGGCAACCAATGCAGCACATCACGCATGTAGGTAGAAACAGAGGAAAATTTAGGGATTCGTCCAATGAGCCGGGCAGCAGAGCGTAGAACCCGATCTAACCGACCCAGAACCCCAAGGGGAGGCCAACAAGGATTGAGCAACAATGGTCGATTCGACTAGTTACGAAAGCATGAACAAGAACTACCAGCGCATCATGAGAGAGAGAGAGAGCGTGCAATCACTCGTAGTTGACGAAGCTGGTTGTAACAGCTTCGAGCAACAAGATTGACATGCTGGCTGAGACTGAGTTCACAGTCAAGGGTAACACCCAGGTCACGAACCGTGGAAGAGAAACTAATGTCAGGAAAGATTTGAGCTAGCAGAGGCAGATCGATATTCTCAAGTTGCCGACGGCCACCCAGCCAAAGGAATTGAGTCTTACTGGGATTTAGGAGAAGCCGATTTGACGCCATCCAAGAGGAAAGGACGTCTACTGTCAGACACATTAGGCGCACAGTGCTAACTGAATCCAATGGGTTAGAATGTATGTAGGCTTGAGTGTCATCAGCAAAGATTTGGTGGAGGAGACCCCGGGACTCAAGTAGAGGACAAAGATCAGCCGTGTAGAGAAGGTATAATAAGGGGCCAAGTATGGGGCCCTGAGGAACACCAAAAGGAGCAGGAACCCAGGGGGACCTAGAGGATCCAACAACCACACAGTTTGAGCGATCAGAGAGGAAGGAACGCAACCATTCTAGAGGCTGTCCAACCAGCTCAAAGGATGTAGAAAGACGTTCCAGGAGGATGGAGTGGTCCACAGAATCAAATGCAGAAGAAACGTCAAAAAGAGCCAAGAGCGTAACCTGACCATTATGCATACATACATATATACATACATACATACATACATACATACATACATACATACATACATACATACATACATACATACATACATACATACATACATACATACATACATACATACATACATACATACATACATACATACATGCATACATACATATATACACACATGCACACATACATGCATACATACGTATACATGAATTGTATATACAAACGCATGGTTCAAGGAAGTCTACGTTTATGGTCATTTGACATGGAATGACCATATTCTTTACTCATCCATGTGTTGCATGTGTATGGTAAAGTTTCGTTTAGGCCAACACATAACCTATCATAAATTTCGATTTTTTGATGACCCTAGTTGGCAGCATTTCTTTTATCCCTTTAGGGCATCCTGTTTTCTAACAGAATTGCAAAGTTATACAAACCTGACTTGTTTAATTTGGTTCCAAAGTAGAACATTTTAATTGATTGATCGATTGATTGATTGATTGATATACAACTATGTACAACTATAGACATACACGCGTGCATAGGCCTACTCTGTTGGTCCACTACATAGTAACTGACTTGATTCGTTACGCTTTTACGCATGACTAAATTCCCTAAAGAGTCTTTCCTTCACATAATTGATTTCGTCGGTTGTTTACATCTTACGATCCTGAATTGTGATTTGTTCCAGCAGCAGCTTTCGTCTCAGTTCCACGCTGAAATATCAGACACACGTCCGTCATAATCTGGCATTAACTATTAATGTAATGTGGCTGAAGGTCAACGAAGGAAATGCAAGGTAATGGATGTACAATTGTACATTTAGGGATGTATGCTAAGATTAGACAGGTGCGGAAAGATAAGACAGCCTGATGGAAAGCAACGTGGATGGAAGTAGTCCTAGTGTAACGCGCCATTCTGCACATAGAACCTACATAATGTAATGTAATGTAATTAGAAATTTCTATAGCGCCGCTCACAACCAAGGTCATTCAGTAGCTACTGCTAGATGTAGCGATGCAATACAAATAAAATATGTCAACAGCAATCTAATCTAATCTAATCTACGATATAATCTAAAGTGACCATATTTTGTAAAGCGCTTCTCAGCTATTCAGAAGCGCTCTCAGCGTGACATGCCCATGAAAAGAGAAGGATCTTCAGGCAGTGAAGAGATGCAGGTGAATTCCCTTTTGCCTTTGATTTTGTAACTGTTACGTGGTTGAAGATCAGATCAATTGAGCTTTTGAGTAATTAAGGCTAAGACTGTTTGACGTCATCCAAAGATAAAGGTCTTGCAAAGGTGGAATAACATGTTTGTTTGTTTGTATGTGCTCTTGTTATAGCGCCCTTTAAGCTCTCACTCCTCAGAGGCGCTCCCGAATGCAGAGCGGACACTGCATCGGAGTTTCACGCCGAAGCGCTGAGCAATTGCGAGTGAAGGACTTGCCCAAGGTCCCTTTGCGGCGAGGTGGATTCGAACCTCGAACCTTCCAACTTCAAGGCAACGACGCCACCACAACACCACCGCGCCCCACAATAAGGTGGTTTTACGTGTGTAAAACGATTCAACTAAAGAACCTTTCTCGTCATTTAGAACCTTTGCACGGCATGCATGCGCAAAGACACAGGTATTATTAATTGCAATGACAATTCTTTAAAGTACGTACATGTACCTCCACCACTTTATAGTACGTACCTCCACAACCTTTAAAGTACGTACCTCCACCACCTTTAAAGTACGTACCTCCACCACCTTTAAAGTACTACCTCCACCACCTTTAAAGTACGTACCTCCACCAACTTCAAAGTACGTACCTCCGCCACCTTTAAAGTACGTACCTCCTCCACCTTTAAAGCACGTACCTCCACAACCTTTAAAGTAGCCTACGCACCTCCACCACATTTAAAGTACGTACCTCCACCAGCTTTAAAGCACTTACCTCCACCACCTTTAAAGTACGTACCACCACCACCTTTAAAGCACGTACCTCCTCCACCTTTAAAGTACGTACCTCCTCCACCTTTAAAGTACGTACCTCCTCCACCTTTAAAGTACGTACCTCCACCACCTTTAAAGTACGTACCTCCACCACCTTTAAAGCACTTACCTCCACCACCTTTAAAGTACGTACCACCACCACCTTTAAAGCACGTACCTTCTCCACCTTTAAAGTACGTACCTCCTCCACCTTTAAAGTACGTACCTCCACCACCTTTAAAGTACGTACCTCCACCACCTTTAAAGTACGTACCTCCACCACCTTTAAAGTACTACCTCCACCACCTTTAAAGTACGTACCTCCACCAACTTCAAAGTACGTACCTCCGCCACCTTTAAAGTACGTACCTCCTCCACCTTTAAAGTACGTACCTCCACAACCTTTAAAGTAGCCTACGCACCTCCACCACCTTTAAAGCACGTTTCTCCACCACCTTTAAAGTACTACCTCCACCACCTTTAAAGTACGTTCCTCCACCACCTTTAAAGTACGTTCCTCCACCATCTTTAAAGCACTTACCCCCACCACCGTGCACTCCACTGTGGCTTGATGGATCCAGGGCGGGAGTTGTTCCAAACTGAAAAGGCGACGCAAACACCGATGGTTGAGTTGTTACTGGTGCTGCTGGGAATTGTGAGTCGAGCCGGAGAGGAATATTTCCGATGATGATGTCATGTCGGATGCCACTATCAGCGCAACAACAACCATTGGCAAAATCCACTTTCACCTGAACATGAAAACATACGCAACTGACAAGACTGGTGCCAAACCTGATCTCTTTGCATTACACACTGATGTTCTATTACTGTTATAATAGGCCTAATTAGCCCACTGTCTATACTGCTGCTGCCAACTACTATTTCTAGAACAACAGTGACTACTGCTACTACTGCTACCAGGGGCGGATCCAGGAATTTTCGAAGGGGGGGCCAAAAAATTTTGGGCTGGGGTCGGAAATTTTTTGGTTGATCTTACGCTTAAAAATCTGATGAACTTTTTTAGTCGTTTTTGGCCGAAACCAGAGTTTAATTTAGCCCCCACCTCTGGGGGGGAATTGAGGTTTCGGGAGGCGCGCAGCGCCGAGAGTGGTAGGGGAGGGGTGTGGGGAGGGGATATGCCCCTCCCCACCAGAAACTTTTTGAATTTTCACATTGCAATGGTAGCATTTTAAGCTGTCATCTTAACAAAATAGCTGTATTTTTCAGTGCTTATAAGAGTGCCATAAGATCTCAATAAATATAGACTTTACTTAAAAACTTCTTTTCCGAAAACTAGATGTTCTTTTTTAAGTAATCCGCCGAAAATCTTCAAAAAGGGTGTTTAATTTCGCATCCCAAAAAACTGATGACTTGTTGTAGTCATCCCTGAGAAATTTTAAAAAAGGTGTTTAATTTTTCGTCTAAAAAGAGTGATGACTTTTTAGTCTTCCTTGCGAAATTTTCAAAAAAGGTGTTCAATTTAGCATCCCAAAAAACTGATGACCTTTGTAGTCATCCGTGCGAAATCTTAAAAAAGGTGTTTAATTTTTCGTCTAAAAAGAGTGATGCCTTTTTAGTCTTCCGTGCGAAATTTTCAAAAAGGTGTTCAATTTAGAATAATGTGTGTATCCAATTTGACCAGGGTCTATGACAACAGAGGCCGTTTCCCTGGACAGAAATTTGCTCGGCATATTACAGCACTTAAGAGCAAGATTTTTGAATCTTTTTTTAATTTAGAATAAAAAAAACTGATGACCTTTTGTAGTCATCCGTGCGATATCTTAAAAAAGGTGTTTAATTTTTCGTCTAAAAAGAGTGTTGACTTTTTAGTCTTCCGTGGAAAATTTTCAAAAAAGGTGTTTAATTTAGCATCACATCAAACTGATGACTTTTTGTAGTCATCAGTGCGAAATCTAAAAAAAGTGTTTAATTTTTCGTCTAAAAGGAGTGATGACCTTTTAGTCTTCTGTGCGAAATTTTCAAAAAAGGTGCTTAATTTCGCATCCCAAAAAACTGATGACTTTTTGTAGTCATCCGTGCTAAATCTTAAAAAAGGTGTTAAATTTTTCGTCTAAAAAGAGCAACGACTTTTTAGTCTTCCGTGCGAAATTTTCAAAAATGTGTTCAATTTGGCATCCCAAAAAACTGATAACTTTTGTAGTCATCCGTGCAAAATCTTAAAAAAAGGTGTTTAATTTGTCGTCTAAAAAGAGCGATGACTTTTTATTCTTCCGTGCGATATTTAAAAAAAGGTGTTCAATTTAGAATTCAAAAAAACTGATGACTTTTTGTAGTCATCCGTGCGAAATCTTAAAAAAAGTGTTTAATTTCTCGTTTATAAAGAGTGTTGACTTTTTAAGACTAGAATGAATAAAATACTTCCCACTACTGAATGAAATATAGTAAGATATAAATAAAAACAAGGAGTAAACATGTGTTACCATTCACCGCATTTTCTTGCACATATGGACTAAACTCAAAACTTAACATGTTTCGCCCTAAAATTTTGGCATCTGCAAAAAATAAATTACATCCCAAACACTGTTGTTAGTGTTAACTTGATTTGTAATTAATAGTTAGTTGTACTTAGTTATAATTGTGTTTATTGGTGTTAATGTTTTTACAATTTACTACGAATATATACACGAATAACATACATTGCATGCCATAAATCATAGTTGGATACTGTTGAAAGATTGTTTCATTTCGATGCTTTATATAAAGACAATGCAATTGCGTGAGAGACTTAGATTAGATTTTAATTACATTTATACATTATTTTTATTAGAGATTTTAATTACATTTATACATTAATTCTCCTGTGCATGACTGACACCCTGATTTTTTTTTGCCAACATGAATGGGGGGGCCGCGTCCCATGGGGATTTGAAATGGGGGGCCATGGCCGGATTGGCCCCCCTGGATCCGCCCCTGACTGCTACTACTGCTTCTACACCAACCGCTACTCATACTACTGCAATTACAATAGCTAGCCTACTGCCACCACAAATACTACTACTGCTGCTTCTGCTGCTGCTACTGACACTTATGCTGATGCTAATACTGCTATAGTAATACCACTATTACAATCATTATGCTAGTAGAAGTATACTATTACTACTGCTACTACCACTGCAACTACTATACCACTGCATGCACTACGACTACTGTTGCTACTGCTATTGCTGCTATTACAACTAGGCCTACTACAACATCCACTACTACTACAACTACTGCTTTTGCAGCTGTTTGCAGTCCACTACCACTTCTAGAGTGTACCATTGCTACTGCATCTTATAAAGACAAAAGCAGCTGCCTAAAATTATACACAAGGTCTATACCTGAATGAAGTAAGTGATGTTGATGATGTTGCTGCCATCCAATCGCGACGCAGGTACTTTCGTTACAGTAAAAGTGACGTCAGTCCAGCTATCGTCTTTACCGCTTTTGATTTTCGATCGTTTCTTGGTCTCTAGTACTTTGAGTTGGTGTTTCCTTGCCAATACTGCCCCCGATTTGTTCATTACAATGTACTCCGTTTCCTAGAATAAACGAACACCATGTCCACAAACTTTATCTGGCTAACGAGTCACACGAGTGGCCCGAATTAAGGTGGGGGTGCTTATGGTGCTGCAGCAAACGGGCCTTCGGCTTTTATGTGACCGCAGTTATAGATATGGATTGTCCCGTGCAGGGTTTTCAGTGAGCAGTTATAGCCTACACAAAAATGGCAGTTATAGCCTATATGCTTTTGTGCAGCTGCAAAAAGCATTTCTCTGCAGTTTAAAAATCGTTTAAAACGTTCATTGTCATCCGATTTGGAATAATTTTACCATGGAGGATGGAACGGGAGAAAAGGGTGCTGTGCAGTTCCAAGAATTCTGTGAATGAAGTCCCTAATTTCAGTGTGGACATCATGCAGTGGCATATTATTATTACTATTATTATTATTACTATTATTTTTTGCCCTGAGGTACTTTGTTCCCCCAGGGACTTATAAAATATAAAAGCAATGTGCCTGGAACGGCTAAACCTCATCCATTTCGGGTATTATTATTATTATTATTATTATTATTATTATTATTATTATTATTATTATTATTATTATTATTATTATTATTATTATTATTATTATGTATGATCCCTCAGGCTTTAAAAACAATAAATAATAAAAGCTTTTTTACAGGTTCTCGTCTCCAACGTGCTCAAAGGTGCCTTTAAATGCAACGACATTGAAACGCTGCGTGCATATTGACAACCGCTGGAACAGGTGCATGCTTTCTCTAGGGTCGCCCGTTGCCTCTGTCATGCGGCGGCCCAGCTCCTGAAGAAATTGTAGACCCGTCCGGTTTATCGGGCCCAGTGACTCAATTGCCACGGGGATGAATTCATGCGTAGCGGGGAGGGACGTATACTTGCTGCTTTTTCGTTCAGCAGCTTGCTCCGCCGCTCCACCCGTTACTGTCGACGTCAGATGAATGTACGACGACGCGCACGTGTGGATTGCTGTTGCATCCCATGCAATGAATCTGCCATTATTATTATTATTATTATTATTATTATTATTATTATTATTATTATTATTATTATTATTATTATTATTATTATTATTATTATTATTATTATTATTATTATTATTATTATTATTATTATTATTATTATTATTACTATTGTTCGAAGGCAGGCAAGAGCGAATAAGCCGTACTATTGAGGAAGACAAAACAGGACATGAATTTGAAAAAAGAAAGCAGCGTTAGACTTTACATAATAGGACAGAAAAAAATCGTAGGTTTCTCATTTCGACCAGATGCCGCCAAAATTAATGAACATGGTAGTTGCGACAACGAGTGTGCTGCCGCTGCCGCTGCTGATGATGATGACTACGACGACGGTGATGATGATGATGAGGAGGAGGAGGAAGAGGTGATGATGATGACGGTTGACATGTAAACAGAACCTGCATGAAGTTGATGAAGGTCTTTTTGATATTCGTGTTCGTTTTGTTGGCCACTCTTCCACTGAGTGTCATCGTCTCACCGGGAACATAGCATCCTCTGCTCATCCTCAGCTCGATCTCCGGAAGACCCTTGACACAGCAGCAGGTGGCACAGCATCCCTTCATCGGTTCCTCCTCCTGCACGACTATGGGAGCCTGAAACGAAGGTAACGGTAGCGGTAAAATACGGCCAAAGATGAAGTAAACGGTAGTTATAAAAATAACGGTGGGGAAAGGTCTAAAGTAACGGTGATAACGACGGAAAGAAAACCGTAAGGAAACACGGCAAAGACGAAACTAGAGACAAACATAGAAATCAGCTGTGTAGAAATCGGTAAAGCGCATGGTAACTGCATGGTAACTGCATGGTAACTGCATGGTAACTGCAGGTCGGATGAAGGTAAATTTTACGGCTCAGATAGAGATAACTGAGAAGAAGTCTACTGATCTAACCACACCAAAGCGGACAGTGATGATATACTGAAGGCGTGAACAGTCATCCTCTTGTATGCATGGCTGATTAGATGATGATGATGATGATGATGATGATGATGATGATGATGATGATGATGATGAAGACGACGACGACGGTGACTACGACGACGACGTCGACGACGACGACGATGACGATGATGATGATGAAGATGGTGACGATGACGATGACGATGACGATGATGACGAACTTTAATGGTTGTGTAACATCATGAGTGTAGTCTAGAGACTCTATCTTAAGACGACTGTTGCCATGCAAGCACATCATGTCCCTTAGTTAATAATCAAACGCGTTTCAGTGCCACACAAAAGTTCTGGTTGGATGTAGACAATGCATATATATATAGCTCTGACGATGTCTCGTGTCTATACCTTCACTTCCAGTGGTTCGTTGTTGAGATCGAGCAAACGAATAACAGTGAGCGGAATTTCCGTCGTGTCGTCGAGTCTATGGATGCGATTGACAACGGCTTTCAACCTGTATTTTATGTAACCGAATGTCCCAGAGAATGACGATGGAACGGTGTTGGGCAGGAGAAAGTTCAGCGGGAACGTATGAACACCGGACTTCAGAATCATTTCTGAGTTTTTGTCTGTAAAAAAATATAGGCGCAGCATTTTCAGCATCAAAGAACTACATGTATACTCTGCTGCTGTTAGTGGACTTGAGTGGAGTCGTTTTGGCACCAGTAGCCGTCACGCGTTAAAATATTATTATTATGGCATAGACTACATGAAAATAATTTAATACTGTTTTATTTCAACATAATTTTTTCAAAGCATATTTAGAAGAAGAGATTATCATAATTGGTTATTTAGTAGATTTTATTGCCGCACATGTTGACCATCCAGTGGCGTAGACAAGAGGGTGGTTTCGGGGGGTTAAAACCCCCATTGGCCAAGGAAAAAGTTGTTTAAATGTTATTTATCCACTTAAATAGGAAAAAACAAAACAATTGCTTGGGTTGGTATCAGAAAGGGCATCCGGCCAGGCCATAAACCCCAACCCCCTATTATAAATTCCTGGCTGCGCCTCTATGACCATCCACTGATTTAGTAGTTCCGGCTATTCATAAGAAAGCCTATTGTAAAATAATTGAAGAAGAGGACAAAGTAGGGAACGCGATGATAGCAAAACATGGTATGATATTTCTAACAAGTCAAGAAATTAATGCCTTTTTAGTGCAGCAGTTGAGGAATTCAGACGATGTGCATTCCAATTTCAGCAAACAGCATGGCTCGAAATCGGTCATCGGAGATACCAAGTACCTTTAGATTCAATGATGTGGTGTGCAAAAGAGAAAGCCAAGATCCTACACGACTTGCACGTATAAAAAAATTGACAATGGACGAAGAAACTAGTGGCAGGCACAGTCACAAACAACGCACAGGGAATCTCTGTCTAACCATGACCCTAACTCTACAACAGCTCCGAATGGAATGGAATCGCAACGGCGATGTCAACAAGTAACTGCCGATAACTATTCTATTTTATATTATATTATTAGTTTTGAACATTGAGCGCTCGACAACTTTGAACACAAAATGTAACCATCATAATATTGGAAATTAATTCATTTCGACAGCCTGAATAATTATGTTCCATATGCTTTAAGAATCATGTTGGCACTGATTAAAAATGCAAAGCAAAATAAATAATTGTTAACTAATTGTGATGGGGTAATTTTTTTTAAACAGAGTGGTTCTCAGTGTTACAAAAGGTTATGGTAATCTGAGGGCGTGGTAGGCCTAATCTGAGGGCGAAGAACGCTGCATACATTCTTTTCTCATCTTATCTGACCATTTTTTCAGAAGCGCTCCCAGTGCGTTACACTGTATGCACTATACATTATATAGGCCTACAGCCTAATAATGTAATGTATAGTGCATACAGTGTAATCTATGCATGCAATTAATCGTATTCGGTGATTAATTACACCATTTGCGATCATGTGCATCGTATAGCTACAGCCAACCTGATCCAGTGAGGTACGTGTTAAAGTCCAGTAAGGTTTCTATGCACGTGTATTCGCGCCTGTGCTCGTTGGATCCCTCCGACCAATGCACCCTCGAGTCGCCATGCACTTCAATCCGAATTCCTGAAAAATGTAACATCGAATTAATTTAATTAATTTAATTAATCGAATTAATTTAATTAATTTAATTAATCGAATTAATTTAATGCGATGCGACGATACATTGGCAATACTCTTAGTCGCTGGTCGCGAGGCTGAAGGTTTGAATAATCAAAATATTATTATGGAAAATTTAAATGCAACGTGTCCGCTGACACGTGATGGGTCTACACTGTGACCAAGCAGTTATATATTGGGACCAGGGCTGACGAAATAAATTCGAGGTGGGGGGCATTGGGCGGCAGAGGAGTCACGGGCCACGAAACTGTCTTAAGACTTAATGAGAGACAAAGCTTTAGAAATAAGTTGAAGTGATAAAAGTTCAGGTAGGACTATAATATAGCTATACGATTCTACATTAATAAAATCTGCATTTATAATATTATGTACATTCATTACATTTTAGAAAGGCAAATAATAATTATCACATAATATTATCGTAATTATTATTGTTATTATTATTATTATTATTATTATTATTATTATTATTATTATTATTATTATTATTATTATTATTATTATTATTATTATTACCAAGGTACGCTAAAAATCAGTAATAACTTCACGGCTATAATGAATTAATGAATTAATGAGCGCATGAACTGACGAGAATGAATAGTGGTAGAACCTCTTTACCTCTCATCTTCAACTCATCTTTTGTTTCCACCCGCACCTGTCCGCTTATGTTTTGTCCTGCATAGAAGATGTTTTCATTACCTCCGTTCACTTGGTTCAACAGAATCGCGATGATTACCATTCTTTCAGTCTACACTCTACAATAAAAGTCATACGACTATATATTATTATAGGTCCTTACTCATTCAGAAGGAGCGGCGTCCCACATGACATAGCAGATGGTTTGACACATAATAATAATATTCAATATTTCTCGAATTGTTTACTGCGCACCAGATTTGAGTCATTCTCACTTTCTGACAGCCTTTGCTAACAGCATAAACAGAATTCTCTCTCTGTCAGAGGCGGATCCAGAAGGGCAATCCGGCCATGGTCCCCCATGGACTCATTCAGAATGGGCACAGAACGTGGCCCCTCCAATTAGGTTTCAACAAGCTATGAATAATCAATGCAGCGGGAGAAGCCGAGAGAGAAAAAGTAGCATGCGGCATAAAAAGCAGGTCAAGAATTTTTGTAGCGTTGACTTGGAAAAATGGTAGTTCATCAAGACATTTAAACGACTAAAATGGGATGATCAGCTATTTTGACAGTGAATGTTAATTGGTATATATTCAAGACATTTCGATTAAATGACTAAAAAGAAGGTCATCAGATTTTTCGGCGAAGGATCAACGAAATTTTGCCAAAATGCTTAGCCCCCTTCAAAAATTTATGTATCCGCCCCTGTTTTCTGTAGTGCATAGGCCTACTCGGCTACACTTTCTGACTGATATTTCATGCGTAACAAATGCGCCTTTCCTTTCCTATACGTTTCGTTATTAGTTGCCCAGATCTTTGTTGAATAGGGGTATAAAGAACGTGATTTGATTTTTTGTGAATTTGCCATATAAGCTTGGAACCTACTTGTGTGAAGTTCCACTTTCCTAGTGGCTGGTAACAAATTTAAAGGTTCTCCACTGGTCAGCTGGGATGACGCTTATCTATTCTATAGGGATTGAGCTGTCGAGTTCAAACAGATATAGCCTACTCATCAAGCTCAACTGAAAACTATATCCATAATTCAATATCGATTGCCTGACATGCGGGAATAAAGTCCAAAGGTTTGTACCTGTTGACCTCAGTCAATACCAGTACAGGAATAAACTTACCACAGTTTTAACAATGATTCAACATGCTTCT
>OX457042.1:9694027-9751527 GCA_949752735.1 Lumbricus terrestris
TTGCATAATTGCCATACAAAGACACAGAATATCACCAATAAGTTGAGTACCTGACAAGTGACCAAAGTAGTGTTAAGTAGTTTTTTTTTACATTTTAATAAAAACTTCGTGATAGCACCATATGTAATGTTTCATGCACAAATGCACAATGACTTATAGCACGTGCCACGGTTAAAGTGTTGTACCGTACCTTTTACGTACCCTTCAATAAGGTACGTTAAAATACGTACGTACCTTTCAAAAAATAAAATACGTACCATACGTACCCTCGAGCTATGGTCACTCTTATAATTATACCTTAACATCCTCAGGTTCACTGTTGAGATCGAGTGTACGAATAACAATGATCGGAAGCTCTGTTGTGTCGTCAAGTCTCATGATGCGATTGACAACGGCTTTCAACTTGTATCTGACGGATCCATGCTCGCCTTCGAATGACGATGGGAGGTTGTTGGGCAGAACGATGGCAAACTGGAAGGTGTGGACGCCTGCCGATAGAATTGTCTCCGGACCTATTTCTGCATAAATATGGACTCACGATAGTCATCAGCATTAAGACAGTTGTGTCTACAATAGTTCTGCTTTGTTTCCGATAATCAATATGATTGGCTACATCTGGTCTATGTATGTATGTATGTATGTATGTATGTATGTATGTATGTGTGTGTGTATGTATGTATGTATGTAATATGTATGTATGTATGTATGTATGTATGTATGTATGTATGTATGTATGTATGTATGTATGTATGTATGTATGTATGTATGTATGTATGTATGTATGTATGTATGTATGTATGTATGTATGTATGTATGTATGTATGTAAGTATGTATGTATGTATGTATGTATGTATGTATGTATGTATGTATGTATGTATGTATGTATGTATGTATGTATGTATTATAGCGCCCTTTCAGGCTTTCTTCTTTATTACTGTATAAATGGGCAGAGACGGGGATGCCACTCATGGCGTTTACCACCTAGATCGTTTTTTGATCATGTCTATGTTCCTATAGGTTTTCCTCCAGATCAAGTTTTTGTTCTCAGTGAGGTTTTTCTGGTCGTATATTATAGGCTACTCGTAACCACGAACTCAATATCTGTAGGTCATCTCCATGGCAAAGCGCAAGGCATCGCTTATTGACGAGCATTATGGACTGCTCCAGATTGAAGTTTCACAGACATGTTCATGTATGGGGCCTATTCAAATTGTGGAAGCATTGGACGAAATGGAACAGCGTATCATTGACGAGTCAGTCAAGCAACAGCGCCCACGTCTTCGTCCACTCGAGGTCAATTTGAAGAGAAATTTTAAATTACTTAATAATTCTTACCACTGGCTAAATTATTATGTCCTTATGTTAAATTTCGTTAATGTAATCAGGTATTCGACGTAGTTAAATTAAAAATATCATGCAAGAAATATGGTTTGTTTTGATTCACAGTGTAGTAGGTTGAGATCAGAAAACATGTTTTTCAATTGTATACGTATAATAAGGTCAAGAGTGTCGTTAATTATTATTTCCAAGAGGCAGTTAGTTGAACTTAGTTCTAATATTTCTCACTAAGCTCATGCCTACATTCTCTACGTGAACATCTCCTATTCTCAGTAAATTCATTCGTATGTAGGTTACCGTAATTATAGACTCCTGGTCAGTCATGATTAGAGGCAGTTACAATTAGTGACACTTGATAAACTTTATTAAGTCTTCACGCAGTAGAAATACTTCACGCACACCGACAAGGCTGTTGACGTTGTAAACCTGGTTTTTGCTGGTGCACGAAAGTACTAACCGATAAAATAAACAAACAAATGTAATCCCTAAATCAAGGCCGTAGGCAGGATTTGATTTCGGGGGGTGTTTCACCAATTTCCCTTCTTTTTTTACATTTTTCCATTGGGGGGGTGTTTTCATGGTTTTATTTCATGATTTTTACATCATGTGCTCGTAAATGCATTATATTATTTTTCGCATTCTCTATTTCGGGGGGTGTTCAAACATCCAAAACACCCCACCCCCCCCCCTCGATACGACCTTGCTCTAGATGTTTACTGCAGCAAAAGAGGATTCTCGAGAACTATCTTATTCACTAGCATTCAAAGCAGAATCGTTGTGCGATGGAGTAAACATCAGATCCAGGTCAAGATTTAAAGGGTCCTGCAGGCAGACACTTCTAAGCAGCCAGAAGACTAAACTGCTTGCAGTTTCTGAGTGAGAATTGTCGGGGGTTGAAGGGGGATCAACCCTGTAGTCTCTCTTTGAGTCAATAGTCAGGACTGTCTTTCACACCCCAACTTCATGTGGATCACAGTCTGACCTCGCAATTGTTTTTCTACAATTCTCATACTGCTGATTTTAAAACGGCGAGGGAGCCATGGTAGAGAAGAAATCTTGCTAGGATTTGTGAAAGAGAAGTCTAACATTTATACCCCAACTCAGCATTATAAACTCTACCTTCCAATTCCCGCAGAAAACGACACTATCTTAACGGCTACGCTGCCCAGTGCAACCTAGCAATAGCCAGTTTCTAACTAGCACCATTTGGACAACCTGCTGATTCGAGGCAGCGCTCGTGAATAAGCTATAGCCCCGCGTTTGGCTTTCGAGTTGCGCTTTAGAAGTCTGGAATTTACGATTACGATTTCACGATGCAAATTTCATCACACAAACTACATTACGTTATTTGGATCCATCACATGCATCAAATACATAGGCCCTACACACATCAGGCCTACCTTTCATAAGCACCCAATTAATAATAATAATAATAATCTTTTCTTTAATTGAGCGCCTGCAAACGCACTGCGCTTTACATTTACAAGTTATGCAGTAATCTTAATTAAACTTAACTACTAACTGAACAGACAGCTTTGCAATTACAACGGCGCTAATAGCAGCCTACAAAGCAAATCCGCCCAACGGGGGCTCGAACTCACTACCTCTCGCACTCTTGGCCAGCGTGTTAACCATTACTCTACCGCCCCCCCCCCCAATTACACAACATTACATAGCATTATTGCATTGCAAGCATCATAGAACTTGAGTTTTCAGTTCAAGCTCAGTCTACTGGGATCTAAATCGCTTCACGGGCCGCTCGCCTGAATACACTCGCGACGTAGCCTACACTGCACTTTAAATTCATTCCTCTGCATCTGGGCTGCGACTTAGATCGCTTAATAAGAAAACCAACCTTCGTGACTAACACTTAATCGGAGTTTCACGCCGAATCGTTGCTTACTTCTACATCTGTAACATAGCATAGCTTAAATTTATAAAGAGTTTCTTTCACGAATGATGGGGATACGTTTCAACGATGATCATGCATTCTCAGCTGCTGGTCTCTGCAGATGCTGGAAAAGTCTTCCACCGGACATCAGATCGGCCGCATCAGTGGACTCTTTCATATTATATCAAAGTCTTGGTGATATTTGTTTGCTAGGTCTATAACGCAGCGAGCTGTTTTTGAGGCGCCATTTCAGTGGCACGGCCGCATTCCGGCGTCACATAAATTGTCGTTGTTATTACTTATTGTTATTGTTATTGCTATTATTATTATTACTATTATTATTATTATTATTATTATTATTATTATTATTATTATTATTATTATTATTATTATTGTTATTCTTATTACTTACTTCTTATTACTCACTGAATCTGTGAGCGGCGCTATATAAATGTTCAATTACTATTACTATTACTATTACTATTACTATTACTATTCTCATTATTAATACTATTTTTAGGATAGCAAGTGTATTGCATTCATCAATTGTGTTGCATATATCCGATGTAGCCAACCTGATCCAGTCAGGTACATTTCGAAGTGCACTACTGGTTCGATGCATCTGTAGAAGCGTCTGGTGCTGTTGTAACGTTCAGAGAATTGCACCCTCGTGCTACCAAACAACTCAAGCCGAACACCTGCAACGTATAACACGCTATTATTATTACTGCGACACATTAATTATTTTTGTGTATTGGAAAGACACTTGGTCACAGATGAAAAGCGAACAAGATCGACGCCATATAATTATTGGGTAGATATAATATGAAATGAAATAGCCTACATTTGCTTTGATTCCTATTCGATCATTAAAATGTTTTGGGTTAATTAGCCTACCGAAGTTTCAGAGCATCAGTCCGTTAAAGTTCGCCGTCTACAGTCTTCTTTCCATCTATCTTCTTTCTATCTTCCTTGCATGAATCGATTTATTAGTTTTTGAGATGAGCTGGCATTTAATTTTAAATCAGTAGGAGACTTAGGACTATATGATGGAACGAGCGAATGAAAGAATGAACGAGCCAAACACAAAAAGACCGCAGGCCTTTAAAAGACAGAATAAACGAACGAAAGAACGGAATGAAACTCACCTCTCATTTTGATCTCATCCTTCGTTTCCACACGTACATTTCCACTGACGTCTTGTCCCGCATAGAAAATATTCGCCTGACTCCCGTCCAAGTGAATAGTAATCTTCATGTTGATAATCTACGTCAGAAATCGTAAGACTCGAGTTTATGAGAAGGAGGAGGAGGAAGAGGAGGAGGAAGAGGAGGACGAGGAGGACGAGGAGGCTTACACGTCATAGCAGATATTTGTTCAGACATAAATTTCAAGACTTGGCGAAATTCTTTCTGGCTTTTGATCTCGGTCATTTTCACTATAAAATTATATGTTCGCTCCGCTCCGCTTCTAGAACTTCTTCTCAGCTCGTAGATTCGAGTAGATTGCACAGGAGACAAATATGATTAGGATAATCAGATTGTAAACAAGCAACGTGTTAAAGAAAATTCACATTGGAGGTCTATGCTGCTTATTTTAAACGACTGCTTAGCACAGTGGCGTAGCCAGGAATTTTTCATGGGGGTTGTTTTTTTCCTGCCTGGATATCCTTTCTGAAACCAACCCAACAGTATTACAGTAGCCTAAATAAAAAGGGAATAAATTAAGTAACAAAGGGAATAAAGTAAGAAAAGCAATTGTAACTACAATCAATTGTTTTGTTTTTCTTATTTAAGTGGATAAATAACCTTTAAAAAACTTTTTTCCTAGGCCAATGAGGGGTTTAACCCCCGAAACCCACCTTGGCTACGCCACTGGCTTATCAGTCTCAGACGAATCATAAGCTAAAGGATGTGCGAAGCGTGGACGGCAGTCTTGCAGTCCATGATGCGGCTTGCTGCATGCGCACATTCCTTAGCATATGCTTCACCTATACCTACGAGAACTTACCAATGGATTGATGTCGTCTGAGCTTTAAGAAATACAGTTGCCGAATGTCGACGTAGAACTCAAATGAGTTCCCACTTGGAAATGGCAGAGAACGAGCGAAGTCAAAGGTCTATAGACAAATTAAGATGTCTTGACAACATTCAGTTGTATTTACAGGTTCTATACCAAATCTCAAGTAGCCTATAGATTGTGATTTGTGGCTCTTGAGTTTTACACGCTTTGGCCCAAATGTGAGTTTGATGGCTTCATGACCTGTGAACGTGTAGATGAGTTCAAGGAGTTTATTTGTACACATACATATAAATAAAATTGTAATTATATACGTAGGCTATATAATCTAATCTATAACTATAATGGAGAATGTGTGTATGTATGTATGTTTGCCCAGAATGCACGCCGCAGTTTCGCCGCTATTGACCTGAAACCTTGCACCTATAGACGGAAGAATGCAGGTCCTCCTATAATGGATGGCTTGGGCAATCCCTGGGGTGCGGGTGAATGCGAAAATCCTAATTTAATTCACAATAACCATCCCATTACCAACATCTCGCAGCTTCACCGGAAACCTTGCGCCTATGGACACGGGGCAACTAGGACCACCACACCCCCGCCCAAACTTCTGACCCTGGGGTTGGAGATAGAGGCAAAAAGTCAAGATTTCGTAGACAACGTTGGTTACGGCCACAGTTTTGCACCTATTCAGACAGACAGAGGACCACCAAAACCACTGGGCCACAACTCTTACACTGCGGGCAGTAGGCGAACACCGTAATTTCCCGGGTCACACCGGGTACCCCAACTAGCATAGCTTACGACGAGACACATATATTTTATATTTTTATTATGCCATAGAATAGAATCGATGGTACGTATAAAAAACACTCGCACACTTGTAAGCTATATATACATGTATATAATTATTATACATGATACAGTGATACATATTATAGGCCTAACTATAAATATCCATATATCCACAGGAAGATATTTCTGTATATTTGTTATACGGGCCCCCGCAATGAAAGCAATAGAAACGCTCGTTAGGTATTTATAAATAAACTCTACTACATGTACTTTAGCCTAGTTATACATAGAAACTTTCGTCGAAAAGCAGATAATAATATTCAGGCGTCAAATCAACAATAATTCATTCTCGAGAGCCGACCACTTCGACAGCAAATCTTCACAACACGACGGCCATTTTGTTAAATAGCGGAAACTTTGAGAGAAAGCCATCGAAACAAACAGCCTGCATGTACCAGAGATGCAAGAGGGGCGCAGACCTCTGTAAACTGATGCCCATATTTTAGCTGCAGCCTTTGATTTTTCACAAATTTCTTTGCACCAAGGCTTTAATGAAACTAAATTGACACAAGTTGCATAACTTACATTCAATGCATTTCGATAAACTTGTAAAATGGAAGAGATTGTTTTACACCTTGATCATATACAACTGTCTATACACATATACTGTTATGCATAAAGTTGATGATAGATTGATTCTTCGTGTAATTAGGGCAACCCTGTTAGCGGAACCTTACGTTCCTTTGGGCTTAACCCTTTGACATCTATGCATGTGACATTTTCAACTACTGTTTGTTTGTGCTATACTGTATGTATACATATACATGATGATCAATAAAGTATATTGATTGATTGATTGATTGACACAGAGCGTGAGGCACGGTGGCCGATTGGTTAGAGCAGTCGGCCTGCAACTCCTGCAAGGCGCAGAGTAGACGGGTTCGATCCCCGTCCTAGGCGGTTACTGTGAAGGAACTTTGAGCAAGACCTTCCTCACTCACAATAAATTGCTGTGCAATTCAATATTGCAATTAAGGCGTGTGCGCGCTTCTGGGCTTTGTAATGAGGGCGATAGGCCCCTATCAAATTTCAGATGCATTGTATTGCATTATAAGCTGAGAAATTTATTTAGAAATTTCTATACATGGCAAGTGCCAATCTTCTGAATTTCCTGCTTTGTATCTTTTAAGCGCTTGATAACTTTTTACCGTGACCGTCGTGTTTGCCCCTCCTGCAAAAATACTCCCGGGCGCCGATGCATGGTGCGGTTCTTCAAATTTTAATTTGCAAGTGGTGCAAAATCGATAATGGTATCCTAACGTAAAGACAAGCTCCCTTTAGTTCAAAATCTAAATTGTCAATTCATAGCGGACATGTTTTGTAGGCTGCAATTGGCGTCGATTATTACAGGCTGTCTGTTCTGTTAGTAGTTAAGATTTGTGTATTCTGGAAAAATTTGGTCCAGAGCTTAGCCTCGCCGATATTTTTTTTTAATTTTCGGGCCAAAAAAAGTTGATGACTTTTTTAGTCGTCAAGTTCAAACCTTCTGAAAATACTACATTTTCTCCTCCAAAAAATTGGTGACCCTTTTTTAGTCACTTACTTGAAAGTTCTTAGGGGGGCTAAGCCCAAAAAAATACCATTTACACGGTGAAAAAATGAGTCTGGGACTTCCTGGGGGGGCTTAGACCCTTCTAGCGGCCTAGCCCCTGATAAACTTCGCCCATGCTGCTAAGTGGTAATCGCCCAACTGTCTGGAGTTGATGGTTGAATCTTTCAGCAAGATGGAGTGCTGGCGCATCGTTCACGTCATACGGTTGCCTATCTGAACGCTAACGTGCCAGAGTTTATTGAACCACAGGACTGGCCACCGAATTGTCCGGATTTAAAGCCGGTTGACTATTCGATCTGAAGCTGTCTTCAGCACTTGGTCTATCATGAACCGATACGTAACGTTGAACATTTGAAAGAAGTGATTCTGCTGCTGGGTTGAAATAACCCGAGCACTGGTGGACTCAGATATCGATAAGTGGTCGTCTCGTGTTGATGCAGTCATTAAAGCACGTGGTTGAGTATTTGTTTGACTGATGGTAAATCCACTCAAGATATTCATTGCTATTAATTGTTAGTACTAAGTGATTGTTTAGAATTGACATATTCAGTTTAAGACTTTTGGTTTTCTTGCATTTTATGGCAAGAAAATGGCATGTCGAATATTAATAGCATTATCTCAAAACGTCGTATACTATAGTAGTATCTCATCGATATTTTGCAGAATGATAGTATGGGTAATTATGTTCAATCTGATATTTTGGACAAGACACTCAGATAAAAAAAAGTATTATAAGGCGTCCAAGTTGTTGCATTTCTACCAGCTCATCCTGTGTTTCGCAATCGGTAAGTCTAGACAGACCTTCTGAATATTTACTTAATTTAGGATAGACAGATTTCCAACTGCAAGTTCTGCAGGCTGTGACTCGATTAGGCCTACTCTCGAACACTAGCAGTCGCTGACGGATACGGGGGAGTATACAGCGGTGGTTGAGTCGTTATTGCTCCGCTAAGTTGATGGTGGTCGCCCTGGAGAGGTGTGTGTCCGATTGTGACTCTGTGTCGTATTTCATTGTGGGCACAACAACCTTTGCCAAAATTCACTTTCACCTGAAAATTAAAAACACGTTGCTGTAGCAACAACAACAACAACTACTACTACTACTACTACTACTACTACTACTACTACTACTACTACTACTACTACTACTACTACTACTACTACTACTACTACTACTACCACCACCACCACCACCACCACCACCACCACCACTACTACTACTACTACTACTACTACTACTACTACTACTACTACTACTACTACTACTACTACTACTACTACTACTACTACCACTACTTCTACTGCTACTACAACTACTACTACTAATTGCAAATAAAGGCAGCAGTAAATAATATAGGCCTGCTACTTATTCATTCACTATTGTATTACTACTACTGTAACTGCTACTACAACTCCTACTACTAATTGCAAATAAAGGCAGCAGTAAATAATATAGGCCTGCTACTTATTCATTCACTATTGTATACTACTACTGTAACTGCTACTACAACTCCTACTACTGCTACTGAATCCACTATTGCGGCTCCGTGGAATCAGCAATATCGGTAGCCTACCTGGATGTAGTAGAAGATGTTGATGATGTCGCATCCATCCAGGCGGGATGCCGGTACATCCGGTACAGTAAACGTTACGTCATTCCACGTGTCAGTTCCACCGCTTTCAATTTGCGCTCGTTTGATGCATCCGAGGGTCTTGTACTGGTGTTTCAATGCAATTGTTAGACCTCTGGCAGTCATCACAACGTATTCCGTTTCCTTGAGGAACAGATCAGGATACAAAAATTCGTATGGATTTAGCTTGCCACATATTAATGCTATTTTTACCACATGTATTCACACGTATTCAGTTTCCTTGAGGAACAGATCAGGATTCAAAAATTCGTATGGATTTAGCTTGCCACATATTAGGCTAATGCTATTTTTACCACATGTATCAATGATTGCTCAGGTTTAAAAAAAGTTATACAGGGGAAATGTTCTGGAATGGTTAGTCTTTGCCTATTATCATTGTCGTCATTATCATTATTATTATTATAGCATTAAAATTATTTATACTTTTATTTATTTATTTGCTCCTCGCATTTCCTATAGTGCCACTTCAAGCTCTCTACTGAGACGCTCATTATTATTATTATTATTATTATTATTATTATTATTATTATTATTATTATTATTATTATTATTATTATTATTATTATTATTATTATTATTATTATTATTATTATTATCGAAATGCTATAGGCGATGAAGATGATGATGATGATGATGATGACGACGACGACGACGACGACGATAATGAAGATGATGATGACGACGATGGTGATGAATATGATGATGATGATTAAGATTGTGATAATGATGATGATTAAGATTGCGATGATGATGATTATGATGATGATGATGATGGTGGTGGTGATGGTGGTGCATGGGGATGATGATAATGATGATGATGACGACAATTATGATTATAGCTAAGATGATGGTGTCAGTTAAAGCCAGAATCGAACCTGCATGAAGTTAATAGTTGTCTTCGAGATTTCTGTGTTGCTTTTGTTGACCACGTGACCGTTGAGAGTCATTGTTTCACCAGGAACAAAGCATCCTTTGTTCCTCCTTAGTTCTATGTCCGTCGTGCCCCTCATGCAGCAGAGGCTGACCCAACATCCAACCGTAGGCGTCTCATAATGTATCGCTATGGGCCTCTGAAGCGAAGGTGATGAAAAGGTAAAACACGACTACAGAGGTGCCGGGGAATAGATAGCGGCAAATATTGCGGTAATGGCAGCGGCAAAAAGAAAGTTTAATATAACGGTACAAATAAATATCATTCCGCAAAGTATCCTGCTTTTACATTTACGTTCAGCAGCCATTAATAATAAAAATGACGATTTTTATGGCGCCGTAACACAGCCATGTCGTTATAAGGCCGTCTGCATTGCTTAGGTGTCACCCTGGACACTGGACAGCATCCTAAACCTTCTCTGGACATCATCCGTCCCTCCTCTGCTTTTGCAGCCATACATGTAGATAGGCCCTACGTCCATGCTTTCTTCTGCTCTCGCACTGATTAATGCAATTCCTTACCAACTGTTCTCCCTAAGGTAGACCTGGGAGTGACTTTGGTCAGCTAATCTGACCCCACTTGACCCTAAAGTGACTTGAGGTCGACTTGAAGTCGACTTCTTGGAACCTAAGCGACTTGACCCGACTTAGCAGAAAAACAACCGACTTCCAACTTGAAGTCGACTTCTGACATAGCAATAGCCGTTAACCTAGGTTTACGTACGACTACTAATGCAAGAAGTCAAGCCAATTTTCCTGGCAAGCATCAATTTCGTATAGGCCTACCAATGAGTAATGAGGCCTCAACACTTGATGCGTGAAATTGCTAAAATTTCATTAAGTCTATTTCAAGCTGCTTGTATTTCAGTTTGAAGTTTTGTGATGCTTTTGGCCATCTAGTAGCCAACAGACAATGTGACGGCAAATTATCAAGCCTCTGAATTTTAGCTCGTCCATTGATTGTGCACATGTAATTATTCAGATTACGCTCATTATTAGCCTATTATTAGTTTAATTATTGATGTTAAATAAATTTGCAGAACGCGCAAGGTCTAAGATAAAATGGGGGACCGCGGACTGTTTTCACTGAATTTCGTGTTATGATAGGTCTAATTTGCAATTCTGTTTTCATAATTATTACTCGGCCACTAACATCTGTCCGCAACTTAGCAAATAACATTGCAAGCGCATCATCCGGCAGTAGGCTACTACTATTAGTAGCCTTGGTCTACTCACTGACAGTAAAGTCTTTCATTGCCCAATTGACCCGTACACAATAGTTTTCCGTCTGCAAACAACAGTTTACTGCCACAGTTACTGCAGATGCAGCGTACCAAAGTAGCGCCAAACTATCGACTTATTATTATAGGCCTTGTATAATTGTATAATACATCCAGCTTTCTTTGCGCCGAACTCACTGGCCATTAGAAGATAACTGATGTGCTCATGTTCATGTCTTGATAAGCACACGTGCTAATATTTTAGTAACATTTTGTTTCACCATTTTAATTAAGCGCATGCCTAAGCGTGACGTTTTAGTATAGAATAACAAATTATATGAATAGATCGGTAGAGAGCTAAAACAATCAGTAGGCTAAGTCTCTGTTTGGCAACACACTACAAAACCTGCTTATATGCAAATGTCGTCCTGGTCTCACGATTCTCACGACCATTGGTTTGAAGTGACAAATTTAACTATTTTTGTTTCTCAAGACGGTTTAAGTCAACTTGTGGTAAAAACAACTTCAAGTGTTTTTTCCACATCTGTGCGCAATCTGGGTATCGTCCTGGACTCGGAGCTGTCTTTTGTTGATCATCTCAAGGTCTTGACTCGCTCTTGTTACTACCATTTGCGTCAGCTGCGAGTCGTGTCTCGCTCTCTGTCTTCCTCTTCCGCTTCCACCTTAGTCCATGCCTTTATTGCCAATCGATTGGATTACTGTTCTTCTCTCTACTTTGACCTTCCTCAGGTTCGTATAAGTGGTTTGGAGGGGGTCCTGCGGGCGGCTGCACGCTTGGTGGGTGGCGTCCCTAAGTTTGGTCACATTTCTGACTATATTCGTGATGTCTTACACTGGCTTCCGGTTCAGTCACGCATCCACTTCAGGGTTGCTTCTTTTGCTTGGCGCTGCGTCTTGGGCACAGCACCTTCCTATCTCTGTGAGTTCTTCACCTTGACCTCAACTGCTGTGGGTCGCCGATCTCTGCGCTCGGCCTCTAGAGGTGACTTTATGGTTCCTTATGCCCGCACTGCCACTAGGCAGAACAGGGCATTTTCGGCCACTGGACCTTCCGCTTGGAATGACCTTCCCTCTAACCTGCGTTCCCACCCTCGGAACATGTCTGGCTTTTTCTATAGATTGCTCAAGACTTTTCTTTTTGACCGGGCTTGGGTCGGGAGCGCCTCTGAGTAGACTCCTTGAAGGGGCGCTATATAAATTTCGTAGATAGAAGTGACTTCTTTGGAAAAATTCGACTTGGGGTCATTTGCGGTGAGCAGAAACGACCCGACCCGACTTGGGATGACCAAGTCGACTGGGGCCGACTAATTGGGGTCGACTCCAGGTCTACCCTAAGGTACAAACATTCCCCGTCAGTTGGACCTGAACTCGGCAGGTTAACATTCCATAACTTCCATCGCATCTTCTGCTTATAATAATTATGACTGATGCATTTCGTTGGTCACACAACATTGTGTCGCTGCATTTGTGGGTCCTTCCTCCTGGAGCCATCCTTCAACTACATGTAAGCTTGTTTGTTTGTTTGCTTGTATGTGCACTTGTTATAGCGCTCCTTCAAGATCTCGCTCTCTACTCAGAGGCGCTCCCGACTGTATAGCGGACACTGCAACGGAGTTTCACGCCGAAGCAATTGCGAGTGAAGGACTTGCCCAAGGTCCCTACGCGGCGACGTGAGGTGGATTCGAACCTCGAACCTTCCGGTTTCAAGGCAACGACGCCACCACTATACCACCGCGCCCCACAAAGATGTCTGCTGGAGTAGCTGCATGTACCCAATCGCCCGCCTGCTTGACGATGTTTTTCTTATGGCTTTAATGATGATAGCGCCACTGACTTGCGCATGCGGCAAGAGGTGCTTTATCAGTTCAAATACAATACAATAGAGCTGCAGCATGTATACATGTACTCGTGTATATAGTATTGAAGCATGCAGGTCCGTATTTACATGTAGGCGAGTGTTATGGGTGCTGCGGCACCCGGGCCCGCAGTTTTGAGGGACCGTAATTTTGTGGTCTCCACAGTTTTGAGAGTCCGCAGCTTTTATTGGCCCGTACTTTTGATGGACCCCACAGTTTTAAACAGTTTTGAGGGTCTGCGGTCATAAATATATGCGTGGTGGGTCGGTGGAGGGTAATTACAGCACCCGGACTTGCACTAGCCCTCATGCGGCTCAGTTTGCATGTGTGCGTGCACACATACTGTATAGCCATGTATGCACATCTGAGATTCATGCTTGTATTTTTATACATGTAGGCTATGTACGGTTCATGAGCAAACATTAAAATTAATTTGACTCGCTTTCAGAACCACGCAAAAGGCGGTGGTTAAGATTGCAATGACTTTTAAAAGGTCTTCGCCATACCTTCACTTCTTCAGGTTCGCTGTTGAGATCGAGTGTACGAATGACAATGATCGGAAGCTCTGTTGTGTCGTCAAGTCTCATGATGCGATTGACAACGGCTTTCAACCTGTATCTGATGGATCCATGCTCCCCTTCGAATGACGAAGGGAGGTTGGTGGGCAGGGCGAGGCTAAATGGGAAGGCGTGAACGCCGGCCGTTAGGATTGTCTCCGGGTTTATCTCTGTATAAATAGGCACAAAATCTTTAGCTTTAATCAAGGCTGTATTTAGGGAGGGGAGCGTTGTGGGCAGGGCTGTTCTCAGAACTTTTGAGGTAAGTACACGCTGCCGCCGAAAAAAATCGACTTTTTAAGCCAAACATTTCTGACGACCTTTTTTAGTCATCGAAGTTTTCTTTGGCTGTGATATTTCGCACGGAAGACCTTTAAACAGCGTAAAACGCTCTACTGGGTGTTTGAACTTTGAACAGTCCCAAAATGAAATAAATGTAAAAGTGAAGTGAAACAATGTATTTACTAACACAGGATGTAGGAACTAAGGGAATTTAATTTTCAATTTATAATTCTAATTTCTATATGAAACATTGCAATCAGTTGGATCGCAACGATGGTCTAAGCTTAATCACGACGACGATGATGATGTGGAAACTGCTGAAGTTCTGAATAATTATCTTAGCTGAGTGTTTACATTGTCTTGATCCCAAGCAAACTTTTTTGACAGTGGTGGACGAGGCACAGCCGCACAGCTTATGCTGACTAACGAATTTAAGTAAATACCGAGAAACTTCACGGTGGAGCGACAAGTCAAGTAAGCGACTGTGTAACCCGTAATGCTCCCTTTCTGAGTTGCGGTCTTGTCAACCTGTTTTTTCACATTAAACGAATATATATAGTATTGTAGGAGCGGTATCTAACAGGACGATACGATGTAGCGTTTCTTGTGTAGTGAGTGTGAAAGTCAGAGCCAAACTGGAGATGGGGTTCCACATTTGCTGAATAGGCCTACTTGATGGAGCATTAATAGTCGTAGGCCTACCCAATACCCATAACCACAAATTGACAATTTCTAAGGGCAACTCAAAGGCTGAGCAAAGGTTGTCAGCTTATTCATGAGCATGATGGTCTACTCCAGAATGAAGTTTTCATAGGCCCCTACATGCATAGGCCTATATAATTAGCTTATAATCGATATGCGGAAGCATGTGGCGAAATGGATCAACGTAGTATTGATGAATCGGTCAAGCAGTAGCACATTAAATTGCTTGATGCTTAGCAATGGCTATTCAGTCTGTCTTTATCTTAAATTTCGTTGACGTCATCTCATTTCTGTCGTAGTTAAAGCAACAAATGTGACATTGTATGAACATCAGAACATGGCTTTTTTTTATCGACGTGTAGTAGGCTAGGTCGCGTTGAGAATTGCTACATAATTAGGTCAAGGGTGTCGTTATTTCAAGAGGCAGTTAACGTGATTATATTATTGTCACTATATTCTCAACCTGGAAACTTAAATTCTTCGTGTATTCATTGGTATCATTTTATTACGGACTCATGGTCAGTCATGAAAGGCAGACGCAATTAGTGACACTTTATGAACTTTACGAATAGAAATCTTCACGCATGCCGACAAAGCAGATGTTGACGTTGTAGAACCGGCTTTTGCTGGTACACGAAACTATTAACCGATCAACTAAGCAATAATAATTAATTAATTAGGTCTTAACGTGATCGCGAGATGTTTATTGCAACGCGTTAATTAACAAGTGCATAGATTCTCAAGAACCAGCTTATTCACAGGCAGTAAAAACTGAATCGACGGACGAGGAAGTACATGTAAAAATCAGACGGAACTCGCCTTAGTGGCTGTTCCGTCCCATCTGACCCTATGGTAACTCGACCCGGACCACCTTTGGACTATAATTCTTACGGACAATCCTTTTGATTTAGCGCAACGCTCGGGAATATGTTGGTGCCCCGCGCATGGCTTTCGAGAAGCGCTTTAGAAGTTTGGAACTACCGAGATACGACATAGACCTTGAGGCTCTCTGTTGGGCTTGAAACGAGTGGAGTGGTTTGAGCATCATAATTATCTCGTATGTTTGCATAATATTGCACCACATGTAGGCCTACATGATATTTCATATGCTAAATTACGTAGTAGGCTTACACTACATCGCGCACATTGTGCAGATATCAGGCATTGTACTGCATAGCCTACAGATAATCTCACACAGCACCGTTTCATTCTCGGTAGCTGGGCTTTCAACCTGGAATGGCCTTCCTGTTACACCACTTTTTGCCCCAGCGTCACTGGGACTCACTCGACTGAGTCCACTCTGTTCCTTAAGAATCTCAAATCTGTCCCATTTAGCCATGATTGGGCCGAGAGCCAGTGGCGTAGGCAAGGGGGGGGGTTTCGGGGGTCAAACCCCCCCCCCCATTGGGTCCGGAAAAAAGGTTTTTTAAAGGTTATTTTTCCGTTTAAGTAAGAAAAAATAGCAAAAAACAGGGTTTCCGGCCATGAAACCCCCCCCCATGAAAAATTCCTGGCTACGCCACTGCCGAGAGCGCTTCTGAGTAGCCTATCCCACTTTGTAGAGGCGCTATAAAGAAACTTCATAAAGTAGATATATATAAAAATAAATCCGATATTCACATAGCGTCTCGTAAAATTCCCACACAGACTTAGCATGAGCTCCAAGCACAAGAGGCTCCACTTTCCAATTCCCAACCTAGACGACATGCACCACCTTAACAGCTACTCTGCCAACACCTCTTACTCGACGCAGCGCTCGTGAATAAGCTAATGCGTTGCGATTGGCTTTCGAATGGCGCCTTAGAATTTTGTAATTTACGATCACGATTACACGATACAAATTGCATTACATTAACTACATTATTTGCATGCTTAACACGCATTATGCATAACCTTTCATATAGGCCCATAAACCTACACCACATTACGCATAATATTATTGCATCACATACGTAGTAAATGCATTGCATTAATAAATTTCGTTGCATAATAATATAAGCTTAGTTAGTTGGTGTAGCCAACCTGATCCAGTCAGGTACGTTCTGAAGTCCACATAGGTTTCGGCGCAGCTGTAGTACCGTCTGCCATCACCATGCGGCTCAGAAAATCGCACACTTGCGCTGCCGTGCGCCTCAAGCCGAATACCTGCAACGTACAACATAGTATGACTGCGACACGCTGTGGTATTGTAAACACGTGTGGTTTCAGAAAATGACGTTGTAGGGGCCGTCCATAAATGTCGTCACTTAATTTTTTTTACTTCACTTCTATAGCGTATAGGCCTACGACCTGTCAAGAGCTTTGCCTCATACGGAGCCAATACTTAACAAAGAGACTATGCGAATTTATAATGATAATAATACTCTAGGTCGCACTAGGTCTGTTCCTATTCGACCGCTTGTGGGTTAGCTTACCCAATTTTCAGGACATCAGTCCGTTAAACTTCGCCGTATCCGGCCTTCTTGTTGCTCTCTTATAACATTGTATAATTTGTATTAGTCAATTTTTTAATTATTGAGATGAGCTGGCATTTTAGACATTGCTTTTTCACAGATCCTATATATATGTATACCCTGATTCTTCCACTTCTCACCACCTCCAACGCCGTTTCTGCTCTAAATATCGTCCACTCTAGCCGTCGCTCTAACGTCTCGCCTGACTCCCAGGATCTGGACTTCTGTCTATCGACTTTGCTTTGATTGAGCCCCTTTGATAAGCTTGTTACCGCAACTTGGCTTTTGTGAGCGCTGTTGAAGTTCAGAGTTTACGATTACGATCACCATTCAATTTCCAACCAGTATGAGACTTATAACTATATGAAGGAATGAGCGAATGAAAGAATGAACAAACCAAACAAAGACTAAAAATCGAATTGAGTGACAAGTGCATGGTAGAATCTCACCTCTCATTTTTATCTCATCCTTCGTTTCCACGCGGACATTTCCACTGATGTCTTGTCCCGCATAGAGAATGTTCGCCTGACGTCCGTCCAAGTGAATAGTGATCTTCATTTTGAAAATCTAGGCTACATGTACGTCGGATATCGTATTACTCCAACTTACAAGAAGGAGGAATGAAGTACGTTATTTGCAGTTGCGATGCCGTGAAGCATAGCAAATACAATAATGTTGAGACATAGATTTCAAGAGTCTTGACGAATTTCTTTACCGGGCCCTTGATTTCAGTTCAATTCTAAATCAACGACCTCTCTCTATATAGGCTACATGTAGGCTACTAAAATAATCATTATGTTTTCGAAGTTTTCCAATCACACTGGTTTGTGTGTATGCGGGCCACTTCGGCAGTTCTACAAAGCCTGTTCTCATCTTCATTATTATCTCAAAATAAAAACTCGTCGCTTACTGGCCATATTCCCTCCTCAGGCTGTTTCAATGTCTTTTAGGCCTATAGGATTCCATTCTTGGTTTCGACGTGGACTGAGCTGGAACTTACATTCTACATGCTCAACGCTTTAGCTAGTAGATATATCATTATCAACGCCTTGAGCATTAAGACACGGCTCTTTATAGAGGCTCTTAGATTAAAACAGATGAGGGCCTACATAGGAGATAAAGATGATTAAGGTATACATCAGATCGAAAATAAGCCGAGTTAAATTATTTTTTCACATTGTACAGTTCATTTTAAACGACAACTTAGCAGTCTCCACGTTGCGCACATCCTTTATGATAATAATTATACATTACCTGCGAGAATTTACCACGGGATTTGTATCGATTCGTGTGAGCTTTAGGTTAATCAATAGTGTTGTCGAAGGTATAAGTATACCTCTAAACGAGTTCGCACCCAGGATGGTAGAGAACGAGCGAATTCAGATGTGTGGACAGATCGAGAGAGTCCGTTTGTCTTGACAACGCCTGTAGCGTTAACAGGTTTCTACATCTCAGGTAGATTATGACCCTTGACTTTTACACGCTTTGGCCCAATTGAGAGTTTGATGGCCATATAGCTTCGTGGCCTCTAAATGCTTGGATGAGTTCACGGAGTTTATTTGTATAATAAATATATGTAAAATTATGATTATAATTTTTATGCACTTGATCCATACCTATAAAGGAGAATGTGAATGTGTGTGTGTGTGTGTGTGTGTGTGTGTGTGTGTGTGTGTGTGTGTGTGTGTGTGTGTGTGTGTGTGTGTGTGTGTGTGTGTGTGTGTGTGTGTGTGTGTGTGTGTGTGTGTGTGTGTGTGTGTGTGTGTGTGTGTGTGTGTGTGTGTGAACGAATACGTATGTTTGTCTAGAATGCACGCCACAGTTTTACAGCTATTGACGTGAAACCTTGCATCTACTGGCAAAGGGATACCAGGACCACGCGGTGGAAGGTTGGCCAATTCCCCAAGCAAGCATGGGGGGGCGGGATGGGGAGGGACGAAACCCCAAATTTCACTAGAAAGTGAGACAACATCAGTACCAGAACGTAAAAGCAAGCTCTCAATCTCATCAGTTCAAAATCTTAATAATAAATTTATTGCCAATTCATTATACATCAGTCAGGTTTTATAAACTTTCATAGCCGCTATATAAATTGTCAACACAACTATAATATGATTGCCAATCATAACTATAATATGAAACACAACCGTATAATTATCACAGAGTTCTGCTAAGTGCAGTCACTCCCACAATAACATACAATGCCATGACTATATATAATATTTATTATGTTACGCTATCTATATTATAATTATTTTGCATATTATATAAGCCTGTTATATTTTAATTATATAGACATAAAATATATAGGCCTCCATATCATTATATACACACTAGATGTGTTACCCGGTGTTGCCCGGGAAATTCAGGGTTTTAAACACTACTCCACTGTGGTACCCATCGTTGACCGCTAAATTTATGGTTTTCGCCAACCCTCCACCCCACCCACGCTCCCCAAAAGAACCAAACGTGACCCGTCCCTGCGGGGCGCTACGGAAATTATTACTGGGCAAGTATGACGTCATGCGTACTGTAGACTCTTTACAAAAAGTTAGCGTGAGCGATTATTGATGAAATCTGTTTTAAAACGCTAATAACTCTTGTTTTAAAGTGAATTAAAAGCTGAAAATAGTTGCGTTGACCTTATAATTTGGGTAAGAATCAATTGCAAAAATTATGGCAGGCCTAAACCGACGCTGCTTCATTTCTGAACCTATTTTGTCAAAATCCGTACAAACAAACAAACAAACATATGGAATTTCGGAATTATACTATAAGATATTATATAGGGCCTATGCTTATAGCCTATATATAATATATCAGTCTGCAGATCTGTTCACTGAAATTGGCCTAAATTGATTCGTTACGATACGCTTACAGTATATATATATATATATAATAATTGATTATATACTAATTGATGTACAAAGTGAGTTTGCAGAAATGTAGAAGTCAGATCATTTCATTTTCCCGATCTTTTCTTTCTTCCGATCTTCCCGTATCTCGCTATTTATGACCCCCAGGCGAAGTGCTGATGTCTTGCTACCAGTCTAAAATTCCAGATACACAGCGTTTATAATGACGCCAAGAAAAAAAAGCTAAGGTCGTGTAAGTTTTAAGGTAGGCTAATGTAACTTTCTTGAGGGATGGGATGCATGTTTTGGCGACGTAAGGTAAGTAAGGTAAGATGATCTGAGCTAAGGCAAAAGAAGTTATGAAAAGTTAGGCCACAATTGTGAGGCGGTAGTCAGGTAAAATAAGTAAGTAACACAGTCCAACGCACAGTCTGTGTATACGCATTAAAGAATTGCTCTCAGAGACTTCATCGGGCTTTCTCTGTTATTGGCCGCATAGTATGGGATGGTCCTTTTTACTTTTCATACGTAGCCTATTATGCCTCAGATGCATTTCATCGCAACCTTAAAACCGTCCTTTTTAGCAGAGGTTGAGGCGGGAGTGCTCCTGTGTAGCAATCTTGATGTAGCGCAATAAAAATATCCACAATGAATGAATTGAAAAAAAAACACAAAGTAATGAATCGATTTTGGTCTAAATTCGGAATCTATTCGTGTGATAGCGAGGCGAAAGACGTTACTACTTGCAAATTCTGTTTCTTAAAATACGTACCCGCACTGTGCACGGCGCTTTGGCCGGATGTCAAAGGAAGAGGCGCCACAGTGGACTGGAAGGGTAACATGTTCATCATCGGTTGCGTCGTTATGGAAAAATTAATGAATTGGTTTCCTGCAGCTGACATTGACTCAAGAGTTGGGCGTCCGATTATGAGATCCCGTCGGATACTGTGATCAGCACAACTTCTGAAGAAATCAACCTTCACCTGAATAATAACAGAAAATCCGTATACCATTGTAGCTATGACTAGTTCTGCTTGCCACTGCTACTCAAAGCTATTACTATTATTAGGGGCCCGGTAGAGTAGTGGTTAACACGCTGGCCAAGAGTGCGAGAGGTAGTGAGTTCGAGCCCCCGTTGGGCGGATTTGCTTTGTAGGCTGACATTGGCTCCGTGTAATTACAAAGCTGTCTGTTCAGTTAGTAGTTAAGTTTAATTAAGATTACTGCATAACTTGTAAATGTAAAGCGCAGTGCGTCTTGCAGGCGTTTAATTAAAGAAAAAATATTATTATTATTATTTTTACTACAACCACTACTACGACTACTACTACTACTGCTGCTGTTGCTACTACTACTACTGCTACTACTGCTACTGTTACTGCTGCTACTGCTGCAAGAACAACAACTACTACTACTGCATGCACTATTACTAGTGCTGGTGCTGCTACTGCTACAACTACCATTGCCATTACTACTTCCACTACCACCGCTACTACTTCTATAACTTCAAAAAGCTACTACTGTCAATGCAGAAAAAACTATTAAGAGTAAAATAATCTATTCGCTACTTCCCACAACTACTTAAAGTTACTACTGCAGCAACTACAACTACTATTACTACTACCATTACACCTGTATGGTGCCAAAAAACTATCTGTCAATGCGGGCAGCCTACCTGAAGAGAATAGGCGACGTTGACGATAGCTCCTCCAACGGACCGCATTGACGTCAGAAGAGGCGCATAAAGTGTGACGTCAGTCCAAACGTCAGTGTCCCCGCCCTCAATTATTTTCTGTCGCTCTATGTAGTCAACGGGTTTCTTCCTACGGAACGAATTGCCCGGTATGCATTGGAAATTCCTCGAAATGACCTCCAGATCCTGAAAGAAACAGAGTGCGCAGTTTCGTTTGACTTTTAATTATTATCACGTGTCAATTCTTTCAGCAATTCTCTTCTTATTATCGTTGTCAACCCCTGTGTGATTGCTGTGGCTGTTGTCAGGGCTGCCTGTGACCGAGGGTTGATGCGGGTATACTGCATGTAATCACCTCTCAAATAATTTATTTGTGTGTAGAATTCGGGAAGATGACTTCTAAACGTATGGTGATGGTGATGGTGATGGTGACGGTGACGGTGACGGTGACGGTGATGGTGATGATGGTGATGATGACGACCACAACAATAATGATGACTATGACGATGACGATGACGATGACGATGACGATGACGATGATGATGATGATGCTGCTGCTGATGATGATAATAATGACGACGATGATGATGATGATGGAGCGTGAGCAGAACCTGGATCAAGTCAATCGTGATCTTCACGATATCTGTGTTGGTCTTGTTGACTACTTTGACGCTCATATTCATCGCTTCACCGCCAAGGTAGCTTGCTTTGTCCATTGTCAGCTTGATCTGAGGAATGCCATGGATGCAGCAGAACCTCATACAACATCCGGGCATCTCTGGCGTCTCTTCCTGCGGCTGCACCTCTGCAAGTCTCTGCTCCGCTACAGGTCCCTGCATCGAGGGTGACAACGATGTAAATGTAAATGTAATCGCATATTTATATAGCGGCTGTCTTATGTCCTCGACCCTGAGGGTGAGATCCTTCACCACCGCTACTCCACGTTTATATTGCGACCAAGCCAACCGCAGTAAAGATCCGAGAAATTAATCTCTGATAAACCGACCGACCGGGAATCGAACCCGGGCCGCTGGCGTGGCGAGCGGGCTATCAACCCACTCGGCCAATGAGGGCCTTTGAACGATGCACGGCAACAAGACATATTATAGGCAACAAGAAAGGTAACGGTTGTGAAGGCGGTAAAGGTAACGGTACAGGTATTATACAATGGCAGTGAAAATGCAGGGATTCAGAAAACAGCAAAGGTGGTGATAATGGTAAAGATAACTGTAAGAGTAAAGGTAATTTTAGACGGAAAGAACTCTAAAAATCGCAGAGTAGCGACGGTAATTATTATTCAGGTCAAAGTGCGTGAAAAGTTTGAAAACCCTTTTCATGCCTGGCCTACAACGAAGATGATTAGTTAGGGCCATGCAATTGATGATGATGATGAAGATGATGATGATGATGATGATGATGATGATGATGATGATGATGATGATGATGATGATGATGATGATGATGATGATGATGATGATGATGATGACGATGACGATGACGATGACGATGACGACGACGACGACGATGATGACGATGACGATGATGACGACGACGACGATGATGATGATGATGATGATGATGATGATGATGATGATGATGATGATGATGATGATGATGATGATGATGATGATGATGATGATGATGATGATGATGATGATGATGATGATGATAATCATGCATGATGATGAACTCGGAAGTCTGAACTCAAATGGAACCAGATGATTACCGTTGTATCCACTGATCCTTTCTTCGTATCGAGCGAACCAATAACGGTGATCGGAACTTCTGTTGAGTCGTCAGTAATACTTTTTAGATCTTACAGAGTACTATACCGCACGTTTGTACGTTGCATAATGTATAGCTATATTAACCTTGCAGGTCTACAAAGTTCGGTTTCTTGAAGAATGAACAACTGATGACGCCTACAAGAACGTATAAACGTATAGTCGTATAAATGTTAATTGATGTGATTCGCTGAAGGCTTATATTGACCTTAATCGGTATACCGTTTACGTCATGCTTGGCTGCGCCATTTGCACTACAATAACTCAGCTATAAATAAGTGTAAAACAGACACTGACTTACGTCAGAAGGTCTAAAATTAGACTTAAAATTAGAGTTTGGTTTTCCTAGACTTCTCGTCGACATAACAAACGAGAGTCTCCCACAGCGACCTGTCTGTGTGTAACGTAATACACAAAATACTTAGAGATACAAAGCAACTAGAATCAAATAAACTCAACCAAAAGAAACAGACACTGGCTTACGTCAGAAGGCCTAAAATTAGACTTGATCATTAGTGTTGGCGTGAAATTCAGCAGTGTATTCTTCCGAGACGTGCCACGAGCAATAGCTTAGCGACGACAGAGTTTGGTTTTCCTAGACTTCTCGTCGACATAACAAACGAGAGTCTCCCACAGCGACCTGTCTGTGTGTGACGTAATACACAAAATACTTAGAGATACAAAGAAACTAGAATCAAATAAACTCAACCAAAAGTAGCCACACGTGGGGCGCGGTGGTGTAGTGTTGGCGTCGTTGCCTTGAAGTCGGAAGGTTCGAATCCACCTCAAGTCGCCGAGTAGGGACCTTGCGCAAGTCCTTCACTCGCAATAATTGCTCAGCGCTTCGGCATGACACTCCGATGCAGTGTCCGCTCTGCATTCGGGAGCGCCTTTGAGTAGAGTGCTTGAAGGGGCGCTAAAGCAAGTGCACATGCAGACATACATACAAAACTGACAATTTGCTACCGTGGCCTACACCTTACAACTTACAAGTGCAATCTAGTCCGATGTTAGTGCATCAAAGGTCGACTTGGCGGCAACCTAAAGCCACATATGAAGTTCTCACTATGTGCACCAGAAAACGCGTTCCAAGATCAATGAAAGTCCATATTAATTTTACATGTCTTCTTCTTCACGTTCTCTGCCCTCAGGCAGGTTCGTATGTCCAATGACGCCATTTTCTCTGTTCTGTGCTTCTCTCTTCAGTCCACTGTATCCATCCTCTGTGAGCATCCAGTCCAGCAACATTGTTCTTGGTCTACCTCGCATCCTTTTCCCCTCCATTCTTCCCTCAATGATGTCTCTTTGTAGGGTGTCGCTCCTTAAGTTGTGTCCTATCCATTTCTTCTGCCTCCCACGTATAGTTGCCATCAATGATCTCTTTTCTTCCACCAGCTGTAAGATTTCCTCATTCGTTCTTCGCTCAACCCAGCTGATTCTCTCCATTCTGCGCCAGATCCACATCTCGAAGGCCTCTAGTGGTTTTATGTCTTCTTGCCGCATTGTCCACGTTTCCGAGCCGTACAGGACAACACTCCACACCATTGTCTTCACCATTCTCTTCTTCAGCTTCATGTTTAGACTGCTTCTGAGTAGCTCCCCCTTTTGTAGAATGCATCTTTCCCCATAGCTATTCTTCTTCTTATTTCCACGTGGCACTTTGCATCCTCTGTAACCACACTTCCCAGATAGCAGAACTTCTTCACCTGTTCTATTTCCTCACCATGTAATACACAACATAGGCTAATTTTACATGTACACGTATTATATTGTATTATATTAATCTCTAGCACTAAATAATAGCTTTTGGATGCAAGGAAAGTCGATTCTTCCGCTTCAGATTTCCATACTTTGAACCGAGGCGGAAGAGTAGCGGGGTTGGACGGAACGGTTAAATTGTTTAAAACTGAAGGATGGTTGGTAGAATTATTGAAGTGTGTTGTGCAGATGAGTGATAGGACATAGACCTTGAAGCTCTCTGTTGGGTTTGAAACGAGTGGAGTGGTTTGAGCATAATTTTATTTTTTCGTGTGTTTGCATAATAGTGCACCACATGTAGGCCTACATGACATTTCATATGTCAAATTACGTAGTAGGCTTACACTACATCGCGCACATTGTACAGATATATTATCAGGCATTGTACTGCAAAACCTACAGTTAATCTCACACAGCGCCGTTCATTCTCGGTTGCTGGACCTTCAGTCTGGAATGGCCTTCCTGTTACATCACTTTTTGCCCCATGGTCACTCGGACTCACTCGACTCTCTGTTCCTTGAGAATCTCAAATCTGTCCTATTTAGCCATGATTGGGTCGAGAGCGCTTCTGAGTAACCCACTTTGTAGAGGCGCTATAAAGAAACTTCATATAGTAGATAAATAAGTAAATAAATCCGCTACTTAGCACGAGTTCCAAGCACAAGAAGCTCCACTTTCCAATTCCCAACCTAGACGACATGCACCACCTTAACAGCTACTCTGCCAACACCTCTTACTCGACGTAGCGCTCGTGAATAAGCTACTGCATTGCGATTGGCTATCCAATGGCGCTTTAGAATTTTGTAATTTAGGATCACGATTACACGATACAAATTGCATTACATTAATTACATTATTTGCATGCTTAACAGGCATCTCATGCATAACCTTGCATATGTCCATAGGGTTCCCAGACAATTCGTCGCCGGACAATTCTGAGAGGACAGTTCGGACCGGACAATTCGGAGAGGACAATTCGGAACCGGACAATTCGGAGAAAATTCTGGCGAGTACAATTCCGACCCAGGCAATTTGGAGCGGACAATTCGGAACGGACAATTCGGAGCGGACAATTCGGATAATGACGTTGTAGGGGCCGTCCATAAATGTCGTCACTTAATTTTTTACTTTACTTCTACAGCGTATAGGCCTACGTCCTGTCTAGAGCGTTGCCTCATACGGAGCCAATAGCCTACTTAACAAAGAGACGCTGCGAATTTATAATGATAATAATACTCTAGGTCCTACTAGGCCTATTTCTATTCGACCGTTTGTGGGTTAGCTTACCCAAGTTACAGGACACCAGTCCGTTAAACTTCGCCGTATCCGATCTTCTTGCTCTCTTATAACATTGTATAATTTGTATTAGTCAATTTTTTAATTATTGAGATGCGCTGGCATTTAAACATTGCTTTTTCACAGATACTACCCTGATTCTTTCACTTCTCACCACCTCCCACGCCGTTTCTACTCTAAACATCGTCCACTATATATACTTCGTTTATTCAAGAAAAACTAAGTTGACATACCGCTACTTAGACTATTACACGAGACAAAAAACAAAAAAGTATTTTAAAGAAGCAAATGGGCTAAAGTAACGAGTGTCCGCAGAATTCAGGCTGGAAGCATGCGAAAGATAGACTTAGCTAGCCGTTTCTCTAACTCCTCGCCTGACTCCCAGGAAGTTCAGAGTTTACGATTACGATCAACATTTAATTTCCAACCATTATGATACTTATAGCTAAACGAAGGAATGAAGGAATGAGCGACTGAAAGAATGAACAAACCAAGCAAACACTAAAAAGATCGAATTGACTGACAAGTGCTTGGTAGAATCTCACCTCTCATTTTGATCTCACCCTTCGCTTCCACGCGGACATTTCCACTGATGTCTTGTCCCGCATAGAGAATGTTCTCCTGAGTGAATACTGATCTTCATTTTGAAAATCTACATGTAGGCCTACGTCAGATATCGTATTACTCGAACTTACAAGAAGGAGGAATGAAGTACATTACTTGCAGTTGCGATGCCGTGAAGCATGGCAAATACAATAATGTTGAGACATAAATTTCAAGACTTGACGAATTTCTTTCATCCTCGCTATCTTCCGTTCAATTCTAAATCCACGACCTCTCTCTATAAGCTTATACATTATACAATCATCTACACTCAAGTAATAATAATTATTATTTTTTCGAAGTTTTTCAATCAGACTCCATGGTTTGCGTGTATGCCGGCCACTTCGGCAGTTCTACAAAGGCTGTTCTCATCTTCATTATTATCTCAATTATAAACTAGGCTATTTTTACAACTAACACTTAGTAAAATAGCATCATTATAGTCTACTACATGGCTTTCCAATTTCGGTAGTTCTTCCTTGGTTTGTGTAACATTTGTAAGAATTCTGATAGGCTTATAACTGTGTCCTGGTCAGCAATGTAGGACCTTTTTGAACAAGAAAGTCGGACTTGGACTATATACCTGTCTGCAGTCATTCATTACGGTATATTGCAATGGCAGTGGTCCAGAAGCAGCAGAACTGAGTTGCAGAACTTGATACGCAAAGAAACTATTGCGGTAATAATAATATTATACTAATGAAAATTTTCAACCACTCTTTTTATCAGCACTGAAATAATATAGTAATTTTGTTAAGATCGCAACTTACAATATGCTACCATTACATTGTGGAAATTGATAAAGAAACTAGCATAGTTGTAAGAATATTTATTAAAGTCTTAGACTATTCAGGTCAGTACTGCAATAGTTGAGAAATTTTTATAAAATGGCAGCTTAAAATTCTGCCATTGCAATGTAAAAATTCAAAATTTTCTGGTGGCGAGGAGTACATTCCCTCCCCTTGACCCCCCCCCCCCACTCGGCGCTGCGCGTCTCGGTGACCGACTTGCAAATACTCGTTATCCGTCCTCCAGAAACCTTGATCTCCCTCAGAAGAGAGGGACTAGATGAGACTCATATAGTTACACTTAGAATTAGACCTAGTGTTTGCGCCTAGGGCCCCAAAATCTCTTAAAGCGGCCCTGACCACATGGTGTAAAATAATAGGGTAAAAATCTCATGATACACATTTTATGCTTTCTTCCGTCATTTACCGAAGGAAGTTTATCGTTTTCATGTTAACATCTTGAGAAGGAATTGGAATATCGTTACAGAATATAGGCTAGTTCTATGTGATCCCAAATGAATTTTCAATCGATTGATGTATTTTATAATTATCACAATAGTGCCACCTGGTGGAAAATAATAGTGTAACAATCTCGTGAAACACATTTTATGCTTGCTCGCGTCATTTAGGCCTACCGAAGGAAGCTAGGCCTATAATACATCCGGCGCGTCCGCCTGCCAGTCAGCGGCTCTCACTTCCAGCTATCGACGGACCAGTTGCATTATGGTAGACTAAATCGTAATCGCAATTGTAGATTTGTATAGCAGCGCTTCAAGAGAAACTCCTCAAAGGGGTTCCTGACCTGAAAACACCATGCCACGATTGAAAGGAGTAATTTTCAAAACAATTGCGGAGGAAGGGGATGTGCGAACGGCTGTGTCAGTGTTTGCTGCTGGTCTGTTGACTGAAATGTGGATCAATTGGCCTAAATTGATTCGTTACGATACGCTTACAGTATATAATAATTAACTGATAATAAACTAATTGATGGGCAAAGTGTCCAGAGTTTGTACAAATGTAGAAGTCAGATCATTTCATTTTCCCGATCGTTTCTTTCTTCCGATCCCGCATCTCGCTATTTATGACCCGCAGACGAAGTGCTGTTGTCTTGCTTCAAGCCTAAAATTCCAGACACACTGAATTTATAATGACGCCAAGCAGGCTATAAAAGTTAAAGTCGTGTCAGTTTTAAGGTAATGTAACTTTCTTCAGGGATGCCTGTTTTGGCGACGTAAGGTAATATATATGCACAGCCTGATCTGAGCTAATCTGAGCTAAGGCAAAAGAAGTTATGAAAAGTTAGGACACAAATGTGACGCGTTAGTCAGGTAAAATAAGTAAGGAGCACAGTCCAATGCACCAGTCTGTGTATACGTATGAAAGAATTGCTCTCAGAGACTTCATCGGGCTTTCTCTGTTATTGACTCAATTGTATGGAATGGGCCTTTTTACTTTTTATACGCATTATGCCTCAGATGCGTTTCATTGTCACCTTAAAATCCGTCCCTTTTAGCCGAGATTGGGTCGGGAGTGCTCCTGCGTAGAAACCTTGATGCAGCGCAATATAAATATCCACAATGAATTAATTGAAAAATCAAATATAAATTAATTAATCGATTTTGATCGATAGTCCGAATCTAGTCGTCTGATAGCGTGGCGAAAGATGTTACTACTTGCAAATTCAGTTTCTTAAAATACGCACCTGCACTGTGCACGGCGCTTTGGCCGGATGCGAAATTAAGGAAGAGGCTCGGGTGCTACTGCAGACCTCTTTTTCGGTTGCGTCATTATGGGATTATTGAATTGGTTTCCTGCAGTTGACATTGACTCAAAAGTTGGGCGTCCGATTATGAGATCCCGTTCGATACTGTGATCAGCACAACCTCTCGAGAAATCAACCTTCACCTGAATAATCACAGAAAACCCGTTTACAATTTTGACTACTTCTGCTTGCCACTGCTACTCAAAGTAGTAGCAGCTGGTGCTGCTACTACTACAAATACCATTACTACTTCCGCTACCGTGCACCACTACTACTTCGATTGCTTCAAAAAGTCACTACTGTAAATGCATAAAAAACTATTAATAGTAAAATAATTCTTTTCGTTATTTGCCACAACTACTTAAAGCTACTACTACAGCAACTACAACTACGACTACTACTACTACTACTACTACCATTACACCTGCATGGCGACAATGAAACTATATGCCTATACGGGCATCCTACCCGAAGAGAATATAAGATGTTGATGATTGGTCCTCCATCGGGCCGCATTGACGTCAGAAGAGGCGCATAAAGTGTGACGTCAGTCCAAGCGTCAGTGGCCCCGCTCTCAATTATTTTCTGTCGCTCTTTGTAGTCAATGGGTTTCTTAATACGATTCGATATGCCCGGTCTGCCCTGTAAATTCAGCGTAATGACCTCCATATCCTGAAAGAAACGAACGGAGTGCACAATTTCATTTGACTTTCAATTGGCGCGGGTCAATTCTTTCAGCAATTCTCTTCCTGTAATCGTTGTCAGCCCCTGCCTTATTGCTGTCGTTGTTGTCTGGGCTGTAAGCGAGCGTTGATGCGGGTATACTGCATGTAAGCACCTCACAAATAATTTATTTGTGTGTAGAATTCGGGAAAATTACTTGTAAACGGGCCTAGAAAATTGCAGCGTGTAGGCTACTCAGTGTACTCACCTCTTATTCTGACAGTACAGCCCGGGTTGTTGTGTAGTTGCTGTGGTGGTGGTGGTGATGATGATGATGATGATGATGATGATGATGACGATGACGATGACGATGACGATGACGATGACGACGACGACGACGACGATGACGATGACGATGATGATGATGATGATGATGATGATGACGATGACGATGACGATGACGATGACGATGACGACGACGACGACGACGATGACGATGACGATGATGATGATGATGATGATGATGATGACGATGACGATGACGATGACGATGACGATGACGATGACGACGACGACGACGACGATGATGATGATAATGACGACGATGATGATGATGTTGTAGCGTGAACAGAACCTGGAGCAAGTCAATCGTGATCTTCACGATATCTGTGTTGCTCTTGTTGATCACTTTGACGCTCATAGTCATCACTTCACCGCCAAGGTAGCTTTCTTTATCCATTGTCAGCTCGATCTTAGGAATGCCATGGATGCAGCAGAAGCTCATACAACATCCGGGCATCTCTGGCGTCTCTTCCTTCGGCTGCACCTCTGCAGGTCTTTGCTCCGCTACAGGCTCCTACATCGAGGGTGACAACGATATACGGCAACAAGACATATTATAGGCAACAAGAAAGGTAACGGTTGTGAAAGCGGTAAAGGTAACGTTACAGGTATTATATAATGGCAGTGAAAATGCAAAGATTCTGAGAGCAGCAAAGGTGACGATAATGGTAAAGATAACTGTAAGAGTAAAGGTAATTTTAGACGGAAAGAAATCGACCTCATGACGAAGAGGAACGATGGTAATTGTTGAGGTCAAAGTGCGTAAAAAATTGAAAACCTTTTTCATACCCATAACGATGATGATTAGTTAGGGCCATGCAATTGGTGATGACGATGACGACGACGACGATGACGATGACGATCGATGACGATGACGATGATGATGATGATGATGATGATGATGATAATCATGATAAATCACGCACGATGATGAACTCAGAAGTCTGTACTCAAATGGAACCAGATGATTACCGCTGTATCCACTGATCCATCGTGCGGGCCAATGACGGTGATCGGAATTTCTGTTGAGTCGTCAGTTTTCCCGATGCGATCGACAACGGCTTTTACCCTGTAGCTGATCTGTTCGTTCGACCCCTCGGATGAGGATGGGGCGGTGCTGGGCAGGGTGAAGTTCAGAGGGAAAGTGTGAACACCGGACGCAAGAGTCATCTCTGATGAGTCTTTGTCTGTGTGAATACATGTGGGTACAGAGTTTTCAGCATGAGTATCTGTTTATTCATTCTATCATTATTCATTCTTTTCATTCTTTTCGGGGAAACTATTGAGAGTAAGTAAGATGATTGAGCCTGATGCAAATTGTTCGCAGCGATCATAGTTTACAGATGATCCATGCACTAGATTATTCTGTCTTACATTGCATTATATTCCAACACATGAGCATCTTATTGAATGCATTTCAATGCATACACAACATTACATAAGCCATAGCCAACCTGATCCAGTGAGATACGATTTCAAGTCGATTATGGTGTCGGTGCACTTGTAGGTGCGCTTGCTGTTGCTTTCCTGACCTTCACGCCACTCTCTCGTTTTGTCGCCGTGCACCTCCAGTCGAATTCCTGCAACATATACGTATATATATTATATGTACATATATTATGTGTAAATATCTATAATAAAATAAGCTTATCTACATATAATACTTTTTACTGCGTCACATTTGCGTATCGGTGACGTTCCTCTCCCTTTCTAGAACCTTTCTCAGAAATCTTTCCCTCATCTCAGGTGTGTCTTATTTGACAGCGGCGGAGTTGAGAACGCCTCTCAATAGTAAAATGTGAATGTAAATGTAATCGAATTTTCATATAACGGTTGTCTTATGGCCTCGACCCTGAGGGTGAGATCCTTCCCCACCGTTCGCCCGTTTGAATGGACGCCGCGCCATTTCGGTCCCCGAGATTTTGAATCTCTGAAATAGCCACCGTCGGGAAGCGAACCGCGACCCGCACGCTCTTTCACAGACGCGCGGCTGCCAGCTCTCTTACCGATGTAGCTAACGTGGTCTAACTAGCTATCTTGAGTATCTCTGAAAAGACGCTATATAAATGCTTGCAATAACTAAATGAATTTTTAATAAATGAATCGAATACGAAAGCGATTGATCGAAAGAATGAACGAACGGATAAACGGAAAGTCCTTACCTCTCATTTTGATCTCCGCTTTCGTTTCCAAGCGGACATTTCCACTGACGTACTGTCCCGCATGGAAAATGTTCTCCTCACTCCCGTCCAAGTGAATAGTGATCTTCATTTTTATGATCGTTGCCAGAATAATCGAATGCAACTCTGGCTCTGCTGAGCAGAAGGGACACAACTTTCTTCAAGAGTTCACTAATCGTACAGAAAACTTAACGTTTCAGTCCGTTGCTATCTTGAGATAATGCTGACTCGAATGTTTTCACTTTACTCGACGAATACGTCTTCTCAATTATTTGACTTATAATTTGGGTATGACGAGTTGAGGACCATTAGCGGCAGGTGCCCCGGTTCTGTCGTCGGCTGTATTTTTGCCAAGTTATCGAATTCAAATCTCTAATAAAAATTCCTCTCTTTTTGGATAAATTTCCTGCAACGCAACCGGTAAGAACGTAAGTAAGGTTTAGTGCAACGTTTCATACATAGATGGTAATTCTTTTTAGATCTTACAGAATACTATACCGCACATTTGTACGTTGCATATGTAGAGACATTATATGATATTGGCCTGGCAGGACTACAGAGTTAGGCTTCGAAAAGAGTGAACAGATTACGCTTAGACTACAAGAACACGTCGTATAATGTTTAATTAATCGATATGATTCGCTCTAGGCCTATTGACCTTCATGGGTACTATTGGGTAGGCCTATACGGTTCACGTCACGCTTGGCTGCGTGTTTGCACTATTATCACTCAGCTATTTATAAGTGTAAAACAGACACTGGCTTACGTCAGAAGGCCTAAAATTAGACGTGAGCCTTAGTGTTGGCGTGAACTTCAGCAGTGTATTCTTCCGAGACGTGCCACGAGCAATAGCTTAGCGACGACAGAGTTTGGTTTCCCTAAACTTCTCGTCGACATAACAAACGAGAGTCTCCCACAGCGACCAGTCTTTGTGCAACGTAATGCACAAAATACTTAGAGATACAAAGAAACTCAAATGGAATAAACTCAACCAAAAGTAGCCACACTGACAATTTGCTACTGTGTCCTACACCTTTCAACTTACAACTTACAAGTGCACTCTAGTCGGATGTTAGTGGGTCAATGGTCCTCTATAGGCGACAATACCTAAAGCTGCATAGGCCTATATGAAGTTCTCACTGTGTGCACTAAAAACGCGTTCCAGGATCAATGAAAGTTTATGTTAATTTTACATGTAAACGTATTATAGTAATCTCTGGCACTAAATAATAGTGTTTGGATGCAAGGACAGTCGATTTGTCCTCTTCAGATGAGTAGCGGCGCTAGGGGGGACTACGGACTAAGCCCCTCATAAATGGAGATTCATTTTTTCCCATGTAAAAATGAAATATTTGCACGATTAACCTCCTTTAGCCACCCCCCAAATAACCGTAAAGGTACACACGAGGTTTGCCAGACAGGTTGGCGGATATGAAAAGCACCATTTTCCAAGATTTCGACCAAATGACTAAAAAAGTTCGTCAGAAATCTTGACGGTTTGAAAAGGAAAATTTTCTTCAGGTTTTGGCCGATGACTAAAAAAGGTCGTCAGACATTTTGGCGACTGAAAATGGAAACTTTTCTCCCACAAATTCAGCCCCTCCCCCCAACTGAAATCCTGGCTTCGCCACTGCTTGAGATTATTATTATTGAGACTGCCATTGCTGAAAGCAAAGTCTAGTACTGTAGTTTCTTGTGTATGAGTAAATTTGTGAGTGCCCTAGGGGCCGTCCATAAAGTACGTCACGCTCCAGGGGGAGGGGTGTAAGAAAGTGTGACAGTTTGTGACAGGGGGAGGGGCGGTCAGGCCATGTGTGACGTCACACATTTATTTTTTAAATTCTTGTATATTTTTTTGTTCTTAGTACCTAAAATCCGACCCGGCCCGGCCAGGCGTGTCTAAAACCCGGCCTGGTGGGATAAAAGTTGATTTCCCGTCACTATCAAAGCGTTTAGGGACACACGTCACTATCAGAGGGATTAGGGATAGTATCCTAGGGTTTAGAGGGTTAGGTAAATGGTTATGTTTTAAAAAAAATTGTTCGAAAGTGTGACGTACTTTAGGGGGGGAGGGGTCCGAGATTTGTGACAGTTTGTGACAGGGGGGAGGGAGGGGGTCAAAAATGGTCAAAAATAGCGTGACGTACTTTATGGACGGCCCCCTACCATGCTGTTGATGCCATGGTGACCTCACATAATCCGAATTTGAAACACTCGGCCAATGCCCTCACCTGTGGACGTGCCAGTACCGAAATGGAGAAAATGAGGAGGATGTCGGTGGTAATCTTTCTGTTGCTGGACAATAAATTATTAATCAACTGCTTCAAAAATAAAAACAAAGTACCGGAGTAATATAGTAGATATAATAAAAACAATATTCTTTATTGAACAACCCTGTTAACTGACAGCAACAGATTACAGTGTACACTGTACAGTTATGCAATTGAAAGGAGTTCATAAGAACGCAAGACAACCTGCAATATACACGACTCTAATAGCAGCCGACAAAGCACGTCCGACCTACGGGACTCAAACTCGGGACCACTGATCTTCTTGTCAGTGTGTTATCCAAAGCGCCACCGCCCCCGATCCGCCCTTCCCCCTCCGCACCCCGCCCCCCACTCCATAGAAGACGGTTGGGTTTTAATGGTGCATGTCCAAAAACGGTGCAGTATTATTCGATGTTTAGCGACATTTTGCAGGGGGCTGTTTGGACCTTTGACAAGCACAAATTACGAAGGAAAATCGACGAATAATTAAGCGCATGTTGCGATGCAGAAGAAATTATTAATTAAACGTGCATAGGCCTACACCCTATCGAACACACACGCGCACACAAACAAATCTTTGAAAACTAACGAGACAGTGCAAGTTTTGGGGTGCTATAGGTCTACACGAGGAAGACAAAGAGCGCCAAACATAATTATTGGTAGCTGGCTCCATGTTTCAGGGTTAGCAGAAAACCGAATTGCCTCAAATGAGTCGTGAGAAAACCGACCGTCCGGTGGTCAATTGCATAGTAATTACTAAATACGCCTTAAGTCGAAAAATGATATGCAAGTGTTCCTAAGTGTTTCTTTCCGATCGTTTCTTTCTTCATATTCTGCGCTTTCAACTGTCGTCCACAGAAGCGGTGCTGTGGCTGTAGCCTTGATTCCACTCTAAAACACAACATAGATGTCATAGACTAATTATTATACGCTGACCTCATGTCTCATGATGCACGTAATGTGCTACAATAATGTATGGTGAGATCAGAGATAAGAACACTAAGTGAATGAAAGTCAAGGTAACATGAGGCTAGGTAAGGTCAGGTATTGTGAGCTATGGCAAGAGATGACTGCAATTCAAGGTTGGCCTATAATTATGGCATCGCAAGTCAAGGCCGTGGCAGATAAAACGAGGAGAGCAAATGTATTAGTCTAATAGACCAGAAGAAAACAGTGAGGTCATATAGGGTAATATAAGTCTGTGTCAGAGAAGGTAAAGAAACATAATTCATTCATTCCATTCATTATTCTTCAGCATGGAAATTTATATAGCGCCCATCAAGGTTACTACTCAGGAGCGCTCCCGATTCAACGTCGGCTGAAAAGTACGGTTTTAAGGCTACGATAAAACGCATCTGAGCAAACCCTAGACATGAAGCGAATAGACAGTGGAAGCCCATTCCATACCATGGGCCTGTAACAGAGAGGGAGCACGGTGTTGTCTAAGAGCAGTGCGTGCTCGAAGAATGAAGAGTTCACCATGAGTTGAAGAACGTGATATAACGGTCTACCAGATAAGGTCGTAATGGTGCGCGGACGATTGATCACCGGAGGTTGAACTTGAACACCGGACGGTTGATCACCGGACGGTTGAACTTAATCACCGGACGGTTGAACACCGGACGGTTGATCACCGGACGATTGATCACCGGTCTAGTAGTCACTGCAATTTATTAAGTGAAGATGAAAGAAAAATGTCATAATTACCGATAGTAAAGATAAACATTTATACAAAACGATATGACACAGACTCAATCTACCACATAATGTATTAAATTTGCAATGAAATTATAAGAAGTGAAATGTGAAAATATACTGAAACGGCAAGCGTGATTAAACTGGTAAATAATCAGATAAATCTGCAACTACAGCAAGTAGGCTAAGTAAGAGTATTTTGTTTATTCTTTTTGCAAAACCCTTTTTATGCAACAACAAAAACTGAGGGTTTTGGGTACCGGTAACGCACAAGACTAATTTGACGTAGCACTTTGATGGACTGCGATAGGCCTTCAATCGTAAAGAACAAAAGACGTTTATTTGGATGCGTAGAGTTTAGGCCTACTTAATATTCTGATGTGCTATTTGCTGTGTGTATATTTAGGAATTAACAGAAGCCGACGATGTTTATCTTTACTAGCGGTAATTACCGGTACGACATTTCTCTTTCGTCCTCAGTTAATAAATTGCAGTGACCACTAGACCGATTATCAACCGTCCGGTGATCAATCGTCCTAGAACCGTCGTAATGCCACGCGTCATTCTGTTCAGCACAAACAATTATGAAACGACAGAAGGCCTATGATATAACGGCCTTTTCAAAAACTCTTACCCTGTCTAATCTGATCCTCCACCTTCCAATTTCCGACCCAGACGACACCCGCCTTAGTAGCTGTTCCGCCCCCTCTGATCCTATGGTAACTCGACCTACGGACAACCCTTTTGACTCGACGCAGCGTTCGTGAATAAGCTGGTGCCCCGCGCTTGGCTTTCGAGTAGTGCTTTAGAAGTTTGGATATTACGATTACGAACAGATAATTTGCATAGGCCCACTCAAAGTTTCGGAGTTCAAGGGTCTATTTCTTGTAAAATACCTGGACCGTGGACGCCACTGTGGTTCGATTGTTCAGAGAATTCTGATCCGGGTTGAAACGGCGGCGGTGACGTGTACATAAACGGTTGGGTTGTTATCGGGCCACCTAACTGGAAGTCTCCCTGGAGTGGGATGTGTCCGATTGTGATGTTCTGACGGATTGTGCAATAGGCACAACCCCTGGAAAAATCCGCGTTCACCTGAATTTACGAAAATAATAGAAGTCATCTCTCCAGTGGCGTAAACAAGGGGGGTTTCGGGAGTTAAAACCCCCATTGGCCTAGGAAAACGTTTTTTTAAAGGTTATTTATCCACTTAAATAAGAAAAAACAAAACAACTGCTTGCAATAACAATTGTTTTTCTTACTTTATTCCCTTTGTTACTTTATTCCCTTTTTATTTACTATAGTACTGTTGGGTTGGTGTCAGAAAGGACATCCGGCCAGGCCATAAAACACCCCAACCCCCCATCATAAATTCCTGGCTACGACACTGCATCTGTCAGTCGTGTTCATTAATTTTGTGCATTGGGCAGCACCGCACCAGCGCAAGATAAGGTGTGATTAACTACATTTCACACTCAAATTGCTTTCCAGGAATTATGTTGTTGGGTTCTCAAACAACAAAAAGTGTGACCGGGACGAGTTTGCTGCGAAACAGCCTACAATACGCGATTGGGCCGAGCATGATATGCTGACTCTGGCTAAAGTGAGTTTCCTGAAGTGGGCAGAGGACTCTCGCGTAAAAACGTAACCATTGGGAGAAAAAATAGGATTTTATCTATCACAAATTCAAAAAAAGCTCCATTCAAATAATCAAGCACAACCTCTGCGTCATTTCAAAACTTCCACCAATCGTCCTGAGGAAGAGAAAATTGGCCGAAAACCAAATCTTCCCTAAGCAATCCTGAACGCAGAGCGGGTCGATTCTATGCGGGGGGTACTTGGGATAACCAGCCGCACATTACCTCGCACATTGCAGCGGCTCTGTCATCTGTGCTGCGGCCATGTGCATGTATGTGTCCTTCTAGTATGCATGAGATCGCAAGAAATACCATCAAGACACGGGGCCGACAAATCCCTCCATATTGAGAGCCATCATTAAAAATCAAGGCGGTGTATGACTGTGGCCGTCGATGCTGCTATATTTGCAGCTATACAGGGTGAGCTAAAATAAGTACCCCTAGGTTCTTTTGCAATATCTTGGTCAAAAGAAGGAATTTTTAAAATGAAATTGTACATGCTTAAGAGCTATTCATATTTACACACAATGTCTAAATTTCACCAACTTATTTCACATAGAACAAATGCTATATCACTTTTAGTTAAACCACCCCACTGTTTATTAACGATTCAAAAACGTAACAAAACGCAATTTTATTAAATCACATCTCAAAGAATTGTTAGCAAATTATATTGCCAGATAATCCTCAATATTATTACTTAGAAAAGAAACAGGGTACTAGCGTAGCTATTCAAGACTGTCAAGTCACTTGGCAAGCTGACGATCAAGTTGGCAAATAAATAATGTGTCAGATTAATTTTTTTAATTAAAACAATTAAATTCAAATTTCTAAAGATGAAAATGGCAAAGGTGTCAATGGCAGACTAAATGTACATTCGGACACTTTGAGAGCAAGGTCCTGCAGATAGAGCCGCTTACTCTGATCAATAGTGAGAGCCCATAAATTAAGAGTTTAATTGAGAATTATTCTGAAATGGTTCTAAGCCGTGCTGCCGTTGATGAAAGGAGATCGGCTCAATGGCAATAAAAAATATTCTGGTTTCATTGAGAAAAGCCGATGGTCACAAAGCTCCTGATGGATTATCAAGTGTGGACAGCTATACTGGAGAAATACCACAATCTGCGGCCAAAACCATGAGCGATAAGAGAATTGATGTTCGCATTGGAGTTGCTTTGGGAAGATTTGACTCTGGAACCAGTGGCGTAGCCAGCAATTTATGACGGGGGGTTCAATGGCCTGTCCTGATGCCCTTTCTGACACCAGCCCAATAGTATTACAGTAAATAAAAAGGGAATAAAGTAACACAGGGAATAAATTAAGAAAAACAATTGTTACTACAAACAATTTTGTTTAAGTGGATAAATAACCTTTTTAAAACTGTTTCCTAGGCCAATGGGGCGGTTTAATCCCCGAAACCCTCTTGTCTACGCCACTGTCTAGAACACATCAACAAGGCCATCGAGAACTTACAAAGATACTCGGAGCAAGTATGGGCACTTTTGTTGGACACATTGAGCACAAGTTGTGAAGCACCATCAAGTTAATTTGATAACAATCCTTGTAGGTATGACTTAATCAAATCGCGTTTTGTCACTTTTTGCTGCGTTATATTTTTGAATCGTCAAAACACAGTAGGTTGTCTCATTAAAAGTTTGAAATAGTTTGGCTAAAAATTTGACCATTTTACGTACATGTGAATTGCCTTTAAGCTTGCACAATTTCATTTAGAAATTCTTAATTCTGGCCAAGGCTTTGGCCTAAAAACTGAGGATTACTTTTGGACCATCCTGCGTTGTTAAGGACAATTATCGTTTTCTCAATAAGTTCTTCTCCGATGATAGGTATACTGGCAACTAAAATCTGCGCCCCAGGCCTCGTTCATGTGAACTTACCAATAAGAACAATAAGAACTTCATAACACGAATGCTGTTCAAAAACGTTTACTAAGCTTCATTCGATGCTCATTTTGCGCTTCTTAACTATTGCGTTATGACGATCGGCTATTTTTTCAATAAATGAATAAAACAAATATACATATCAAATCAATCATTGCTTGATTATTTGATTGATTTGATATAATTATATATTATGTGTGTATATAAATATAGGCCTATATACACATACATAATAATGATTATTATGCGCTCAGATCCTTAAAGAAACATTACAACCATCGACTCTGAGGTCATCTACTTCAACCTCCGCAGAATGATGATTTCAATTTCCTTTTTAGGTTCATACAATTTTATTGAATTCTAATTAGATGGTCGTCTATAATAGGAGAATCGAAATCTGAGTCCCACGCTGTATCAGTCTCCCTGAATAAGCTTGATCATGTTCAATAATTGATTAATTGATTAATTTATTGATTGATTGATTTATTGATTGATTGATTGACTGACGATGCTGATGACGATGATGATGAAAACGATGATGATGATGGTTATGGTGTTAATGGTGACGATCATAATAATAATGATAATAATAATAATAATAATACATGTAATAATAATAATAATAATAATAATAATAATAATAATAATAATAATAATAATAACAATAATAATAATAATAATAATAATAATAATAATAATAATAATAATAATAACAATCAACGCTCAGGGTCGGTAGTTCTTGTCAGAACTTGGTCGTCGTCTGACCATTGTTTCTGGGGATCCGCAGGAGACAGCACGCTTGTTTCAGCGCCTGTCTATTTGCACGCAGAAGTTCAATGCCGTTGCATTTCGTTGCACTTTTGCACAATTGACCGATGAGGATGACCGTTAACTCCAGAACAACAAAGCTTTTATTAATGATTTTAAAGCCTGAGGGATCATTTATACCTCGGGCGACAAAAATAATAATAATAAAATAATAATAAAATAATAATAATAATAATAATAATAATAATAATAATAATAATATGAGTAGGGCCTTTCCAGACTTTTGATTTTATATTAGGCGTTAGTGAAGTCCCTGAGGGATCCTGTATACCTCGGGGCAATGTAAAAAAATTTATTGAAAAAAAAAATAATAATAATAACAATAATAATAATAATAATAATAATAACAATAATAATAATAATAATAATAATAATAATAATAATAGCGAAAAAAATAATGATTTTGATAGCAATGGTAAACACAATCAAAAACACCACCAACAACCACCACCACCGCTACCACCCCCACGACCACCACTATTTCTACCACTACTGCATCGTTAGGAAATATGAAAACTGCCGACCAGAATGAAGTGGGTGATGTTGATTATGTTGCATCCATCCAACCGGAACGCTATAGTAGACGGAACAGTAAATGTAACGTCACTCCAGGTATCAGTATGACCACTTTCAACTTTGGGTCGTTGCTTGTAGCCAAGGATCTTGTACTGGGGCATCCTTCCATAGATTTGACCGCCTGTCGTCGCACAAAACTGAATCTCCTAGAAAACACGTGAAGAAATTACGACACGATTGACCTTAGATCAAATATTTCTTGAACAGCATTATTGCTAATTGTAGTGAGGGAGTAGTCGGCGATGATGCTTATAACTATGTATTGTTTTTATGTTTTATGACTCTTATTTGATTAATTGTTGGCCTAATGATCATAATTATAGGCCTAGATCATTTTCTGTGAACACTTAGCCTATTAGTCATTACCAATATATAGAGAGGAGAGAGTGGGAGAAAGAGATAGAGAGAGACAGAGAGAGACAGAGAGATGCGGTAGGCGGGGAATTGGTGCCACGCAGGGTCTGAAGGGATGATTGGCAGATGGAAGAAATGGGGTTAAGAAGAGAGGCCACACGAAAGGAGGGATCATTCGCCGGGGATCATTCGCCGAGAGAGCATTGGCCGCAGTGAGGCGAAGGGATCAGTGGCGAACGAGAGGCCTTGGAAGAAAGGGCCTGGAGTGAGCGAAGGATCGAAGAATAGATTAGGCTATGACAAGTGAATCGTTATGAATACAATGTAAATATTATAAACCGATGATCAATTAACCAGCAAGAAAAGATTCAAAATTGTTTCGGGTTAATTCTCTGTGCGATTGAAGTTGAACAATAACCCACGTGCTACGCTGCAACTAAAGTCCCCCGAAGATTTAGCCTGCTGCTCAATTAGCACCGCTCGCCACCAAGACTGAAAGAGTACGAACAACAATCGTCTCTTCCAGTACATTGTGCCAGCTGGGATTTTGTTCGAGAAAGCATAACTTCAACGCTGCTGATCTCAGACAATTTTTAATGGAGCAGAGACTTTGTGCGACGACAGCAACGATTGACAAAGAGACGAAGCGGAACAACGATTCCAGACAAACGGAGAAGCAGACGAGAAAGCGACATTTGACGGCGGACGATTCAGTCGGACTCCACGAGGACTGATCTCATTGGACGCGGCGGATTCTTTGGAACTACACGTCCGGAGAGATTGGTGACAGGAGGACGACAACAGACAGGACGTCTGATCACCGGAGCAAAGGACTCGGACGATCGCTGATTCGCTGGAACAAGGATTCAGACGATCGCTGGACAAAGGAGGCGGACGATCAACGGACAAAGGATTCGGACGATCACCGGAACGAAGGATTCGGACTGGACATCAATTGATGCCGGACAACTTGGAGCTCTGGGAGATCTTTCCATGCTGTAGTCGTGCGGAGAAGTCGGAGAGAGCGACACATCCAAGACACCTGGAGAAACACCTGGTGAGCACGAGCCATTTTGTTTGACTGCTCATAGTCACTTGGTGCTGTTAATGTTTGTAGTCTGAATGGTGTTTGCGGGAGAATTGTTTGTACTGCAGAGTCAGTAATTGATTTATTGGAGAATGTGGTTGTAAAGCACGAAAGGTGCTAATTACCGATTGCTGTGAAGCGCTCCGGAGCTCATTTTATTGCGAGCGGAGTCTGCATGCTAACTGATGAACTTGTGTTTGTTATTGATGAATGAAAAGGGTGATTGAAATAACCCGTTCTGCGAGAAAGACTGCTTTTGAGTTTATTGTTTTGTGTAGTAGCGTCTTGAAGGTTAATCGAACCTCGTGTGTTTTTGAACTAGTTTTATTGTTGTACTTTGGTTCTTCTGCTTAAAATGTTCGAGAGAATGAAGAAAGCAGAGTTGCAAGAGGAGTGTAGGCAGAGAGGCATAGATTGTGAAGGCCTAGATAAAAGGGCCATGATCGAAAAGTTGAGGGAAAATGAGGATCCATCAGGTGCTGACGATGGAGTGGATGAATACGAGGATGCAGACCAGGCTAGCGTTAGCGAAAGCCAGACGAGGCTTGAACTAGTTCGGGCGGAAGAGAGGCGGTTTCATGCGGAAAAGGAAAAGATGGAGGCGGAACGAGAAAAGATGCAGATGGAGCTGGCCCTCTTGCGAGAGAGAGCGAATCTAGGTTTACTACAGCCAAACCCTACAATTTCTGTTGGTGACCCCGTTGGTCCGTCGGTATACTCTAAGCTACCAACCATGCACGAAAACGAAGAAATAGTGCTGTATTTCCACTCATTCGAAAAGATAGCTATTCTTCAAGGCATTGAGGAAAACAGGTGGGCGAAGCTCCTTCCATCTTTGCTTAACTCGACAATGAGAGTGCATTATAACAGACTTTCCTTTGACACTTGTTCCAACTACAGGGAAACAAAACGTGCACTTCTGGGTGCATGCAGATTGAATGCCAAACATTATTTGGATAAGTTTAAATGCATGCATAGGGCAGGGAAACAGTCTTACGTGCAATTTTTGGCCCAGTTAAACGATGTGTTTGATTTTTATCTTGAATGCAAAGAGATAACTGATTTTGAAACCCTAAGGGATGACATTATCATGGAGAGACTAAGAGAGTCTCTTGCGAGCGACTGTCGCTATTTATTGAAGCAAGAAAGCCCAAAAGGGCTGCTCAAGTCGCCGAATTTGCAGATTTGCACTTTGAATGCACAATGGAAGGGCGCAAATCGAGCCAGGGTGATCAGAAACAGAACAACAGGTTCAGAGCGCTCAATTCTGATCACAACGTAAACCCTTGGGAAAGGAAGCCCACTGGCATGAACCAAGGGGCATTTGCAAATAGCACCAATGATAGACCGCGAGATACGAGTGCAAGACCAATGCAGTCTGGGTATGGTAATCGAGCAGATAATGGATCTCAGGCCCATAACCGAAATCACAACAAGTCATGGCCACAAAAACAGGGACATGCACAAATTAAGTTCGTAAAACCGGGTTCGAATCTAGAGAGAGTTGTAGATTACCAGAAACGATTTATTGTGCCATTGTTTGTGAACAATCGTCCCGTTGACGCTCTGAGGGACACAGGGGCCCAGGTTACGCTGGTTAATTTTGATCTTGTGAGAGATAACTCGTCTGCCATGAGGGATCCCATAACCGTGCAATGTGCTTTTGGGCTGTTAAAATGCATTTCGACTTGTGAACTTGAAATCAGCTCCCCACAATTTGGCACAGACCGTATTGTAAGAATCAAAGCAGGGGTGGTGAAGGACCTCCAGGTAGACATGCTAATTGGCCACGATGTATTTGCAAATAACACTGACTTGATCGATACTGTTAGCCCCCGTACTGCTGATACGTCTAATGACATTTCCCAGGCCTACATAGCCACTAGGAGACAAGACTACGGACCGACTGCTAGACGGCGTGACTATGACGGTAAGATAGACAGTGACAGTCAGAGAGACAAGCAGACAGCTGACACGATCAAAGCGCTCGGTAAACTGCAAGCAGCTGGGAGAGGTACACAGACGCCCGACGGACGACAGGTGGAGAGCGGGATTTTAGCGACGCCTTGCGAGCGAACGACTTTGAAAGGAGGAATAGAATCGGACTTAAAAGACACTAATGATATCAACAAAGTTGACGACCGAGATGGACAGAGTCATTTAATCGCACCTGACGAAAGGCGACTACCAGAAAATGACCCACCGCCTAATCGACAAAGCACCGGGGTCATAAAACCCTCTCAAACGCTCCAGCCGATCAACGGGAGGTCTTCGGTGACCGATGGAACGGGAGACGGTGGCCCGACCACCGACTTCAGACCAATTAACGACTCCTCGGGAGAATTGATAAGCACGCCTGGTCAGTCACTTCAAACGCCTTCAACAAGCAACAGATGCCCCGTAGCCGGATATACCGTCAAAGATTATCCAGATGATCGACCAGAGGATTTCAGTAACCGATGCTACGATGAAAAGGCAGGTGATGAGTTGGGAGGCGCCATCTCTAATGAAGGGGCTAGGCCGGCAAACCATAAAGACACGGCCCACGAAGAGGAGGAAGAGGAGAAAGAGGAGGAGGTAATCACCGCAGCAAATGGGGCGCACACGACGCCTGGTCATAAATCTCCGACGAACGGACCGAGAGCCAAGGAATGTATATCTGATCGTTCACAGGCCGAAGACAGAATCACTTTGAAGACACCCGAATCAGATAACTTCAAAAGGGCACAGCAAGAAGACCCCACCTTATTCGAATCGTGGAAGTTAGCGAGGAGAGGGAGACAGCAGATATCTAATCGACAACGGCTTTCTGTTTCGGAAAGGTAAACCGAACGAAGCAGAGGACGGAGGAGGAGGTTGTCGTAAGCAATTAATTCTACCAACAGGATACCGATCAAAGGTGTTACAGATGGCCCATGATCCCACTTGGGCGGGGAATCGAGGCAGAGGTGACAGAAAAAGGAGAAGACCACCTGAAAAGATCTCTTACGACAATAAACCAACAAACAGATCACTACAGCCAGGTCAACAGGTACTTCTGCGACACAGCACAGAAAACAAGTTACCCGCTCAAAGGCAAGGACCGTTCTTGGTAATGAGAAAATTGTCTGCTGTCCACTACGAGGTCAAGACAGAAAAAGGACCGAGAACCTACCATATAGATCTATTGAGACAATGGCACGCCAAAGATTTAAATACACAGACTTCCAAAGCTCATTATAAGACGCCAGACATTATAGACGACGAAGGACAAGAAAACAACGAGTTACAATTGTATGACTATGCGAACCCTGCCAAGCAATTAACGAAACGCTAGGCTACATAGACAAAGGGAAGGGGATACATGAGTCTATGGCAGATGGACTATGTATAGCGCAAAATCATAAAGAACTAGCGTTGTAAAATGCTCATTGTTTGTTTTCAACTGTACTTACTTACGGTGCCTGCATAAGGCTATTGATTTTTTTTACAAGAACCAGTGAATGATCGATTTATAGGGAACTTTGTCTCAATGATATTACTCGTTTTTTGTTTGTGTTTTATGTTATAGATTAAATCACTTAGGGACTCGTGTTAGCCCGCAGCCTGGCGACGTCGAGAAACAACGGTGAAAAGACATTAGTGCCGTCCGACGTATTGCTTGTGCTCTTGTAAATCATCGTCGACCCGTGAAGAACTCTTCTTAAAGAGCCACCTGCACGACGTGCTGTTGACACAATTCTTGTGCCATCAGCTAAAGAAAGTGTGATGATGTAGTGAGGGCGTAGTCGGCGATGATGCTTATAACTATGTATTGTTTTTATGTTTTATGACTCTTATTTGATTAATTGTTGGCCTAATGATCATAATTATAGGCCTAGATCATTTTCTGTGAACACTTAGCCTATTAGTCATTACCAATATATAGAGAGGAGAGAGTGGGAGAAAGAGATAGAGAGAGACAGAGAGAGACAGAGAGATGCGGTAGGCGGGGAATTGGTGCCACGCAGGGTCTGAAGGGATGATTGGCAGATGGAAGAAATGGGGTTAAGAAGAGAGGCCACACGAAAGGAGGGATCATTCGCCGGGGATCATTCGCCGAGAGAGCATTGGCCGCAGTGAGGCGAAGGGATCAGTGGCGAACGAGAGGCCTTGGAAGAAAGGGCCTGGAGTGAGCGAAGGATCGAAGAATAGATTAGGCTATGACAAGTGAATCGTTATGAATACAATGTAAATATTATAAACCGATGATCAATTAACCAGCAAGAAAAGATTCAAAATTGTTTCGGGTTAATTCTCTGTGCGATTGAAGTTGAACAATAACCCACGTGCTACGCTGCAACTAAAGTCCCCCGAAGATTTAGCCTGCTGCTCAATTAGCACCGCTCGCCACCAAGACTGAAAGAGTACGAACAACAATCGTCTCTTCCAGTACACTAATGATACCATTACTTCTATTACGATAACTACAACCGGTATGTACGGTACGTGAGTGCACTCGTTATAGAGCCTCTTGAAGAATTTTACTCAGAAGCGCTCCCGATTACTTCGCGGACACTGACTCGGAGTCTCACGCCGAAGCGCATGAGCATTTGCGCCCAAGGTGTATACGCGGCCGCTTGAGGTGAATTCGAGCCTGGAACCATGGTCCATGGGCGCCGACTCTGCGATGCCCGTGAGTGCTCAGCAACGCCATAAATTGGCCATGCGAGGCCCGCCTATGCATGGGCACCACCAGAAATCAGCCAACAAGATGTGCTTTTTATGATATTATTTCTCTGTTGGCATTGTTTATCTATAAATATCATTAGAAAATATATTCATATTTTCTTTTATCTCAGTTAGTCTACTTTGCCATTATTCCAGTTTTACCCCGTCCGGTAGTCTGAACTCCATACGAATACGAGGCAACCTCGAAATCCTGCTCATTCGATCCGCTTCAGTCATTTTTTATAATTGAATGACGGCTTCTTTTTATTATACATGCTAGGGCTGCCATAGACTGTATAATAATTCTCACTGCGCGAGAATCACCTCCCAGCATCACAAAAGCTGGATATGTTTTGTCTGCGTTAATTAACAAAACAGCCTTGACTAAATTGTCTGTGAAAATTATTTGAAAAACTGTATTCCACAATGTTATTATTGGCTCACTAAATGGTGGTTAATGCAGACAGAATTTTTTGATTTCTTGTGCAAAATTTGAGTCTGTTGAGTGTTGACCCAATTAGGGGAGAGTGCTCCAAGATGCCCATGCTAACGAAGATTTTGCTTTTCTTCTGTATGGATTCCAAGAGAAGTAGGCCCTACATGTTGACACAAAGAATGATGAAATGTTTTAAACAATTGGGAAGAGCATTTATTGAAGTCTTAAATCATATCTTCAAACAATGAAATAACGACAAGTTTGATGAGATAACAGCTTAAAATGTCACTATTTCATGTTGTGTGGAAATTTTTTAAACAACAGCAACTTAAGGATGCTTTTCAAGTCTTAAACCACGACAATTTCGTCAAAATGACAGCCTAAGATGCTACAATCGCAGTGTGGCAAGAAAAATTCGAAAATGGTTAGGAGCACATCTCCTCCCAAGCCCCTTCGGTCCGTTCCTGCTCGGCGATCGTCCTTTGACCGCGAGATCGTCCCCTAAAACCATGAACAAGTCTCCGCCTATGAAAAGAGGTAATTTCAATAACTCTCCTGTCAAAAAAGACTCAAAAAAAATTTTCAGCGCTGGCGCGCCGATTTTTTCCACATTCATTTGGGCACTCACACTCTTCGAGTCAACTCGGCGCCTATGCCTGGAACCCTCCGGATTCAAGGCAGCGAACATACAACCACACCACTGTGCCTCACGGTAGGTACCACTACTCGTTGAATGAAATAGTTTGTGGTGGTGTCATCTTCTGAAGCCTTGGGCAGAATTATAAAGAGGCTATATAAGTTATTCTAAGCTCTAAAGAGATGTTGAATTGACGGAGAGCAAAGGAAGTCCAATATTGCATTAGATAGATCGCATAGTGAAAAAATGACAAATCAAGACCGGTAGCGCAATGGATAACACGCTAGCGTAGAGTGCGAGAGGTAGCGAGTTCGAGCCCTCGTTGGGCGGATTTGCTTTGTAGGCTGCTATTAGCGCCATGTAATTGCAAAGCTGTCTGTTCTGTTAGTAGTTAAGTTTAATTAAGATTACTGCATAACTTGCAAATGTAAGGCGCGGTGCGTCTTGCAGGTGTTTAATGAAAGAAAAAAAAACTAAGATTAGGACCGCGCATACAAATGTCCCAAATCAGAACATTCAACTCGTCGTTGCCAAATTGATTTAGCCCCAACGCCGAAGAACGATGATGAAGATGTCGGTGACGATGGTCATGATCGTAATTGTGATAATGACGACATCCACCGGTGACGATGATGACAACGACAAATGCAATGGTGGTGATGATACAACCCGCAATGATGATAAAGAAGAAGGTATAATTGATGATAAAAGTGACGATGATGAAGGAGGCGATAAGGATCTAGATCGTGGTGATTACGGCGATGAAAATGATGATGATGCCATTGCTGCTGCTGATGATGAAGACTGCTAATGTGTACGCTGATGACGATTGGATGGATGGATCCAATTTGACCAGGGTCTATGACAACAGAGGCCGTTACCCTGGGCAGAAATTTGCTCAGCATATTACAGCACTTAAGAGCAAGGTACTAGACCAGTTTAAGATGATGATGATGACGACGACGACGACGACGATGATGATGATGACGATGACGATGATGACAACGACGACGACGACGACGACGTTGTTGATGATGATGATGATGATGATGATGATGATGATGATGATGATGATGATGATGATGATGATGATGATGATGACGATGACGATGACGATGACGATGACGATGACGATGACGATGACGGTGACGGTGACGGTGACGGTGACGGTGACGGTGACGGTGACGGTGACGATGACGATGACGATGATGAATGATGATGATGATGATGATGATGATGATGATGATGATGATGATGATGATGATGACGACGACGATGCTGATGATGATAAATGGGTAAAGATGACAGTTGAAACCTGATCAGAACCTGCATAAGGTTGATAGTTGTCTTCGAGATGCTCGTATTGCTTCTGTTGACCACGTGACCGTTGACAATGATTGTCTCTCCAGGAACGAAGCATCCTCTGTTTATCCTCAGCTCAATCTCCGGAAGACCTTTTATGCAGCAGCAGTGATAACAGCATCCGACCATCGGCTTATCCTCCTGCACGACTATCGGCTCCTGCAAGTAGCATCCATATTATAGCCACGGTAAGATGATGGCATAGATAACGGGAAAGGTAACACCGTCATTTAAAGTAAAAAGTCATTGATTGAGGACTCAAAGCCGATTGGCAAGATGAAGGTGTGAAAATGATAAAACAATGTGACTTTGATGATGATGATGATGATGATGATGATGATGATGGTGATGGTGATGGTGATGGTGATGGTGATGGTGATGGTGATGGTGATGGTGATGGTGATGGTGATGATGATGATGATGATGATGATGATGATGATGATGATGATGATGATGATGATGATGATGATGATGATGATGATGATGACGACGACGACGATGACGACGACGATGATGATCATTTCATTTATCAGAGATTATAGATCATAGATCATGGTGTGTGAAGGAATAGTTGATAAAAAAATTCACTTAATTATACAACAGATCTCTTATTTCGTATAAGCTTCATTATAAAGAAATCATATGTAGGCTATACCCTCAGCTGTGGCGGTTCGCAGTTGAGGTCAACCCAACGAACAACGGTGATGAGAATTTCTGTAGAGTCGTCAATTTTCAGCGGGCGATCAATGATGGCCTGCACCTTGTATCTTATGGATCCATGCAACCCTTCGAATGATGGTGGTGCGGTGCTAGGCACGACGAAGCTCAGAGGGAATGTGTGTACGACTGTACGCCTGGCTGCAGAAACATCTCGGAATCCTTCTCATCTACATAATTATAATAATTTTATACACGTAGACGCAAAGAAATCTCACCGTTAGGAAAGCTGTTTTGTGCATGTTTACGCAGTCTAGGATTAATAAATAGGATTATATATATATATATTATATATAATTATATATAAAGTGTATATATATAAGCACTTGGCGCACGCACCAGGTCTGGTCATCAGAGGACGTGGCACCCAATCAAACTAGTGGCTGTATGAATCGCGCCTCATCAAGGTATCGAGATAATGAGTAGGGCTTCGAAGCTATGTTGGAGGTGTATTTACTCTTTCATACATCACACTGTATAGGCCTACATGATGTAAGGTATTTTACGCTGCATTTACATGTAGGCCTACTATACACTGCATGCATTGCATTGTGCAGACTACGATGCGTATGTTATAGCTACATTATAATACTGAATGCTTTGTCTGCATGACAATTATGGTTTCCCGTCAAAAGCCCACGGGTCAAATGCGCGCCGACATAAGCGCGCGGCGTGGATCAAAAGGCTGTACTTTCACCTCGCCTAACATAAATTGAAGCAATACCACATATTACACTTCTCACCTACTTGTGGCCAATCTTCAAAGCCTTTCATCACGGCAATGATTCAACCACCCAGAGGCGTAGCGACCGCCCTCCGTACCCTCCGACCAGAGGGGCCCCGCAAGGAAGGGCCACTAACATTTACCAAAAATGTAAGGAATAAATAAACAAGTGACATTTATTGGTGTTATATTGCACAATCCGTGTTGGTTTGACTGACAAAACTGTGAGGTAAATACGAAATACATGTAACAATGTAGACCTATGTATACATAATATGAACCCTGCATATTGTACAAAATAAATATTGCATTCGTTTCTGGATTGTAAGGGGCCCCGCCGCTTCGGACATAATTATGTTCGGAGGGGGCCACCTTCATTGTTGCTACGGCCCTGCAACCACCTATTTTGATGGAAGTTGTTTGTCCACAAAATAATAAGAAATTAAATTAACCACTGCTTTGTAATTTCAATTGCTGATCGACGAGACTTCAAAGGAAATCGAAAAATTCAAGGAGTTTCGCTAAATATTGGTTGCATACTTGCTCAGCGTAAACTACGGCACATAATGTAAAGCAAAACGACTGCATAACGCCGATTGATGGGGATTCTAAGGAAACCGAACGATTCAAAGAGGTTCGCTACCTACTGGTTGCTTATTTGCCAGACAATTACACATGAGTTTGTTCGGCAGTTTAAAAAAAATTGTCTGTGTAAGTTAGTCTATATCTTGTTGACTGCGTGCTTATGTCGGCGTGCATTTGTCCAGCGCGCTTTTGACGGGTCGCGCTTATGTCGGCGCGCTTTTGTCCTGCGCGCTTTTGACGGGGTACCGACAATTATACATGCGTAAGATGATAACTACAGCCTACTTGACCCAGTGAGGTATGTTATTAATTCAATGAAGTTTTCCTGGCCATGGTGGTGTCGTCGATCCTGTTCAGAGCCTTCTGACCATGCCACCATGGCGCAGCCATGCACTTTGAGACGAATTCCTACAATGCACAACATAATAGGATTACATGGAATTCATGAAGCGCCTTTTCTTTAGAGACACCATGGTCGATCAGTGCATTATCACGGATCAGGCGGTTGTTTTGTGACTCTATGCATTGACTCTCACCTAGTCCCACGACATATCGGTATACCGTGTCCATCGAGGTTGTCGCATGACAGAGACCCCCCCCCCCCCCCCTAAAGGTCTCTTCTGAAGACTTCATTTTGAAACAGATTGATTTTTCCCTGGCGGATCTGTTCCAGAGTAAATCCGCGCCTCTCGGAGACTATATTCTGAAATAAAGTCTTCGGAGGAGGGGATATTCCTTCCGTCGACGAAATAAAAGTCTCTCCCCCGACCCGTTCGGCGTTGATTGAGCTAAGTAGCATATCATTTATATATGAGCAGCTTAAACGGTAAGTTTAAGTTGCTAAATTATTTAACAAGAAAATATATGCACCTTTATATCAGAAAAATTTTTCCAACAGAGTTTCAGCCAGGAGGAGACTCTGTTTGGAAGAGATCTTGTATCGTGACACCGGCTCTAGGGATGAAGGAATGGAAATGAGTCGCCTCTGCGTTCCGTATGACTCATAGGAGCTTGGCCCCTTTTATTTTTCAGAGATCTGCCTAAAGCGTTGTAACGACACTTAGATACAGTTTTTGGTGTTTAGAACACTAATTGGAGGCTTCAGTCAGAAGAGAGGTGGAGTCAAAGTGAGGACAAAACGACAAACTTAAATAATCGCTTGACTCGACTGCTACTTAGCACCTCTGAGTAGTTCTAAGTGTGCTACATATATGCTTTAACAACGAATCTCACCCCTCATTTTGATCTCATCCTTGTTTTCCACGCGGATGTTTCCTCTGACTTCTTGTCCCGGATAGAAAATGTTCTCCTGACTTCCGTCCAAAAGAATCGCGATGATTACCATTCTGTCAATCTACGCCAGAAATCGCAAAAACCGTTAAGACGGAGGAGTAGCCTACATGTACAATTGTACATGTACTTTCATTGGCTTGAAGCAGGCTTAACATTAGAGACTGGCTAAGTGTATACAACTGGCCTAGTTAGCTACACCGGTAAGCGAGAGCGGCATACGTCTGTTGGTTGCAACGGTTACGCACTGCGGTTCAAGCACCGGGCTGGGAGTTGACATTCAGAGATTTAGATATCTCGGGCTAGCACGTGTGGGACGCAGAGGCGCAAGCTCCTGCGGAGCGACCTTGGGCAAGTTGCTTACCCATCATTGTCAATGGGAAAGGCAACGGGAAGCCTCACTCATCTCATCCCCAGGGGCGTAAAGCCAACGAACCTGCCTTCGGGCAGAGAACCATCATCATCGTCAAGTGTATACATGGTTCTACATTATAACCGTTATTACTATCTTCCAGTCTATGCTGACAACGGAGATTTCTTTCTGATAATATTATATTATTTACGTCTTCTGAATTATTCAATTCGCCTATCCTGCACAGTGCACACCCCTCCGCAACCCTCCCCGCCTGGCGTCTGGCGCCTCGGCAATCGTCCTTCGGCCACTCGCTTATCCCCCTCCTCCAACCCAGCAGGACCAGGCATGCTTGGATATTCATTCATTTAAGATATTTATATAGCACCTCTTCAGGAATTACTACTCAGACGCGGCCGAATCTTTGGATGCTACCAACAAGGCGCGCTGCTGTGCGCAACACCAGATCCAACCACCCAACCCGAGTCACCGGAAGACCCACATAGAGGGCGCTGCATTAGTCTAGACGATAGACAACAAAACAGTGGATAAGCGTTAAGGGAGCATTGGAGGTTAAGCAGGAACGAAGATTGCTATTATATAAGCTGACGCAACTGGTAGTAGCAGTGGCACTAAGCTTAGTTTAGGATATGTAGTATAGGATATCTGTTCAGTTACTGTAGAGGTGAGAGAACTGTCAGTGCAACACCTATCGGCTACTGGGCCTGTATCGAAAAGCGAACACTTGTGTAATCCCATATAGTTACCAGTCTATTATATTATGCTTTACCGGTACCCATTAATTAAATTGAATCTCAGGGTATAATCAGTTTTTTCTAGCCATTCAGTCTTCTGCCAGGATATGTGATAAGCGACAGAGACTCTATGGTTCCATACTGAAAATAGACAAAACGCTCAATTTTCCGTAGATGGCAAATAATTGCACATACATGTAGGTCTAATAATAGCAGTTAACGAGCAAAATAATCTATAACGCCTGGGTAAATTACGAACAGGCCACTCACCTTGATGGAACCAGCTGTTTGATTTTTTCTGCGACGATCTCTTAGAAATGTTTCGCGAAACTGGTCTATGGGTTTTAGATTTGTAAATATTATTAGATGGTCACCTCTATATGGATAATTTAGCATGTGACACAAGGTAAGCTTACATGCATAGTCCCCTGAATAAGCTTAGGGCCTTAGGCCTACATGAACATTCAGCTAAACAGCATGATGCCCCTCTCCTGGACTCTTTATGCATCATAGAGACATAGACCTACAGGTAAACTGGCCTTCAGGACTAGGAAGTAGGTTATTTCCCTACACGTATCCACAAAGAACACCTATCTAGGTCTAAACAAAGACATCGACTTACGTCAAAAGGCCTATTCTTGTAATATAGTCTCAAACCTCAGCATGTTAGGCTATTATACACATGAAGTGCATGTGTGGGAGGCGCGCGACAAGTCTTTGCGCATGAATGGTTTCTGAACAGTCACTCATGGGCGGAGTTTATCAGGGGCTAGTGGCTAAGTCCCCTTCCCAAGAAGACCCACATTCAGTTTTTTTACCGTGAAATTGGTCTCTTTTCACGGGTTCAGCCCCCCCCGCAAGAACGTCCAGACTCACATTTTTTCGGGGGGAAATGGCTCTTTTCACGAAACTTCAATCGAATGACTAAAAAAGGTCATGAACTTTTTGGCCGCCGAGAAAATATTGTCGGCGCCGCTCGTTCTGGACCAAGTCTCCGCCCAAACAAAGCCCAAGTTATCTTTAGCCCATAACCCCAAGAACGGAAACCAAACTCCACCCATGCAGTCACTCTAGACTAGCTCAACAGATGTATATTATACACAACCCTCTTGTTGTCTTGTTATTCATGTTGCTATCAGTGTTATTCCACTGGGCGGTCAGAGGTTTGGCCGTGATTTCCTTTGGTGTTATTAACTTTAAAAGCGTCGTCGCCTAATTTCGCAGGCATGTCTACTTTGCAGTGGTGGTGCTGCATAAAGGCCCATCGCAGCAAGATCTTGTTTGACTATAGACAGATCACCTAAAATAAATTACCTAATGCAGGAATCCATGACGCGTGTAAGCCTGCAATATAGAATGATGAGAAAAACCTTCGTCATTATAGTATGATATAATATTATACTTATACGTTTTGAATTTAGCATAGACCTATTGTGTTTTTTGGACATTTTGACTGCCTTGGTCAATTTATTGAATTGTAATAGAGCCAATTATAGTCTATGCTTTTATATACCATGCCTGTACACCAAAATGCGGATAGCAATTGGCCTTTTAAAGAAATTCTTATCTTACCTTAGCTCACATAGGCTCTATAAAAGAATCAAACATATTATTAGGCCATAAATTCAGTCATCCATGAATTTATATAGCGCCCCTGAAAGTTTTGAAATGCTATAGGCCAACACGAAGAAAACAAAGAGCGCCGAACATATTGGTAGCTGGCTCCATGTTTCAGGGTTAGCCATATTGAAAGCGCAGTTTTGCATACCGGCTTAGCCTAAGCCCAGTACTTGAAGTGGAGACTGGACGGTCATGGACGGCGTCCAGGCACTTATTTTATATAATCTGAACGCCTTCTTGCCACTTACTAGGCAAGCGCACAACCTGGAAAAGGAGTGAGCATCCTGCACTTCCTTCTTTGCACTTTAAGCACTGCCTAAGCCTAAAGCGCTCAAAAGAAAGCTAAAGGTCGTTAGGGCGTATTCGTATATAGGGCCAGAGCACCAATTGAAATTAGGGAGTGCTCATTCTAAGAATTTAATGGACCCGACACCTACGTTAAATCTTATTCCGAAGTCTGCTGGAAACCAATTAACGCAACTAACCAAACAGCGTTAAAATGTCTTGCTAAATCAAAATCATCCAGCAATTTTAAGGCATCCAGAGATTTCTATTCACCTTGTACAGGGTGGGCCCAAAAAAGACCCCTATAAGTTTTTTGCCCATATCTTGACCAAAAGTAAGAATTTCCAAATGAAATTTTACAGGCTTAAAGACAATTCATATTTACACATGATGGCCAGATTTCATAAAAATATTTCAAACACAACAAAAGTTACATCACTTTTAGTGAGGCCTTGGTAAAGATATTGGCAAAAAAACGTAGAGGGGGTCTTTTTTGCCCACCCTGTAGATGCGTCTCAAGTCTGCCGTGTATAAGATCTGCTCGAGATTCCTGCATGTAAAAACCGAATTGTCTTAAATGAGTTGTGAGAAGAGAAGACAGCATCCCATGGATCGTCTGGTGGTCCATTGCATATAGGGGCCTAGTTATT
>OX457042.1:9756527-9759027 GCA_949752735.1 Lumbricus terrestris
TGATGATGATGATGATGATGATGATGATGATGATGATGATGATGATGATGATGATGATGATGATGACGATGACGATGACGACGACGACGACGGCGACGACGACGACGATGATGATGATGATAGTAATTTTAGGTGATTTTAACATGGATCTCTTGAAAATTCATAGCCACAAGGCCACTGCTGATCTCTATCACTGCCTTACCGCCCATCATCTATTGCCTCTCATTACCAGACCTACCATAAATCTACATTATTAGATAACATATTCACTAGCATTTAGACCAAACTTATTTATTCCTCTATTCTTATCGAAGACATCTCTGATCATTTATCAATTATAGCATGGTTAGCTTTTAGTCCCATCAAACCTCCTAACAAGCCTCAAACCCTGACATTTAACCTAGTATCTGATGACCATAAAGCCAAATTTTTGCAATCCTTAGACTCTGATATCCCTGAAGCTTGTACAGAACTAGACACTGATAAGGCCTATGACCTATTTCTTAGCAATTATAAGAAGCTTTATGATGATTCTTTTCCAATTTCCACTAGGACTTATGCTCGTAACTCTATCCCAAAAAAGCCCTGGATGACTCGGGCACTGGTAAAATCTAGTAATAAGAAAGCGAAACTACACCGTGTCTCAAAAAAACTGTGCAAAATTGTTTTTGTCAGAACTTCGTCAAATTTCCACCAATTTCAATAACTTTAAATAAATAGACGGCAAAATGGCTGAAATTTTATGCTGTATATAAATTTTCCACATCACCTGACTCATTTCATCGCACTACCTTGTTAAACACAGATTACCAATTTTTCATATAACTCTTAAATTTGATTACTTGCAATACACTTTCCGATGACTGAATTAGCACGCAGTAAAGTAAAATATGGTTTACTTAGCAGAGTGTTTAATTGCTATGACAGATCTGCTTAAAAGTGTTAGAATTAGTGCTCGAAATGAGCCCCGAATACACGGACACAAGCGCTTTGACGGCGACGCTACTGGCCGCTAGCAGCATCAACGATCGACTGGTCAAAGCGCGCCCTCTTGTCAAGCAGGAGCGTTTTGAGTTCGTCGGCTTTGGCTATTCTGGACCGGTAAACCTTCCCCACAGCATACTCCATAAAGTCCATATATAGTCGACTGGGTTAAGATCCAGTGAATTCGGTAGACACAGTGTTGGGGGATGAAGTCTGGCATCTCTCGCTCCAGGCAAGGCCGTAGCCGGGATTTTATTTTGGGGGGTGTTTCACAAATTTCCCTTCCCAAAAAAATACATTTTTCCATTTCGGGGGGTGTTTTCATGGTTTTATTTCATGGTTTTTACGTCATATGCTCGTAAATGCATTATATAATTTTTCATATTTTCCATTTCGGGGGGTGTTCAAACACCCAAAACACCCCCTAGCTACGGCCTTGGCTCCAGGAAAGAGACGGTGTCACGCGCTTGATGCGCCGGGGGCCATCCTGTTGAAAGACAATGAACTCGCCTTGTAATATCCAGCGTATGTCTGACGGTATCTTCTGGGCAAGAAGGTTGTTGTGATTGCAGGCCTATGCCCCATTCACTTTGACGTCCGGCTCGATGCAATGAATTTCACTGCAGCCAAACTTCGAGACGTCGTTATATGAAAAATTGGTACATCTGTGTTTAACAAGGTAGTGCGGTGAAATGAGTCAGGTGAGGTGGAAAATTTATATATAGCATAAAATTTCAGCCATTTTCCGTCTACCTACCAAAAGCTATTACGATTGGTGGAAATTTGACGAAGTTCTGACAAAAACAATTTTGCACAGGTTTTTTTTAGACACGGTGTATATACAAAATTCGTAAAAAATCCAAATGAGGCCAACAAGAGGAAATGCATCCCATACAGAAACAAATTTAAGAAAGTTAAATTGCAAGCCGAAAAAGATTATTATGCATCCGAATTTTTAATCTTTAGAAATAACCTTAAAAACCTGGGGTCTTCTGAGGAGTATAATGGATAGAGATACTAACAGAGAAACTGTAATTACTGCATTGAATGCAAAATTATGGTGAGAAAATTACTGACCCTCAGACTATAGCAACTAAATTCAATAATTTCTTCACAGGCATTGCACAATCTCTTGTTAATAAAATACCTGCTGCAACTAACTCTTTTCTCTCCTACTTATCCCAACCCCTTCCACATTCTATAGCATCAATCCCTTCTACACCTTGTGAAATAATTAACCTTGCGCATACCATTCGCACTATGCATAGTAAAGTAGTCGATGGAATTGACCCTGACATAGCCCTATTAACATTGCCTAAAATTGCAATTCCGCTATCAGAGATTGTCAACTGCTCATTTACCACTGGGGTATTCCCATCTGCATTGAAAACTGCCAAGGTCATACCCATTCATAAAAAGGGTCGAAGGGACAATGTGATCGATTTCTGTACTCCCATTCTTCGCTAAAATGTTTGAAAAATTAATGTACGAACGTTTAGATAGTTTTTTTTATCAA
>OX457042.1:9764027-10121527 GCA_949752735.1 Lumbricus terrestris
TATTTTTCATAAATTTCATATCTTGAGCATTTTATGGGGTGGGTTGGTGTGGAAGGGTGGGGCTGGGTGAAAGGGTGGGTATGGGGTGGGGTGAATAAAAGTTAGGGTGGAGGTGGGGTATTAGCCTTTGTGAATCACAGCTTTTACAAAATTGTATATCTGCCTCATTTGGATAAAGTTATATTTTTACATAATTATGCATGATGTTTTACTAGTCAAAGTGACCCAACGTTCCACTTTGGGAACATATGCATAATTCTTACATCAGCTAATTGTTTTAAACTTTTTTACTGATTGCCTCTAATTAGGCGGTAAACTCTAACATAGTGAAATTCTGAAGTGATAGAATGACGATTTCAGTATCTGGGATGATAAAGGTTAATGACTGCTGAAGCTGCTCCAGCGCCGTAGGAAGGTCAAGCATGGATGCACAGCGCTTTTGATAATTTCTTTGCGCTCTAACGCTGCAGCTGCTGCATCAGACGTAAATTCTATGGGTACGATGTATGGGTATACTTGGAAAATCCGCCATTGCATCACGACATTGTAATAGGCGAACACACATAGACAGACAAACGGTAATAATGAGAGGCCTAACCACACACAATCTCTGCGTTGTCATGACAACACCGCTCAGCTGCGTTGGACATAAAACCGCGATCGTAGGGAATACCAGAGGTTGCCCGTATAAGCTTAAAAACCATGCATCTCGGGTTTTTACATTTTTCCATCTATTGCACAACGACTTGTAATACGCAGTCACATCCAACCAGACAAGCATGCATATTTATTGCACCACCCAGGCCACATCCTATGACATGCATTGGCAACACGATCTATAAAAAGCGGGCGCCAACCAGCGTTTAATCACACACGATTTCTGAGCATCAGCCGTTTGCGATCTTCAACCTGTTGGTGACATCTTCTACACACGGGGTCGAGAGCACCCGTTTCCGATGTTCAACCTGCTTCTTCATTCTTCAGAAGTCTTCCGTCTTGGGCGTTTAATGCAGATATGGAGTCAAGCTAGTGTACTATATTTAATTATATATTTTCTAAATTATTTATTTAGTTTAATTATTTCACGGCCTTTTGTAGGCCTATATATATATACATATCTTAAATTTCTTTGCGTGGTCATGCGCGCTCTGCATAATCAAGATGGTGTAGGATATTAGTCGCACGATTTAAACATAACATACAATTATCTTGTATTTCTTTCTTTAGTTTCTAAACTTCGATCAGAAATCGACCAGCTCAAAAAGGCCGAAGCGAGAATTAAGGCCAGACTGCAAGAACTGAGTATGCATGCTTTATACTAGTTCTCGTGTTTTATAATATCATCATCCTTCGCAACTTATTCATTATACACGAATGATCGCAGCTTGATAAAAAAAATAATTAATTTTTTTTCCAAAATATGTTCTTTTTAATTTTTATATTATTTTAAATCTTTATAGTGGATCTAAAAATTATATTACAGAACGAATGCGCGGTGCTAATGAAACAGCCGAGCATCACGCTGCGAAGCGAACGAGTTAGTGTGTTTACATTCTACGTAGGCCTATATTTCAGCATCTTATCCGTCTGTTTTTTCCATACTTTCATACCTTACTGACTTTAATACCTTCCTGACTTTAATGCTCTGTTCAATTTAGCAGCATGCTGCTTAACCCATTCGCTACCGGAGGTAAATAATTCCTGTGATCGAGGGTATTAAACAGACAGCGCGGCACCGCCGGATATATCCGGAGTCCTAGGGAAAAGGATTTATTTTCTCCGCGGATATATCCGGCGTCCTAGATATCGAATGGGTTAACGTAGCCTAATACGCCAGTTCTACGTAACGTAGTCTAATACGTTAACGCTACGTAACGTAATCTAATACGTTAACGCCACTCAACGTACACTAATACGTTAACGCTACGTAACGCATTCTAATACGTTAACGCCACTCAACGTACACTAGTACTTTAACGCCACGTAACGTAGTCTAATACGTTAACGCCACTCAACGTAGTTTGATACGCTAATGTTGCATTAAAAAAAAATGTTTCAATAAATATTTAAAATAAATATTTCAATTTGTTACAATTACAAGACAAGAAATTTTTAAAAATATATTGTCTAAAAAATGGATTAATTAAAAAAATGTTTCAATGAAATATTTATTTTAAATATTTTAATGCATTAATGTTACATTTTGTACATGTGCGTAGTTTAATACGTTAACGTCACTCAACGTAGTCTAATACGCTAGTGTTGCTTAACGTACTCTAATACGCTAGTGATCATGGGCGCCCGCACATAGGGGCAAGAGGGGGCACTTGCCCCCCTGGAAAAATGAAATCTATTTTTCTCACTACCACTTTTGGGGTTTATAACAAATTTCTTCGCATTGGAGAATTTAAAAACCTACTTTTAACTAATACTTTTCGATTTTTAAAACAAATTTTCTTACATAAAAACAATTCATATTAGAAATTTTAAAAAGTGAAACTGAGAAAATTACATAAACAAACCTCTATGAAAAATACCCATGCATGTTCTTAATTTCCTGCTTTGCATTTTTTGACCACTTGCTAAAAAATTTTTTAACCTTGACCATCATGTTTTGCCCCCTCCTGCAAAACTTTCTGCGGGCGCCCATGCTAGTGATGATTAACGTAGATAATGCGGAGCTGACTTTAACGCCATACTATGTTCCCTGTGTGGAGGCTTTTAAAATAATAATGCCTTTATAAATTTTTGACTGTAATGGACAATTTTCTCTCTTATTGGAATTGATCAATGTAATACCGTGAGCCATGTAGATCCGAACACGCAGCACCCAGAGCGCCGAGCAGGACCCTCTTCTGCGGCATCAAATGCAGGTTCAACAAGTAAGTGCATAACAAACTTGAGTCATTCGCATACGAAACATTTGTACATGTGCGTTTTTACAGAATTTAATATATGAATCTTATATTTTACACATGACAAGCTCTGCAGCCAATATTTTTACCGCTTTTAGTGTGTCGGTAATTATTTTAAAAAATTCTTTCTTATAATTACAGTGGCGATGTTGGATGTGGAGGATTCCGACTTGATGAGATCTGCAGAAGAGGCTGAACTGGCCGAAATGTGGGGTCCCATGAGTGATCAGGAGCTATTGGGATATGTACTTCAAATAGAGGCAGATGAAGCAAAGAAGAAAGAAGCAAGAAAGCTGGAAAGAGGAAAAATGCCAGGTATTACTATCGTACATTTATGTATATATTTTTTTAATTAATCTATTTTTAGACAATATATTTTTACAAATTGCGTGTCTTGCAATTGTAACAAATTGAAATAATGAATGAAACACAACAATAAATGAAACATTTAATTTTTCTGTATTTTTAGCGAAAAGACGACTTGCATCGCCCGACGAAAGCGTAAAGCCCAAGTAAAAGAAATTCAGTAAGTGAATTTTAAATTAAGTCATACTCACAGAACTTTCAAAAATAAATGTATAATATGTTTAAATTATAACAATTTGAGCATAATAATAATAAAACTTATTCTTTTTTCTTTTTATTCTTGTAGATTCTGAAGGAACGGGCATTATTACATTCATGGAATCGGGTGGGGAAGGAACATTGTCCAGCAATCAGAATGCACCAGCGTGTAAGTTATCGACTTCATGTCTGAAAATCCTACTCTGTATTTACAAAATTTAACTTTATTTGAGTTATTATTTGGGCTACACAAACAAACACGCACGCACATTGTATTTAATGTTTCTAGGATTTTTAATGTTGTTGTGCTCTTACCAATCGCGAAGTTTAAATTTCTGTTGACCTTTAGGTCGATGCGACTCTTGTCATTCTTACAAGACGACCCTGATGAACGGAATCTGTGAAACCTGTTTGCTGCGCAAAGAGTGTATGCGATGTAAGACTCGGAGACCTTCACGCTTCTTCAGATCTGGCCAGGAGCTCTGCGTTACGTGCATGAAGAAAGAGCGCAATCCATCCATACGCACATCGGTTCAGAACGCGTTTATCGACATCTCCTTTCCAACGCCTGACACATCTGATGGCCATGCCATGCTGGTGGGAGATGCTCAGCAGATTGTCAGTGCCTTGGAGGACACATTCAGAGATGAAGGGTGAGTTTGTGCCACACACAAATTTTCGTTCTAAAATGAGGAACTTAGAAAATTTTGCGCCTCTATTTCTTGTACTTAGAAAATTTTGCTTGTACTTAGAAAATTTCTGTTTGGGCATTTGCAATACACGCGCGTTTGGTTCAAACTTTACAGACTTAATCAAATTCTTGCAAATTTAGGTAATTCTTCTTTTCGCATGAGCTCCCTTGTTTTTGGTCTTGCTCACATTTGCACTTTCACTCTATAAATTTCGAGCTATATACGAAGTGCGTATTATATTCAGAAAATTATCGAATTTATTCAAATATATTGATTGTTTAGCCGGGTGAAATGGTATGTGGCAATAGATGTGGAGTTTCAAAGAGAGTGCTCAGAAAGAGAAAGTAGAACCGTCGCCTACTTCAAGTCCGTACCATCTACTCTGACGCACCCATCGCAGATACAAGATCAAGTGCAAGACGCCATCCAAAGAATCGAAGAATTGGTAGACACTTTCGCAACTCAAAATTCGGGTTGGGTAGTGAGCAGTGTTGTCAATTTTAAATTATCTAATGCCATATACGATCCAATTGGTGCATCTACCTATATTCAAACTTCACGATATTTGATTGGGAAACATGCAACACTGAATATCCAAAACGATGATGATCAGTGTTTCCGCTATAGTGTCTTATCTGTGTCCCATTTCAAATCCAACAATCCACATCGTGTAAAGCACTATACACCCTATCTACATGTATATGAGCTTACTACAACAGGCATAAATTTCCCATGACGATCGAACAGATCCCTCTATTTGAGACCCTGAATCCCGTTTATTCTGTCACTGTGGTACATTCAATTCCGGATGATAAAACTTTTACTCCCCTATACGCTAGTGCTCACAGGGGTAGGACACATATTGAGAATCTTTTGCTGCTTGATGACGGCGCTAAGCGACACTATATTGTAATTCGGAACCTTTCTGCACTTTGAAAGGGAAGAAATTCGCACACTGGCGGCAGGATTTTTCCTTGTCCATATTGTCTATATTGCTTTACCACTGCTGCTGGGAAACACGCTCACATGGAGGAATGCGGCAAGCACCGGCTTCAGTCCGTGCAGTATCCGACTCCTGAAAATTCTAATCTTATATTTACAAACACACAGCACAAAATGCCTGTCCCATAAACGATTTATAGCGACTTTGAAAGCTACTTGGCTCCAAACGACACTGCTTCAGCGGCCGCCGGCGGCGCCGCGACCAAAATTCTCGACACGCACACACCTAGCGGCTTCTGCTGTCTGACCGTGTCCTCTTTTCCACTTTTGAATGACAGCAAACCATACACATACTCGGGACCTGATGTAATGTCTCATTTCTTTTCACACATAAAATCAGAACAGACACGCATCAATAAAATTTTATCTACCAACAAACCCATGAAGCCTCTTACCCAGCAGCAGTGGTTAGAGTTTGAATCTTGTACTGTTTGTCCTTCTTGCTCTGTCGCTTTTTCTGACCACAACAGAGTTTGACACCACTGTCACGTGACTGGTAACTTTGTTTCTGCGCTCTGCTCTCCTTGCAATCTAAAGATGAAGTTTCGCAAGCCTACCAAATCCAAGAAATGCAAAAACGGCAAACTTTCTTCTTCCAGTAAACTTTCATAATCTTAAAGGATACGACTCTCATCTCATACTGAAACACATGTCAAAGGAGTTCGCAGCGCAAGAAATAAATGTAATAGCCACTAATATGGAGAAATATCTCTCGTTTGAAGTAAATAGTATCACATTTTTGGATTCCTTCAATTTTTAAACTGCGGTTTGGACGTGTTGGTCAAGAATTTATCGAAAGAAGATGATCCCAATTCTCACATTTGCGGCGCATTTTTCCGAACGAGTACAAATTGCTCTTGCGTAAGGGGGTATTTCTCTACGAATATATGACTTCAGCCTGCAGATTGACCGAAAGCACTCTGCCTCCCAAAGGCTGCTTCTACAGTAGGGTGACCATACGTCCCGGTTTTCCGGGACATGTCCCGGTTTTTCGTGGAGCGTCCCGGTGTCCCGACGACTTAGGCAAAAGTGCAAAATTGTCCCGGTTTTTGACAAGAAGGAAACTTGTATATTGAAAAGTCAGTTTTATGTAAATGATAGACCAAAGTACAGTTTGTAACCCACAAAGAAGCCGTAACGAAAGAGAAGTTGTCAATTTATTTGGAGTTTTATATTACATCTTTAGTAATTAGGCTATTGAGTTTAGTTTATAGTTTTTTAGAATAATTATCAAGGCGTAACGAGAAAGTTTTCATAATACAATTTCAGCGTCCGCACCATATCCACGCTATATCGATTTCGGCAGATCGCATCAAGGTCGCAATGGAATTTAGACCTCTCATGCCAGCATTGGAATTGTTTTTTCAGATGGCAACTTAAATGCTGTTAGTGTAGGCTAAAAGTTGAAATTTTAAGAAATTCTGATGGTGCGGGCACATACCCCAAAACTCCTTTTCTACTCGGTTGTTCCCCCAGAAACCTTAAATCTTTCTCTGGACTATATTACACACTGAGCGCCAATTGAGAGAGTGTTCTCAAAATTGTGAAAGAGTGCTGCACTCAGTGCACTGACGACTAGAGCAGGTTAATTGGAGATTTCGACACTCAGCATTAAATTTAACTGTCATTATATCTGCATCGATATGCTCGAAAAGCGTTCGCAGAACAGAGCTAAACTATAAAAAAATCATTCTTTCGAGAAATATCAGTAACTTTTAACTGCGTGTAAGTACATGTAACCTATATGCAGTATAAGCTTACTATAAGCAACAATAGCTTACTATGGACTGCTGACTAGAGTATCCAATAGGGCTAGGCAGTGACGTAGCCAGGAGAATTGTTGCAGAAATAAAAATAAAGTTTCAAAGGGAATAAAGTAAGAAAAAAATTGTTACTAAAAATAATTTTTTTCTTTTCTTATTTAAGTGGTTAAATAACCTTTTAAAAATCTTTGTCCGAAGCCAGTGGGGGGTTTAGTCCCTAAAACCCCTTGTCTACGCCACTGGGATTGACCTTCGTATACGCCTATAATCCTGTAGTTACGGAATTCCAACTAGGCCTACTGTCAGTTTTCCTAATAGTGTCCCGGTTTTTAATGGTCAGAAAATGGTCACCCTATTCTACAGTAAACTGACAGACGAAGACATTTTCCAAGACGCCTACGACTATGCACAGAAAATTTGGCACACTTTCAATATGCAGACTATGCAGGACTACCATGACTTGTACTTGCAGACCGATGTAATTTTGCTGGCCGACGTCTTTGAATTTTTTCGAAAGATGTCATTGGACTTTTACAAATTGGACCCGCTACATTATTACAGCAGCCCCGGACAGAGCTTTGACGCTTGCCTGCGCATGACGAAAGTTAATTTGGCCCTGATCACCGACCCGGACATTTACCTGTTTGTGGAGCGGGGCATGAGAGGTGGCGTGTCCATGATTTCCAACAGATACGCAATGGCCAACAATCCGTATCTCGCCCAAGGATACGACCCGAACGTTTCAAATAGTTACATCATGTTTTTGGACTGCAATAATCTGTATGGATACGCCATGTCCAAACCGCTCCCGACGGGTAAATTTAGATTTTTGACCGAAGACGAAATGGCCGACTTTGACTTGGACTCTAAATCGACAGACGACGACTTGGGGTACCTGTTGGACGTGGACTTGGACTAACCTTCGCATCTCCACGATGCACACAACGCCTATTCCCTTGCGCCAGAAACGCTGCACATACGACCGTACATGATTATACCCGTACGCAAAGTCCGTTTCGCAGAAAATTTCGACTAAAATCGGAACCGGCGTCCAAAGGTTGGTGCCCAATCTCATGCCAAAGACCCGGTACGTCGTTCATTGCCGAAATTTGCAATTCTATATAAAAATGGGCATGAAATTTACCAAAATTCATAAAATTCTCGAGTTTCGGCAAAGTCGATGGCTGAAACCATATATCGACTTCAACACTTCCAAACGGCAGGTTGCAAAATCTTCCTTTGAAAAAGACCTGTACAAATTAATGAACAATTCGATTTACGGAAAACTATGCAAAATAACAGGAAGCATCTTGCCGTGAAACTTGTGACCAGTGCGAAACGAGCCAAGCGTTTCGTTGCACGACCAAATTTTGAGTCATACAATATAATAAACGAAGATCTGACTGTTATAAAATTGACCAATTCAAACGTGTATCTCAACAAGCCCCTCTATGCTGGTATGTGCATTTTGGACATTTCAAAATTAAAAATTTATGAGTTCCACTACCAGCATATAATACCCCTTTACAACACAGCCTGCAAACTCCTTTTTACAGACAGAGACAGTCTTTGCTACCACATCTTCACAAATGATGTTTACCAAGATATGCAGCTTCATCTAGACGAATACGACACGTCCGATTACCCCTGTGAGCACTTTTTGCACAGCCGCTCGAAACGCCAAAATAATAGGAAAATTTCAAGATGAGTGCAATGGGGTTGCGGTGATAGAATTTTGTGGCCTTCGTTCCAAAATGCATAGTTTGTTGTTGGCCGGGGAAAAGGACAAGAAGACGGCCAAGGGCATTAAGAAGGGATTCGTTAAGAAAGGTATAAGGCATGCAGATTATAGTGTCTGCATTTTTGAGGAAAAGCCAATATCATCCAAATTCTGTGTGATCCAGAGCAAAAAACACGAGTTACACACTGTTGAGTTGCGAAAGGCTGCACTTTCTCCCTACGACGACAGACGTTTTCTACTAAATTCCTCTGATTCGTTTGCATATGGACATGTTGACAATGCATTATATACAGACAATAATATTGATGTTATATAATGGATGAGTTGCTATGTTTTAATTTAAATGTATATATAAGATTTGAGTATACTATATTTTGACTTGTGATTTATATTAATAGAGAAAGAGACACTCATAATGATTCTGCTTGCATGCCTGTCTGTGTATAAAGAAATTTTGTTGAAGAAGAAAAAAAAGATATAAAAAGTTCATCTTTAAAAAGTTGTGTGTCTGTTCTTTAGTTCACTATCATACAAATAAAAGACATATTCCACATGACACAACTTCGTTATTCAGAAATGTTTAGATTTAAAGTCCAAAAGGATTGCATTGAGTACATGTTACAAACCCCAGTTGATTTGCATGATCTAAAGAGCTATAACATGGCATAGCGTTTTTATGTTCTGGCAAATGTTCATGGAGCTGATCAATTTTGAGAAGAAGGTTGTCACATTCATCCAGACGTAGAGCGATACCGCTGCGGGTTGGTCTCTCCTTGGTGGTGTTTGGTGGTAGAAAGTAGCGCCGAATATTCACGCATCTGAAGTCCTTGAAAATTGATGCATAATAGCGACCGCCGAGATGTTGGTAGACATCAACAGGTTGATTCGCCTTCATCAGTTGCACATTTCTGTCCAATTCGTCCATACAAGCTCGAAATCTCGCCCAAGCGGATTTGTTGAAAGGATACTCCCTTCTTTGTTGGATAGGATTTGCCTCCGTCTTCTGCATATTCGCGTATATGCACCATGAGTTCGTTCTTGTAGTGACTGGCTGTGAGATAGCGATTGTTGCCTATAGCCTCTTTGAATTCCATAGCCTACAGAAGCACAAAATAAGAGAAAAATTTTGAGTTATTTTGTAAATAGGCATGCAATTGTTTCTTTATACATGTTCGCCAATATAAAATATATCCTTCAATACAAAGTTTAAAGAAAATTCTACCATACTCACTGGAATTGGTACGAGAGTGCGTGTTGCAGTCATTTTTCGTCGTAGTAAGTGGTAAATAAGATCGCATCGAAAATGATATAGAAATGATTCCAGTCTGTTCAAATTGTTCTTTTATAATAAAAGTATTGCACAACCATAAGAAATATTTGCATGTAAAAATAGATTGGGGGAATTACCAGAATCATAGAAAATTAGTATGTTTTTGCTAACGAAGCCAGCCTGGGATAGGGGGGAGGGGCAGGGGTAGGGGCCTGCCACATCAGCATCATCAAATAAAAAATAAAAAAAGAATTGCTCGGTAAACCACTGGTGCAAGAAATAGATCCATTAACAAGCGTATCGATTACAGCAGGTGGTGATGACGTCATAGTTTCCATTGTTGGTTTTACTCATCCAGTCATATAACCATCGTTGGTTTTACTTATCCAGACTCTTACTACTACCATAGTTGTAAAAAAAAATTCCCTGTTTTTTATTCTCACCCAAAAAACGTCTTTTTTATTTTTTATTTTTCCCATCGTTTTTTATTTTTTCTTTAACTTTATTTATTCATTTACTTTCTGTTATTATTTTCCTTAATTGAATTTTTTGATATTCCTTATGTTTTCCGCCAACTCTCAAGGATTCGGCTAACTAAAGTCATTATTTCATCGTTTAACATCATCATTTAAGAGATAGCCTGCGTGTAATAGGTTCCTAATCAATGGTTTCAAGGTAAAATGCGGTTTTAGATGTAGCAAAGTCAAAATATTTACCGTTTCCATTTTTTATCGTTTTTGTCGTTTTTTTATTTTTTCCAGAAAACCACGTTTTTTCCGTTTTTCATTTCGTGTCCATCGTTTTTTTTACATAGGGGCCGTCCATAAACTACGTCACGCTCCGGAGAGAGGGGATGTAAGAAAGTGTGACAGTTTGTGACAGGGGGAGGGGTCAGGCCATGTGTGACGTCACACTTTTATTTTTTTAAATTTTATTTCTAATTTATTTTTTTGTAGAATTTAATAGCTTTAAAAATAATTTTCTGAAATTTTTTGAAACATTTGAATTGGTTTTATGCAGTGGCGGCGCTAGAGGGGGCTGGGGGGGCTAAGCCCCCCTACAGGAGGCTCAGCCCCCCCCCCAAAAAAGGGCCATTCTAAATTTTTTACAGTGAAACATCCACGATTTTGAACTGATGACTAAAAAAAAAAAAAAAAAGGGCGTCAGAAAATTTGGCGGCGAAAACGGAAAATTTTCATGAGATTTCGGTCGAGGCTTCAGCCCCCCGAAACTGAAATCCTGGCGCCGCCACTGGTTTTATGTCAAAATAGCATGAAATGCGTATCTCCTGACCTGAATGTGTTGTTCACGATTCCTGTCGCTAGGAGCGCTAGTATGCTGTTGCGAATCCTTGTTTTATGTATAGCCTTGCTTTCGTCATGCTGGAAGTATTATTATTTCTATGTTGTCCGCTGCATAATTATGTCACTGAGCGACAAATTCGGAATTTAATTTTTACATATAATAGTAATTATATTAATTCAAAATTTTGAGGATTCAGAGGTAGTATTTATATAATTTAATCATTATTATCATGAACTTATAAACAACTATAATACGTCATTCTTTAAAATATATGATACCAAGCCATTGTATTATCTAATAAATACCTACTTTATTTTGTCATCAGTGAATATTTTTGATTTAAACATAATTCACAGGCCCATAATAAACAGATTCAATATAGCACAAGAGTTCGTCACATAATTTGTCAATCTAGTCTTTTTTAGTCAAATTTTTTTTATTATTTAATCACTGGGTGAGGTCAAGTTTCGCTAATCTACTTCTTATCCTGTGTAAAAAGATTGCATAATCAGAAGATTATCTAAAAAAATTGTTCGAAAGTGTGACGTACTTTAGGGGGGGGGGTCCGAGATTTGTGACAGTTTGTGACAGGGGGAGGGGGTTAAAATGGTCAAAACTAGCGTGACGTACTTTATGGACGGCCCCATTTATGCCTAACACCTTAGAGAGAAAAACCTGGCGTAGAATAACGAGAACGGCATCGAGCACCTACGGGCATTGGTCCCTTGGTTGTTGATGATGATGATGATATTGCATTGCATAGACCACGATGCGTATGTTACTGTTAAAACATAATAATACTGAATGCCTTGCTTGCATGGCAATACATGCGTAAAATGATAGCTATTGTAATAGCCTACTTGACCCAGTGACGTATGTTTTTAATTTAATGCAGTTTTCCTGGCCAGTGTAGTATCGTCGTCCACAGTCTTCTGACCATCCCACGATGGCGCTGCTATGCACTTCGAGCCAAATTCCTGCAATTATACACAACATAAAAGAATTACATGGAATTTATGAAGCGCCTTTTTTAAAGACACGATAGCCGATCAGTGCATTATCACGAATCATGCGGTTGTGTTGTGACTCTATGCATTGACTCTCAACTATAATAGTCCAGCGACATAAATTATCTGTGCCGTATCCGTTGCCGAATGTCGAGTGACGGAGTCTTCCCTCCCCCCACCTCTTAAAGGTCTCAATCCCGAGAAGACGGACTTCCTATGGTGCGCGACCAGTAGACGGTGTCCTCATCTAGACACTTGTGAACTCAGTGTCTGCGGGTCTTCGATCCGACCCGTGACTGCTGTCCGTGATCCCAGCGTCCTACTAGAATCTGACCTCTCCATGTGGCGTCACGTGGCGCGAACTGTCGGATGCTGCTTCCGTCAGTCCCGCCTCCTGAAAGGCTGCATCAGATCACTGCCGTTCGAGGCTGCAAAGACGGTCGTCGTTGCCTTTGTCACCTCTCAGGTTGACCGTTGTAACAGCCTGCTGGTCGCAACCGGACGAAATATGATCACGTGACGTCGTTACTTCGCGATGTTCTACACTGGCTGCCTGTTCCCCAGAGGATTGAATTCAGGATCTACTCATTTATTCCTCAAGGTCTATTCTGCGGTTAGTTTAGTATGTGAGGCGCCCTTGTAATGGCATGGCTGTGAGACGGCGCCATACAAATCGTCATTGTTGTTATTATTATTATTTTTTTTTAAACTAGTCCGGAATTGTCAGGCCTCGTCTTCAGGGTTGGAGGAGAAAGTTATTGTCATTATTATTATTATAATTGTTATTATTATTATTATTATTATTATTATTATTATTATTATTATTAATATTATTATTATTATTATTATTAATAATATTATTATTATTTTTATTTTTATTATTATTATTAATATTATTATTATTATTATTATTATTATTATTATTATTATTTTAGGTCTTTTAGGCCAGATTTTCTTACTCGTGCCAAATACATAATTATGTCGAATTGTCGGGCACAGTATTATACTGTTTGGCTTGCTAGCAAAAAGGTCACAGTTACTGAAACTTTATTGGATGATAAATTGAATTTTTATCCAGCCTTCAGTGTACCAATAACAAAAAAAGACTACTCAGCTGAGTGTATAGGCTCTGGCTGGTTCGTCTTTGGATTCTGACGTGGGCTGAACAATTGAGTTTGAGTGGGGATCTGAGAGCGCGAAATGTATGCTTTGCCTGAGGTGCCCAATGCATGCTGGGACGCCAAATGCATGCTTTGCCTAGGACGAACAATTGAGTTTGAGTGGAAATCTGAGAGCGCGAAATGTATGCTTTGCCTGAGGTGCCCAATGCATGCTGGGACGCCAAATGCATGCTTTGCCTAGGACGCCATTTTAGCTAAGGCCGGTGTCACGAAATAGAGTATCCCCCGTATTAATCGTATCCCCTTTGCGAAATAGGGTATTCGGCCGAATGAATCTGAATGGGAGAGTCTACCCCCCGTCGTGCAAAAGTATCCCCCACGAGTCGTACTAAATCATCCCCCTTCAAAAAGTATATATCTCCTGCAAGTTGAATACATTATGGTGTAGTTTTATTCTATTTATAACTCTGTCAGTCGTGGTAACTAGTTAAAAAAATGCTAAAAATATATAATGAACCTATCGTCACTGTCTGTCTGTTTGTCTGTCTGTCTGTCTTTCTGTGTAATGCTAAGCTTCGATTACAATTAGACCTCTGCGCCTCCTCTTCAATATTGTCAGTCTGTAAACGTTTTCAAACTTTATTCATAGCTCAAATTCTTACAATCCTATAGCCCCAATTCATTTTCATTGCTCTTCTTTTACATTAGCTGCAAGTCGCTATTGTAGTCCTAAATAAAACCAACAAGCTTTAATTTAGCTTTTTATCTGAATGACTCAATGACACTAACAAGGTTTAAGGCTATACCTTAATGACAGTGCTAAAAGTGATAGGCCTACAGCTGAAATGACTTGTTTTCGTTGCTATATCAACTAGTTAATGCCGTAGCCAGCGTGTAAAATAGGCCTGTGGCTTGGCAAATAAATGCGGAAATGGGCTAATTGCCCAGGGGAGATAATGTTCGGGGTGACATACAGTTATACTTGTGTCCCAGAACTATTATAAAAAGGTTCTAATTGTGTGAGTTCGCAGCTTGCGCTCGGTAGATCTATGGGTTTATTATTGCATGTAGGCTATGGTATAGCAAGAAAAGTGTTTTTGTTTAAAATGAACTTTGGCATAACTTAAAAGGTTGCTCCAGGTCCTAAATGAAAGAACTGAAGAAAAATTGCATCAAATTTATTGCATCTAACTTTGCCGCCGAGCACCTGAAGTTTAGTCTACTTTCGCGGCTGCAAACCATGGCAAAAACACATACCATGCAAACGCGAGAACTATGGTCATGGAGAAATAGACAGAAAAGAAAGAGAAAGGAAAGAGATCAACAAGAAGTATTATAAATCTCAAGGACTGTGTAAAGTATAGATGATACACCAGACAATGCTTCTAGCTGTGACACAGTTGACTCCGATTCCACAGCATCAGAATCATTATGAGGACGTTTAGGCTATATGCGATCTGAAGGGAAAAAACATGCTCTTGCTACACCAAGTCACTCCCAGCTTTGCCAAGGGTATGTGACAGATATAGTTTCTCCAATGCAGTTGGTGCTGCACTTGCAACAGAAGTAGGTCTACTTGTGGACTATGGAATTGTGACTGATGATGACCGAAGTTCAGCTACTGACAGATTGTGGGAAGAGAGAGAGAAAGGTTTCGTAAAACATTAGGCCAGTGCTGTCCAACGTGCGGCCCGCGGGCCGCATGCGGCCCGCGAGGAGATTTCAAGTGGCCCGCGCGGGCTCACTAAATTTTTTGCACTTTGTGTAAAATGAAGTAGGCCTAAAGGATAAAGCCACTGGTAGACTTCACCATTTTTTTTATTGATGTTGTGACAGTTGCCGATTTTCAATGCTACCAGAAAGGCCAATCCGAAAACTAAATCTCTTCTTTCTTTTCCTGGGGTTAGGTAACTTAGGTTCCCGTAGTCTATCTGGAAATTGACACGCAACTTCTGGTTTTTACAACTCTCATTATCCTCTTTGGCCATTCCTGGGTCGGGAGCATCTCTGATCAGTTATCTTGAATCGGCCCTAATTAGCTAGATTGATAGATTATAATAATTTCATATTAAATTTCAATACTCGTTTCAATGTTAATATTATAGATAATCAATAAATTTTAGCCACTGCTTTTGAGTTTTCTGTTGCGGCCCTCGGCTTCAAGAATCTTGCTTTTGCGGCCCGCGGTACCGAAAAGGTTGGACAGCACTGCATTAGGCTATCCGATGGAAGAGAAGATAGCGAGAAGCTACAGCACTGTATTTTGACGGTGGGACAGATATAACTATATGTTTGCAGTCATTTGGTCACAAATATCAAATAATGGAAGTGTATACATGTTCGATACGAGAACTAGGATCACTTTATTTAGGGTATAGCTCACCAAAGAGTGGATTAGCCGCAGGAATTTTCAAAGCAATGCGCGAATTCTTGTCTGATAGGCTTAATTATATTTCTTTCAGTGCAATAATAGCTGTTGGCTGTGATGGAACGACGGTAAACACAGAAGAGCATGCTGCAGCAATGGAGTAATAAGAAAGCTGGAATTGCATGCAAGGCATCATCTCCATCTCCATCTGCATGTTTCATTTCAATGAGTTGACGTTACGACATTTATTTGCTCATCATTGCATCAAGCTTCCTACCCTGAGAGAAAGGTTGTTGATATATGTACCGGTATTCAAAGGAATGGCTACTAGGGTTACCCAGAAAATGTTTAAGTGAATATGATGATTGATGAGAAAGAACACATGCAGAACTGGTAGCCAGAAGAATTAAAATAGCAAGGAAAGCTGATAGCTGTCTATTATCAGTTCATGTGATATTAGAACATTCACAATCCCAAAACTGAATTTAGAAGCCACTGTCTTCTGTGTTCTAGTTAACTGGTTGGATGCCTTCAGACTTGAACCTCAAATAACTTGCAAGTTTAAGAAAAATAACCTTAAGGAATACATTAAAACTGGCAGTATGTTAGATCTTGAAAAATACCATTACCACAAGCATGCATTCAAAGTTGCTATAGGTAGTACAGACGCAGCAAGGTCAGTTTGTAGAACGTATAGAAGGCCACATTCGAAGAAAGCGTGAATTCCTCAAAAACGTGGTCAAATATACCACAAAAAGTGAATGGACTATATAATATGAGTGAAACGCATTGTCAGCATGTGAACATTTTGTGAAGCGTAATTAAGGACAACAAGTTTCTCTCAATTTTAATAATTCATTCCATTTTTTAAGTTAGAATAATGCCATTGGGGACCGCCCATAAATGACGTCATGTAACTGGAGGGGAGAGGTCAGTGGTCACACATCTATGACGATTTGTGACGGTCCATTGCTAGATATCATGTGACTTGTTTTAACGTGTGACGAGGGGTCAAAGTGGATCACCTTAAATTGCATGACGTCATTTATGGACGGCCCCTTGCTTGTGGCTCACGGATGTCGGAATGGCCAAGCAAATTCACATGCCGTGCCATAAAATGCGGCTCACAATATTCCTATTTTTAAGCCTAATTAATACTTCAGATAAGAAAATAGTCAAATTTCAGCAGTGTTAATGCAATGCTCAATAGTACGGTATACTCGAATAACTTCAGGGCCATGGCGGCAAAGTTAAGCAGCGTGTCAGAAACAAAATTTCTATACCAGACACTATTATATGCATAGGAGCAACAAATTAATATATGCCAAACATAATCCTTTCTGGTCACTATGCCCTAAATTGTAGGCCGTCTTTTGGTCGTGGCTTATGAGGCTTAGGTCTACTTGCTTGATGTGTTCTTGCCCTAACAGAGTTCAGAGGGATTTCACAGTCTACTCTTACGTGTGATTTTATAATTCTAGTTTATTTCTAGTTTGATTTCTATATTTTAGTAATAGTTCTAACTTAAACTAGTCTTATTCTAGTATGTATTTGTGTTTTCCTGTGCGAACAGTTTGGCTGACGTACAGTAAGCTACATTATGAACTTTACTAACTTGCACAATTTCTAGTCTGAATAATTAATATATTCTGGTAGGCTATGTTTTTGGTGCTTTCCTGGGCCCACAGTTTTATAATTTTAGTTTATTTCTGGTTTAAATAAATGTTTCTACAATTGTCTCATTTATGCAGCGTGCTATTTGACTGCGCGCATTTCTCCTGGCATTGGTTTGGATTTCGATTAAGCATAATAATATTATTATTTGCAATCTCTACGCTTTTTAAAAACGATTCCTTATAGGCTTATAACATGTGAATTTTATCCCCCGGGGATGATTTCACACGATGGGGGGGATAGAAAATGGCTATCCCCGGATACTTTATACCGGTATATTCCATCCGGGGGATAGATTAATTCATCCACCACGGATAGCTTTAGGGGGATCCCGTGACACAGGCCCTGCCTCCATCAAGCAAAGCCGTGTCTCTTCTGCTGTTGGCCCGGCGGCATAAAATTAATGGCCTCCTTCTTGAGCTGCGCCTTCTCCCTAGGTCAATCTCTTACACACTTTAAAAGCACTTGAAAACTGTTCATTTTTATCGCGTTCGAATCGGGATGTAAATGTAATGCAATGCAATGTAATGTAATGTAAATCTTCGAGAATTTCTCAGCGCCCATAAAAGCCACGTCAGGGAGACCAGCTTATTCACCGGCGCTATATCAAATCAAGTCCGCAATAGCCAGAGCTGCCGTTTTCGTTCCGGTGCCAGGTCAAAATCCGAGGAGGTCAAGCCGAGGAGACAGCGTGGTGCTACGGTGGTTGTCGGTGATGGTGGTAGTTGGGTGATGGAGCCTGATTGGAATCTGGATAGGATAGCTTGAAGAGTTCGGTTTTCAGTCGTGAATGGAAAGCAGCAGAGGAGAGTGCAAGCGGAGGAGAGGTTGAATTTGGAGGGGAGATAGGAGCGATAGGAGGATGAGTCTGCAAGGTTTTGAAAGAGATTATAGAAAGGCAATTATATAGAAGACATCGAAAGATGAAGAATCTATACTAGGCCTGTATCTAAAAGCGAAATCTTATGTAGTTCCATATAGTTCCAAGTCTATTATATTATGCTTCACCCATTAACTAAATTGGATCACAGGGTATAATTAGTCCAAAGAGCCGGTGCAGCATAGACGAAGGAGCGGTTGCAGAATTTCAGAGAGGATGATACTGGAGGCCGAGAGAGAGAGAAAGATATGATGATGAGCGAGTAGACCTGGGCGGTTGGATGGTGATTAGTTGGCGAATGTAGGATGGCTGAGAGGTTTGAAGAGCGTTGTAGGTTAGAGATACAATTTTGTAATGGATGCGCTGAGGGACTTTTAGCCAATGAAGAGACTTGAGAACAGGGGTTATGTGGTGACGTTTGGGAGTCTTAGTCACTGCGCGGGCGAGAGCATTCTGGATTGTTTGCAGGCGTTTAATTTGAAGAGAATCTATTTTATGGAAGAGCGAATTGCAGTAGTCGAGTTTGGAGTGAACTATTGAGGTAGCTTTTGTGCAGGCGGTCTTGTAATTGAGAATTGGGCTCAATCGACGGAGGTCGCGGATATGCATATAGCAGGTGCGGGATAGCTGGGTGATGTGGTCAGAAAAAGTAAGGTTTTTATCAAAAATGATTCCAAGATTTCGGACAGGATAAGAATATGGCGTGGGGAGAGTTGGGTCTGTTTGAGAAAAGTCAGGAGGATAGGCTAGTTTGTTTAATTGCTCGCGTAGGCCAATGATGAGAAATTCTGTTTTTGAGGGGTTGTGGCAGAGCAGATTAGCGGTCATCCAGGCTGAAATCTGAGTGATTGTGTTACGTAGCTGATTTAGTGCGTCTGAGAAGGAGCGAGGGGAGAAAGATATGAATAATTGAGTGTCGTCGGCATAGAGGTGATGATCAGCAGAGGATGAGGAAATGAGTTTGCTGAGTGTAGAGGTATAGAGAATGAACAGGAGAGGACCAAGGACTGAACATTGAGGGACACCACAGGTGAGCATTTGTTGGTTAGATGAGTGACCAGAAGCGCTAACGGTGAAAGAGCGTGAGGAAAGGTATGATTTGATCCATGAGAGTGCAGTGTTATTCCAAAGACAGAGGAGAGGCGATTGAGAAGGATAGCATGGTCTATTGTGTCAAAGGCTGCAGAGATGTCTAAGAGGCACAGACAAGAGACTTGTTGACCTCAGAGTAGGTTTTGAAAAGTGCAACATAAATATATTCTTCAGCAATGAATCTCACCTCTCATTGTGGTCTCATCCTGGTTTTCCACGCGGATGTTTCCTCTGACTTCTTGTCCCGAATAAAAAATGTTACTCTGACTTCCGTCCAAAAGAATCGCCATGAGTACCATTCTGTCAATCTACGCCAGAAATCGCGAAACTGTTACGACGGAGGAGTACCCGGAGTAGCCAGCATGTAGGCCTACGTTGATTAACAGGCTTAACATTAGAGACTGGCTAGGTATATAAGGATTCTACATTTCAATCGTCATTACTATCATCCAGTCTATGCCGACAACGGAGATTTCTTTCTAATAATTATATTACGTCTTTTTGATTATGAAACTTGACTATCCTGTAGGACATGTACAGTGTACACCCTCCGCAAACCCGGCCTCCCCGCCTGGCGCCTCGCGCCTCGATGATCGTCCTTCGCTTATTACCCCCCCCCCCAACCAGCAGGACCAAGTATGCTTGGATATTCATTCATTTCAGACATTTATATAGCGCCTCTTCAAGAATAACTACTCAGACGCGGCGGAACCTTGGGATGCGACCAACAAGGCGCGCTTTTGTACGCAACAACCGATGATCCCGATCCAACCATCCAACCCCGAGTCACCGGAAGACCCACAGAGAGTCTAGAGGAGAGACAACAAAAGAGTGGATACGCGTTAGGGCAGCATTTGAGGTTAAGGAAGAACGGAAGACTGCTCTAAGCTGACTCAACTGGTACATGTAGTATCAGTAGCAGTAACCTAAGCTTAGTTTAGGATATGTAGTATAGGATATGTGTTCAGTAAAGGTGAGAGAACTCTCTGCGTAACACCTAGAATCATACATCTTGGACGCAAGTCAACAAGACGAAATGGTAGAGTGAGGATACTTTTCAGAGAATATTGAATAGTCAAGTTTTTTAGAGTTGCTTGGGTGTGCTAAACCGTAAATTATTATCAGCTGCAGCCTGCAAGGTTTTGAAAGAGATTATAGAAAGGCAATTAGCCTATAATATTATAGAAGACATCGAAAGATGAAGAATCTATACTAGGCCTGTATCGAAAAGCGGAAACTTATGCAGTCCCATAATAGTTCCCAGTCTGTTATTTTATGCTTTACCCATTAACTAAATTTGAGCACAGGGTATGATCAGTTTTTTTCTAGCCATTCTGTCTGCTGTCAGGATATGTGATAAGCGACATAGGCGCAGCCACCCTATGGGACCCACGGGACGCGTCCCCCAACTTTTGAGTGTTCCCTAAACTTTATTATTATGGTACCTCCAACTTTTAGGACGTGATTCATTTGCCCTTCCCCCAACTAGGACGTGATCGCACCTATGATAAGCGATAGATACTCCGTGGTTCCAGATTGCAAATAGACAAAACGTTCAATTTTCCATGGATGGCACTGTCGATTGCAAATAATTAGGCCTACACATAGGTCTAATAATAGCAGTTAATGAGCAAATCTATAACACCTGGGTAAATTACGAACAGGCCACTCACCTTGATGGAACCAGCTTTTTTTTGTCTGCGGCGATCTCTTAGAAATGTTTCGCGAAACTGGTTTATACGTTTTAGATTTGATAACCACCTCTGTGTGTGCAATTTAACATGTGCCACAAAGCAAGCTTACATTCATAGTGCCCTGAATAAGCTTAGGCCTACATGCACATTCAGCTAGACAGCCTGCGCCTCTTGGATTCTTTGCACATCATAGGCCTATACAAGTAAACTGGCCTTCAGGACTAGGAAGTAGGTTATTCCTTACACGTTTCCACAAAGAACCATCAGCTAGACCTAAATAGATACATCGACTTAGGCTATGTCAGAAGGTCTATTCTTATGCATGTAGTAGCCTATAGGTTCAAACCTCAGCAGGTTAGGCCATTCTACACATGAAGTGTCTGCATGGGAGACGCGCGACAAGTCTTAGCGCATGAATGGTTTTTGAACTGTAACTCCAGACTCGCCCAACAGATGTATTGTACACAACCTTCCTGTTGTAGCCTACTTGTTGTTCATGTTGCTATCAGTGTTAAACCACTGGACGACCAGATGTTGGCTCAACATCTGGCAGTGATTTCCTTCGGTATTATTAACTTTAATTGTAATCGTAATCTCCACATTTCTAAAGCGCTGCTCGAAATCCAAGCGCGGAACACCAGCTTATTCACGAGCGCTGCGTTAAGTTAAAAGTGTTGTCCACAAGAGCAGTCCATGGAGGTCCGGGTCGAGCTTTAAAGCGTCGCCGCCTAATTTCGCAAGCATGTCTACTCTGCAGTGGTCGCGCTGCTTTAACGCCCATCTTGTTTGACTAGTCAAGACCTTCAACCACCAAAATTTCTGACGACTCTTTTCGTTAGTCTTTCGGTCCAAATCTCGTGGAAAAGTTTCCATTTTTTCCCAAAAAATTCTGACGAACTTTTTTTTAGTGATTCGGTCGAAACCTCGTGGAGTAGGCCTATTTCATTTTTTAGCTGAATTTATATAGCACCCCTTCAATGGAACCACTAAGAGGTGCTTCCAAGTTCCGACTCCATGCAGGGCGCTCAAAAAGAACAGTTTTATGGTTGGTGAGGAAGGATACCGTTAGAGCCCAAATGTGCAGAGGAAAGTCGTTCCAGGCCACTGGGTCAACCACGGAGAAGGCTCATTACAGCACGAGCAAAAGAACCAAGAGCACTACTCCGCAGAGCGTAGTGGACGACGTCCTTGGATGCCGACTTCAGACAGCATAGATCTTGAAGGTAAATTTGGTGAGACCCCACGACATTTGCCATTGCCACACCATAGCAGCTATACCCAAAGGTCAATACGGCAGAATGATAGGAAACCAGTGGAGAATGTCCAGCATATATTAGTCAATAAATGATTAGCTTTAAGCGTGGACGGACAAAATGTCCCCGGACAAAAAGTCCCGGACAAAATGTCCCGGACAAAATGTCCCCGGACAAAAAGTCCCCGGACAAAATGTCCCCGGATAAAATGTCCCCGGACAAAATGTCCCCGGACAAAAAGTCCCCGGACAAAAAGTCCCCGGACAAAATGTCCCCGGACAAAATGTCCCCGGACAAAATGTCCCCGGACAAAATGTCCCCGGACAAAATGTCCCCGGACAAAATGTCCCCGGACAAAAAGTCCCCGGACAAAATGTCCCGGACAAAATGTCCCGGACAAAAAGTCCCAGGATAAAAGTAATGTCCATACACTACCTAAACCCAGCGCATCCATGGGCGCCTAGCAGTAGGCACACCTACATTGAGAAAAAGTCCTTCTGTCAGAGAACCTTCTCTAAATGCATTATGGCGAGTCATTTTGAATATAACAGAACATTCTTAGCAAATCAACCAATTTCAAGCTGCATTTGGTTCACTATTTTAGAAGAATTCCGATTCTTGCGTCAGAAATGTACAAATTTGCCTAAGGGCTCAGCTATTTTTCATAGTATCTGCGTTTGTTCTACATATAGGCAGCCTTGAAGGTGTGTGTCTGGATCGCTCATTATTTTGATAGTTTATAAATTATCCTAATTATAAGATTTTTTGTGAGACAATCGATCGGTCGAGAAATTATTTCTCGATCGTTAGCGTGATGACGTAACTATGCAGTGGCATGACAACCTTAGGCCCCTGGACACTCTAAATGCTTGGGGCCCTTAAACTTTAACTACACCACACTACAATGTTGCAAGACTGTTCTCTTTAGCCGTGGTTGGGTCGGAAGAAACGGGAGCGCTACTGAGTAGATCCGCTTGAAGAGGCGCTATACAACTGTCTGAAATGAATGAATGAATGAATACACTCATATACTTTTTGCAGTCCATATGTTACATCCTTTTGCATGTAATGTGGCACATCTGAGCAACAAAATTAGACCTAACCTACATTTACATCAGTGATGACGTGGTTAACATAAGAAAATTATTATATTTCTACAGTTGCGTTTCGGAGTAGGCCTACACTTACAAATGTGGAGTCCCCCTACACACTTGAGGCCAGGCGCGTCTTAATGACATCTGGGCCGACGAGGTATTGTTTTGAAGGCCCCACGCATGTCTTATTATGGGTCCACCCTATTAGGAATTACAATGTTATAAACGCTGTGCTTTAGAAAGTATAGGCTTACAAACTCTATGTACTGACCTGAATCAGTTTAAGTGGCGTTACTTATGCACAAAATCAATAATATTTGTATTTGGTTTGCTGAAGCTATAGGCCTACCTGACTTTTGAGGCACTCGACCCGACTCCAATTTGGGGCCTTCAGTTTGTAAGTTGTCAATACATGAGTTTCAGAAATAAACATACACCATAGGCATAATGAGCAGCTAAATTTCATTTGGAAACCCCTTCAACTTCAGGCCCGATCTACCGAAGGGTTCGGAGGGCCATAGCGGCACTATCCCGACCATGGACTGAACCCAGGACGAACAAAACTGGATTCTGCACAGTCATGGCTATAGTTCGGGAGGCTGGAAGTGCCATTTCTGGGGACAACAACCCCTGAAAGTCAAGTCCCAATTGGGTCTTGCTCCGAAGTATCTTTGTGATCACCCCATTTTTGCCACTTCGTTGCGTCCTCTTAGGTCTCCGATTGGCTCGACGTCTTGGTTCCCAGCGTCAGGACCGCCATGGCACAATCCTTATCATTTGCCTGCATAGGTCCCTCCCTATGGAATGGACTCCCCCCTCATCACTGCGCTCTGTCATTCTCTCTATTATAGTAGTCTTTCGTCATCGTTCTCTCGTCTTAAAATATGCCTGTTCTCTAGGTATTGCATGCACGGGCAGCGCTTCTGAAAGTTCCTAGCTGCTATTTAGTTATAAAGTGATGAACATAATGGTCAGATACAATGCATTCGATTTTGTTCACAAGGGCAAGACCACCAAGCATCTCCTTTGAGATGGTGGATTCAGATGTCTTCAATTGGCAGTAGAGCTCTGCGCTGGCGACAGTGACTGGGCGACCGATATACAGGCACTTTCCAGTGTTTAATTCTAGGCATCTTCAAATGGAGGGAGAATTCCTTCCAGAAATGGCATTACCGCAGAAGAATTTGAGAAAATGATAGAATTTCCTGCTGTTTGGATTAGGAGCGGTTTCAGAACACGGCCCTGGTCCACTAAGATAGAAGTTAAGAGGTTCCCATCTGCCATTCTACACAGCTGTTTCAAATGGTGGGCTGTCTTCAGATGAGGGCATTGTCGGACAAGACGCTCCATCTTGGACGTAGGCTTAGTCTCCCACACGGACCCAGTCTAGCGTGATACTGCAGCCGCACAAAATCCCAACAGGCCGGCGATGCGTAGTTTAGGTGGGGAACGGACATTTCCCCTGAACATATCCCCCGGACTTATTCCCCGACAATTACCCCCGGACGTCACCCCCATTTTGACAAAGAAATTTTCCCCCGTCCCCCGGGCAACTGTACATATGGCACATTAAGTTTAAAACTGGAGGCCTTGAAGTAAACGATCACTCAGTATTCGTTAATAGCCTAACTGAAATTCATATGAAACGATACATGTATACAATAAACAAAGGCCTTATATATATGCGACGTAGTGTAGGGACATCACTTTTACCCTGCGACTTTCTGTCCAGGGACATTTTGTCCGGGACATTTTGTCCGGGGACATTTTATCCTGGGACTTTTTGTCCGGGGACTTTTTGTCCAGGGACATTTTATCCGGGGACTTTTTGTCCGGGGACTTTTTGTCCGGGGACTTTTTGTCCAGGGACATTTTATCCGGGGACTTTTTGTCCGGGGACATTTTATCCGGGGACTTTTTGTCCGGGGACTTTTTGTCCGGGGACTTTTTGTCCAGGGACATTTTGTCCGGGACATTTTGTCCGGGACATTTTGTCCGGGGACATTTTGTCCTAGCACCGCTTTAAGTATTAGGGCAGCCGCGAATGGGACATGGGCAAAATTTGAGCCAGTTCTACTGCCTAAAACTCCGATGCAGTGTCATCGATGTGGTCGGGAGCGCCTCTGAGTAGCGAGAGCTTGAAGGCGCGCAATAGGCTACTAATGGAGAAAGTTTAAAAAAACTGGATTGTTGAATGAATGAAAATTATTATTAACATTGAAGGTTCGACTATGAAAATTATGGTCGGATGCGGTTAATCAGTCGGTCGCCAGACGGGGAAGGTGACACACACAGAAGGTCTACTTTTAAAGCCAATGAGATAAAGGAAAAAGCTTCTGGGTTGTTAGGCCTTTATGAAGGAGAAGACAAAGAACATCGAACAAACTGGCAGCCCGGCTCCACGTTTCAGGGTCAGCAAAATAGAAAGTGCGCGAACTCATCACAGTTCGGTATTGCGGTTTAACCTAAACCCGGTTCTTAAAGTAACTGAACGACGTTCAGGCACTTATTTTACAATCTGAACGACGTCCTACCACTTATTAGGCAAGCGCACAACCTGGAAAGGTAAGGGGCATTCAGGCACTTCCTTCTGTGCACCTAAGCACTGCCTAAGCCCGAAACATTCATAGCTGAATATCGTTATGGAGAGATGGGATGTAGGGCCAACCACCGACTAAAATTAGAAATATATATACTTCGTTTATTCAAGAAAAACTAAGTTGACATACCGCAACTTATCACATGAAACAAAAAGTATTTAAAGGGTGCTCATTGCAAGAATCTAATAGACCCGACATACTATACGTTAAATCATGGGCGGAGACCTAGGGGGGACAGGGGGGACGGTCCCCCCCAATAAAAGGGTTGGGGGGGACGGCCCATGCGCATTTGTCCCCCCCAATGTTTGAGCGTGAAGACTTTTTTTGGCGGCGAAAATAGAAAATTTCGGCGAGATTTGGCCCGAGATTTGGCCGGATGACCAAAAAAAAAAAAAGGTCATCAACTTTTTTGGCGGCGAAAATAGAAAATTTCGGCGAGATTTCGGCCGGTCGTCAGAAATTTTTCCGAAATCTCGCGTCTTTCCGTCCCCCCCAATTCTCGGCCCAGGTCTCCGCCTATGCGTTAAATCTTTTTCTGAAGTCTGCAGCAAACCAACGAAACCGACCAAACAGAGTTAAATAGTTTGGCCAAAGTCAAAATCACCTAGCATTTTGAGGAATCCAGGGATCCCACTAGATACGTTTGAAGTCATTTGAGATGCGTGTCAAAACTGAACTGACTCAGTTGAGTCGTGAGCAGAGAAGACAACAGCCCGTGGTTCGTCTGGAGGTTTATTACATAGTTATTATTTGTACTAAATATGCCTAAAGGAGACACATGATTTCCAAATGTTGCTATAGGAGTGTGCGTCTTTCCAATCATTTCTTTCTTCATATTCTGCACTTTTACCTATGGCCCACAGCCGCGGTGCTGTTGTCTTGATTCCACCCTGAAACACAACATAATATTACGCTGACTTCATTTCGTGTGATGCAACGTAATGAGTAAACTTATATGGTAAGATCAGGTACGGCGAGATAATAAAACTAAATGAATGAAAGTCAAGGTAACAAGAAGCTAGGCAAGGTTAGGTATTGTGAGCTATGGCAAGAGATGGCGATTCAAGGCAGATCAACACGGTAATGTAAGTCAAGACCAGATAATTATAAGCGAGGTAACGAAATATAGCCTAGAAGAAGGTCAGAGAGGTTGTGTAAGGCAATTTAGTTTCTTTTTCAAGGCAGGTACTGTAATAGTCATAGTTGTAAAAAACGGTTTTTTTCGTTTTTTATTCTCTCCCAAAAAACCTCGTTTTTTCGTTTTTTATTTTTCCCATCGTTTTTTTTATCGTTTTTTTCGATTTTTATGTAACTTTATTTAATTATTTACTGTCTAATATTATTTTCCTTAATTTAATTTTTTTCTGATATTCCATACGTTTTCACCGTACTCTCAATATCTGTCAGGATGCAGCTAACTATAGGGTCTTTATGTAATTGTTTAAGTCATAATTTTGAGAAATTCATGTAGTAGATCCCTACAAGAAATGAAATTTCTAAGAGTTATTTTGATATAAAATTCTTGAGCATAACTGTTAATATTTATAAGTAGCAATTTTATGCACAAAATAATGTACAATATATAATTTAGTAAACATCTGTGGTTTTTGCTTCTGGTTAGATTTTAATTGTGTTATGTCGATCAGCATAAACTTATAATGTGGACTTATGTCTACAATTTAAATTTGAAAAAGATTTTAATACCTTTAATTTGTCCGAATTTCTTATTAAACGAAAGTCATAAGAAAAAATAACTGTGGTAGATTAATGTTACTTATACCAATTATTTTGGCCTAATAATAAAGTTGTGTTATTTACAGTTTCTTAATAAAATTGCATAAGCAATTAAGGTTTGTAAGCTGAAAATGAAATTTCAGATGTAACAAAGGCAAATTATTTTCCGTTTCCGTTTTTTATCGTTTTTTTGTCGTTTTTTATTATTTCGAAAAAACGACGTTTTTTACCGTTTTTTATTTTCTTTTCATCGTTTTTTACATCTATGGTAATAGTTATAATTTATTCAGTCATTATTCATTCAGTATGGAGATTTACTTAGCACCCTTTCAGGTTACTACTCAGGAGCGCTCCCGACCAAACCTCGGCTGAAAAGTACGGTTGGTTTTAATGCTGCAATAAAACGCATCTGAGAAAATCCTATGCATGAGTCGTATGAAAAGTGAAAGTCTTTTCCATATCATGTGGCCAATAACAGAGAAACCACGGTGCTGTCCAGTGGCGGCGCCAGGATTTCAGTTTCGGAGGGGCTGAAGCCCGCGGAAAAATTTTCCATTTTCGCCGCCAAAATTTCTGACGACCTTTTTTTTTTTTTAATTTTCTATTTTCGCCGCCAAAATTTCTGACGACCTTTTTTTTTTTTTTTTTTTTAGTCATCGATCAAAAATCGTGGATTTTCTATGTAAAATAATTAAAATGGCCATTTTTTTAGGGGGGCTTAGCCTCCTGTAGGGGGGCTTAGCCCCCCAGCCCCCCCCTAGCGCCGCCACTGGTGCTGTCTACGTGCTTGGGAAACAGTGGCGCAAACAAGGAGGTTTCGGGGGTTAAAACCCCCCATTGGCCTAGGGAAAAAGTTTTTTTAAAGGTTATTTATCCGCTTAAATAAGAAAAACAAAACAATCGCTTGTAGTAACAATTGTTTTTCTTACTTTATTCTCTTTGTTAGGCCTACTAACTTACTTTATTCCCTTTTTATTTACTGTAAAACTGTTGGGTTGGTGTTAAAAAAGGCATCCGGCCAGGACCAAAAAAACAACCCACCCCAAAATAAATTCCTGGCTACGCCACTGTCGGGGAATGAGGCGTTCACTCTGAGTTGGGTAACGTGATACTACGTGATAAGCCTAATAGATAGGGTAGAGTAGGCTGATGTCTTAACGCCAATATTCATTCTGTAAGCTTATAACACCAAAAAATTGTGAAACGACAGCAATGTTAATCTACAACGGATTATTTGTATAAACAAAGTTTCGGAGTCGCAAAGGTTTATTTCTTGCAATCATAATTATAGGCCTACCTGAACCGTGGACACCGCTGTGGTTCGACTGCTCAGGCAATAATTGTGGTCCGGGTTGAAACGGCGGCTGTGATGGGTACACAGACGGTTGGGTTGTTATTGGTCCACCTAACTGAGAGACTCCTTGGAGTGGGATGTGTCCGATTACGACATCCTGACGGACTGCGCTATCGGCACACCCTCTGGAAAAATCCGCTTTCACCTGAAGAGAAAAAAACGAAAATTATCGGACATTCTTTTTCATTTGTTCATTAGACACACAATATTAGACACCATAGCGCAAGAGAATTTTTTTAATTATTTTTATTATTATTACTAGCTGTACCCGGCCACGCGTTGTTGTGGCTGAAAAGACTGTCCAACCCTCCCTTCCTACGTCCCCCTTCTCCTTCCCATTCTCCTCCCTTTCCCCTCCCCTTCCTCCCCTCGCCTTCCTCCCCTCCCCTGTAGTCACTGTAGAAAGACGCGCGGAAAACGGCCGCAAATGGACGATTTTGCAAAAACCGACAGTTACATATAAATTTGCGCTATAGCAGACCGTCGGCTACACGTTTTGAAACGCGCCCGAAGAATGGGTTTGAAACGCGCCCGAAGAGTGGGTGAAATTTCAAACTCGAAATGGCTAGACTCCATCGACGTCTATCGAATTGGATTAAAAGTTGTGTTTTTTGGGTCGTAAAGATTGCGCTTTTTCCCCAAAAGGCATTATACAGACCCGCTTATGTTCGAATGGAACGTTTTGCGAAAATTTTCAAAACCATCAGTCAAGAACTTTCCGAGATCCTTCATGTCGAACTGTAACGTTTTACATTTTTATTTATATAGATTAATGATAACAAATGGTAAAATATAAAGAATCCACAACCACCGTCACAACCACCACCATCAAGACCACCATCAAGACCACCACCAAGACCACCACCACCACCACCAAACCATCACTATTTCTACTACTGCATCGTTAGGAATTATCAGCTGCCGACCAGAATGTAGTGCTTGATGTTGATAATCTTGCATCCATCCAAACGGGGTGCTACAGTAGACGGTACGGTAAAGGTAACGTCACTCCAGGTATCAGTACGACCACTTTCAATTTCTGGTCGTTGTTTGGTGGCAAGGGTCTTGTACTCGTGCTTCCTTCGAGAGCCATGGCCGCCTGAATTTGCGCAAAACTCAATCTCCTAAACGACACGAGAAGAACGCACGACAAAATTGACCTCAATTTGGCACAGAATAAATACTTCATATTTTCATTTAAGACGCCTCAGAGTCATTCGTCGCTCTGTCTCCTCCTCCATCTTCACTACCTTAGTTCATGCTTTTATATGTTCTCGTATTGACTATTGCAATTCTCTTCTCATTGGTCTTCCTAAAGTTCGTCTTTCACCGATTCAGTCAGTTCTCAACTCAGCTGCTAGATTGATTGCCCGCCTTCCCAAGTACTCTCACATCTCTACCTTTATGTTTGATGAACTTCATTGGCTTCCTCTACGTGCTCGCACACAGTTCAAGATCCTCACTCTGATCCTAAAGTCTAAACGGGGTCTTGCCCCAAAATATCTGACTAAAACCTTACTTCGTCCTCACTCAGCTTCCTCCCACCGTCCACTTCGTTCATCCAACAGACTTGACCTATTGGTTCCCCGGTCTAGAACTGCTATGGCTCAGTCTCGATCTTTTGTCTCAATTGGTCCTTCTCTCTGGAATTCTCTGTCGCCTTCTGTTCGCTCAACTCTTCTGTCTGTCAGTCTCTCCTCTGCTCTGTCTCTTCTCAAAACCTGCTTCTTCTCGCGGGGCCTTGCGCACTGGGAGCGCCTCTGAACGGTTTACCCTACTAGAGGCGCTTTATAAATGTTTAAATACAATACAATGCAATACTTCTTGAACATTGATTGCTAATAATGCCATTACTTCCATTACGAAACCAACTACCGGTGATACTAGTCATTGAAGTTGGTAGTGTTTGGTGGTGTGCCATCTTTTGAAGCTTTGGGCAAGATATAGTGGCGCTATATAAGTCTCAAAAGTTCTAAAAGATGCTGAATCGATGGAGAGCAAAAGAAGTTCAAAGTTGCATTGGATATAGACCGCATAGTGAAAGTAAGACAAAGCAAGGCTTTTGCTGAACTAAGAATAGGATTGGACCTAAAAATGCACCAAGTCATTATTAACAATCATACTCGTCGTTGATATAGTGATACCCTATATGGATAAAATATTATTGTGTTCGCTATGATGACGACGACGAATGATACTGATGCTGACAATAATTATTATGATTTATGATTGCGATTATGACGACAGCCATGAAGATTACGGTGAAGATGAAGATGAAGATATAATTTAAGATGAAGTGACAATGTTAATTATTGTGCTCATGGTGATGACGACAATGAATCTAACAATAATAATTATAATATTATTTTCTTTAACGCCTGCAAACGCACAGCGCTGTACATGTACAAGTAACTGTTACGCATTTATTTCAGGGTTACTTCTTTTGCTTGGCGCTGCGTCTTGGGCACAGCACCTTCCTATCTCTGTGAGTTATTCACCTTGACCTCAACTGCTGTGGGTCGCCGATCTCTACGCTCGGCCTCTAGAGGTGACTTTATGGTTCCTTATGCCCGCACTGCCACTAGGCAGAACAGGGCATTTTCGGTCACTGGACCTTCCGCTTGGAATGACCTTCCCTCTAACCTGCGTTCCCACCCTCGGAACATGTCTGGCTCTTTCCATAGATTGCTCAAGACTTTTCTTTTTGACCGGGCTTGGGTCGGGAGCGCCTCTGAGTAGACTCCTTGAAGGGGCGCTATATAAATTACATAGATAGATAGATAGATAGATAGAATGGGTCTTACTTAAAATTAAACATAACTACTAACAGAATAGACAGTGCATATAGCAACCTACAAAGCATGTCCATTGTCTGCCCTACGGTGAGTCGGTGACTCGAACTCGTAACCGCTGATCTCCATGACAATGTGCTGTCCAAATGCTCTACACCCCATGTACCCAAAGATGGTTATGGTGATGCTGTTGCCGATGGTGATGATGCTAATGTGTACGCTGATGGTGATTAAGATGACGATGACGAAGTGGTGAAGATGACAGTCGAGATTTGAATAATAATATAATGTATACATGTACATGTACCTGCATGAAATTGATTACTATCGCAGAGATGTTTGCGCTGCTTTTGTTCACCAGTTCCCCGTTTATAATGATTTTCTCTCCAGGAACAAAGCATCCTCTGTTTATCCTCAGCTCGATCTCTGGGTGACCCCTGATGCAGCAGAAATGGTAACAGCATCCGACCGTCGGCTTATCTGCCCGCTTCACTACCGGCTCCTGCAATGTAACAGCCATAAAACGACGGTAAGATTTTGGTATAGATAACGGTAAAGATAACAAATGGAAAACTCAAAGGTTGAGGACACGAAGCCGATGGTGTGAAAATGATAAAACAGTAGCTTGCCTTTGATGATGACGGTAACGGTGACGGGACGACGACGACGACGACGACGGCGACGGCGACGGCGACGACGACGACGACGACGACGACGACGATGATGACGATGACGATGATGATGATGATGATGATGATGATGATGATGATGATGATCATGATCATGATCATGATCATGATCATGACATTTGATAAAGTACACATCCATGTACATCAAAGATCTCTTATTTCGTATAGACTTCAAATTTTAACGAAATCATCTTAACCTTTAGTTGTGGCGGTAGGCGGTTGAGATCGAGCAAACGAACAACAGTGATGACAATTTCTGTAGAGTCGTCAATCTTCCAAGCGCGATCAATAATGGCTTGCACCTTGTATCTTATAGATCCATGCGCCCCTGCGAATGATGGCGGTAGAGTGTTGGGCAGGACGAAGCTCAGAGGGAATGTGTGAACGCCAGGCTTTATAAACAATTCCGAGTCTTTCTTATCTGGGCAAACACACAAGCACACGCTAGGAACTCTCACCATTAAGATTTAAGAATGCTAATTTATGCATTTAAACGCAGTTCAGGATCACTATATTATAATTATGCATATAATTATTTATAATTATATATAATTATATATAAAATTATATATAAGCAATTTACACAAAGGTCTTGACATCAGAGGTCGTGCCCTCCAATCAAACAAGTGGCTTAACGAATCCCACCTTCAAGGCTTCGAAGTTATGTTTGTCTGTTTGTTTGTATGTGCACTTGTTATAGCGGCCCTTCAAGCTCCCTGCTCAGAGGCGCTCCCGACTACACAAAAGAACACTGAATCGGAGTTTCACGCCGAAGCGCTGAGCAATTGCGACTTTTCCAAGGACCCTACGCGGCGACTTGAAGTGGATTCAAACCCGCGACCCTCCGGCTGCAAGGCAATGAACATACCCACTACACCACCGCGCCCCATGTTGGCGATCTAGCGAAACTTGTAGGCCTACATTTAGGCTACTTTTATTTTACCCTTGTTTTAGTCCCGCAACTAGTCTTGTTGAAAGATCCGCATTTCTTTGATCGCTGGTCCTTAGTTTAGAATATTATTCTGTTCATTCTGCGTAACATGAAATTATAGCCACAGCCTACCTGACCCAGTGATGTATTTCTTTAATCCAATGAAGTTTTGCTGGCCAGAGTAGTGTCGCCGATTCTTTCTGGTGCCTTCTGTCCATGCCACCGTGGCGGCGCCGCTCACTTCAATACGAATTCCTGAAACGCGCAATATAAAGAGGATTTATTTTATGAAGCTCATTTTCTTTAAAAACACGATGGGCGATCAGAAACAAGCTTCGTCACGGATCATGCGATTGCGTCGTGGATGCAATCTCTTACATTCCTTCATTCATTCATTCATTCATTCATTCATTCACTTCTATAATTTATATAGCGCCCATTCAGAAGCCCACTCAGAGGCGCTCCCAGGCCAACCACGGTGATAGACTACACTGCAGGAGCCTGTAGAACACTGATGAATCAACTCTATAGGTAACAGACGTATCTCTAACGGAAGAATCATTTTCGAAGCAGGACGTTTTGTCGCCGCCGTTTTGGCGCCGGACGTTTTGGCGCCGATATTTTTTGACGTATCATTCTAAAGTATAAAATTCTAATATTGTGGGTAGTTGTACGAGATTCATTTAAACACATGCTGAGGTAAATATTGTAATGATATCCCACGCCATTCAAAAGTTATGCCCGAAATAGCCGAGCTATCAGAAGGGTGTTTGCATCCCAACGCAAGCCCATATTTCTGAATCTAGGCGTTTGTCAACAGATTGCAACTTATTAATGCATGAAAGGGTTACGCTCCCACAGAGAAGCATTGAAAACTTTCGATAATGAACCGGTTGCTGTACTGTTAATGTTTCCTGCGCATTTTCCAACATGTGTATTTACTTCAAATAATATAATTAAAATGTCTTTGCAACAATAATTATTTATTGGGCCTACAGTGCAATAAATATCCTAGCAATATCGCCCCTCAGTTATCAATCCCAAGCAGGAAATATAAATACTGGAGCAAGAGCAGGCCCCTAGTTCAATTATAAATAGGGCAATTCGGTTTGGGCTAATATTTAGACTATAATTATTTGTTTCACGCGTCTTGTAACTAAACCGGAAATGGACTGCTGAAAGCAATTGCTAGAGCGCAATGTTGGCGCCAAAACGGCGGCGCCAAACCGGCGGCGCCAAAACGTCACGTACCGGACTATTATACCAGGCAGTTTGACCTACAACTTAGAAAGCACGATGCTAACAGGTTGAGGTTCGCATTCCGTGAGCACTTGAAGACTGTCCTTTTTGACCGTGCTAGAGTCTGGAGCACCTCTGAGTAGTTTTTAAGAGTGCTACATAATATCATTTAAAGAATTAATCTCACCTCTCATTTTGATCTCATCCCTGGTTTCCACTTGGATGTTTCCTCTGACTTCTTGTCCCGCATGGACAATGTTCTCCTGACCTCCGTCCAAAAGAATCTCAATGATCACCATTTCGTCAATCTAAGCCAGACGCGTACAACCTTTAAAACGGATAAGTAGCCTACAATGTATACATTGAATGGCTTGAAACATGGCGCGTAACATTAGAGACTATAAGTATATACAAGGCTCTACATTTCAGGCATCATCAGTATCGTCCAGTGTATCCTGACAACGGAGATTTCTTTCTGCTCGATTGCGTGTTCTGAATAATTAATAGCCAATCTGGCTGTTCTATAATACTTACATTCCCTCCCCATACTCCTCCCGGCCTCCTCTGTTCGGCGCATCGCGCCTCGGTGATTGTCCTTCGACCGCTCGCCGATCCACCCCCAAACCCTGGAACCGGCGAGCTTGGATATCCGGCATGCGTTCAGTAAAGGTAAGTAAAGTGTAGTACCTACAATCCTACATGTAGATCTTGGACGCAAGACGATAAGGTAAATTAAGGAATCTTTCAGAGAATAATGCATAGTCAGGTTTTTGGACCCGCGTGAGAGTGTCAAACCATAATTATCAGCTGGGTTTTGAAAGGGATTAAAGAAAGGCAATTAGAGGACATCCAAAGATGAAGATAGACCTATATAGGCCTGCTGAAAACCTTATATATCATGTCCCATATAAGCTCCCAGTCTATTATATTATTCTTCACCCATTAGTCTAAATTGAATTACATTTATTCCTTATGATCAATTTTTTCAATCCATTCCAGTGGCTGATAAGCTTCAGGGTTCCATACTGCAAAATAGACAAAACGCTCAATTTTCCGTAGATAACACTGTCGGTTGCAAACCACTGACACTCCAGGTGTAATTAGCAGCTAACGATCAAATCTAACGCCTGGGTAAATTATGAGCAGGCCACTCACCTTGATGGAACAAGCTGTTTTATTTTTGTCTGCGACGATCTCTTAGAAATGTTTCGCGAAACTTACCTATGGGTTTTAGATTTGCAAATGTTTTGAGATTAACCACCCCTGCATGAGCAATTTAAAATGTGCCACAAAGTAAGCTCACATCCATAGAACATTGCTTAGTCCCCAGAATAAGCTTTTATAGGCGCACATGCATATTCAGCTAGACAGCCTGTCCCTATTTGGTTCTATACATACACACATACAAGTAAGCTGGCCTTCAGGAGTATAAAATAAGTAGGTTATATGGCTACTTGTTTGCACTAGAGGCCTTCAGCTAGATCTAAGTAAAGACACTGACTTACGTCAGAAGGCCTATTCTTAGGCACGTGGTATATACTCAAACCTCAGGAGGTCAGACTATAATTCTGCCCATAAAGTGTCTGCGTTGGAGACGTGCGGCAAGCCTTAGCGGTAGAGTTTAGATTCCTAAACTTCTCGTCGTCATAGCAAAGACTAATAAATTCCCCCTCCCCACAAAAATGAGTATTTGTGTGATGCATGGTTAGGACATACAACGACATATCCGTCGAATCTTCTCACGTTAAGCAAATATGGGGAGGGAACTTCAAAGTATGAAGTCACAGTAGGCCTAGTAGGCCTAGGCTACCTCGCGGACGGCATCAAACGGCTAGCAGACGATCCAAGTAGGTCCCGGCTGCGATCGTCCAAGACCGCCGACGTGTCCGTGCCTGCGACGAAAACTAAAATGGTGGTCGCGCCTTTCGGGTCGCAGGCCCACGCGCCTGGAACAGTCTTCCAGCAACAATCCAAGAAATCAAAACTGAATCAACTTAAAAAAACAATTGAAGCTGCACTTGCTCTCGAGCTCATGCGATTTACTCTGACAGTTGACAATAATTACGCGTGTAATGCATCCTAGAAGTGGCTTGCTACTGACGATGCTATATAAATTGTCTGAATTACAATTACAATTGCTAATTTATATAGCCTACCACCACTAAAACAGAAGCAATTCAGAGGCGCTCCGGATCTGCAAATCAAAATCACGATTCAGCCGAATGGTTTCAAGCAAGGTTGTAACTAGGGGATGTTTTGGGTGTTTGAACATTCCCGAAATGAAATAATATGAAAATGAAATAAGGCAATTACTCGCACATGATGTAAGAACTACAGTGTGTAACGTAGTGATCGTCCAAAACCCGCTATGAGAGCGCACGACGCTTCTCCAAACCATCAACATTACTCAGTTACTGAACGTCACTTGATTCGGTTGCTTGTGGGTTTGCTCACGATGAAAGTAAACACTGCCCTTCCGATATAAAATACTGGCCGCGGCCTTGGTTTCAACTTGCAAGCGTAGGCCGCTTAAAAAGACAAAGAAGGACAAATCGCAGGATAACCTACATGTCAGCTTGTTTCAAGGAGCGGCACGTAAAAACAAAAAGCCCTTTGCCGAACTAGAAGAGGATTCAGTTAACTCTTGATAGTGGAAATAATAATTGTTTAGTGAGTGAATAAAATAAACGCAACGAGTTGAGAAAAACAGTCTGTACTTTTGGAGTCATAACTGGGACGAAACGCCACTGATAACATGACGACATGGGTTCATAATAGGACCCTCGTACACATGGAACCCCTGCAGAGATCATTTGTGTGCATTATTAATGTTTGTAGTAGGGAGGAGACTGGCGAATGAGATGATGGTAAACGATGTAGACAAAAATGTTCATCTTTTCCCAGAAAGAAATGTCGGCACACTGGTCAGTCTGGTGACGTGAGTCAGTCACATTGATTTTCGTCAACCTGTTAAACATGGACCTTTAGATCTTTGAGCGCATATAAATATATATCTGTGATTGATTGACTGATTTACTGATTGATTGATTGATTGATTGATTGAGTGAGTGATTGATTTAGCCTTTCACATTGTAAAAATACTGCAGATCAAGATCACACAGGATTGAATCAGTCGTTCCTTCGAGGGTTTATTTATTTTTCCATCTCTTTCAGTAGAGTCCTTTCAGAGTTCCACCCGACTCGAGAACGGCTAGAGCGAAGTCAGCGAGCAGTTTCTATTAGATTTACAGAGAGTGTTAGATAGCGTTATAAGACGCAGCCCATCTTCAGAAGGAATCCATTCCGTGTCGTCGGGTTAACCACTGAAAGAATGTGGTTTTCAAGGTAGAGCTGCGGACAGACTGGATCAAGACCATCCCCGGATCCATCAAATAGATACAAAAGTAAACTTGAAAGTCAATTGGCTATATATAGGAAGTTTTGAGGCGCTACAGTCAGGGAGGTAAACGGTTTGGTTCAGCTGACTTTACATGTAGGACAATTAAATATTTTCTGTAGCATAGCAACTATAGCGAGCTACTCGCTAGCATAAATGAAAAACACATTGATGGTCGTTCCATATGTATATGATCTCAATGTTAGTAAAAAATAATATTAATAATTACTTTTCTTTAATAAAGAGTCTGGAGACGCACTGCGCTGTACGTTATGTCATGTATAAGTTATGCAATTCAAGCAATTCACAAGAACGCAAATCACAGAAGACATGTATGATCAAATGACTCGTGAGCAGATAAGACAACAGCCCGTCGTTCGTCTCGAGGTTCATTGCATGTAGCTATTATTTTGTACTAAAGTTCACAATTAATGTGCGAGTATTTCTTTCCGATCATTTCTTTCTTCATAATTATTCTGTACTTTTACACATGGCCCACAGACACGGTGCTGTAGTCTTGACTGAGTCAAGTTGACTCCACCCTGAAACACAACATACGCTGATTTAATTTCGTGAGATGCAACACTATGTGTTAAACTATAATTATGGTAAGATGAGATAATAAAACTAGATGAATGAAATTCAAGGTACATGTAACAAGAGGCTACAGGTAAGGTAAGGTATTGTGAGCTATGGCAAGAGATGACGGCGATTCAAGGTAGGTATATATATATATATATATATATATATATTAGGGTGACAGTTAAAAAAAATTTTGAATTTCACATGTCTCACCCTTTTAAATGGTTATGTACCATTATATAAGTAAGCATGATTTTTTAAAAATTAATTCATTAATGTTTATTGCTGGCCCAACGCATCAGAAGTTTGACCTAATGGTCTGTGTTAAACACAGTGCAAATACACATCTATCGGTATTTTATTCCAGTACTGTTTATCAAGTCCATTTATGGCTGCTTATTTTTTTTAGTCTGGCTATTACCTCCTGTGTTTCATAAGCCCTTGGAGTATAGGTATTGCTTGGTTCATCTTGGTTTGTAAGTACTTCATGGAAAGAATGGATCAGTGTGATACCAGTTCAGCTACATCATTCGCGACATTTAGGCTCACAGCTCAGTGACGAGCCAAGAGAACGATTTCCTTTATCTCCATTTCTGCTTGGATGTAGATCATGTAGTTGTAGGAAGTTTACAAGAATATCTAGTGCAGACTAGTGGACTGAAGAGTTTCTTAGTGTTTTTAGTTTAAAAAAATCAGCTCTTGTATAGTGGTAGGCTACTTGCTGCACATAAACTGATATGTCGAAGAGGTTCATCATATCCCGGACGTTTTACTATTGCAATCTCGCTGTCATCTGAAACAGCCGAATCAATCAACACCAGGCGAACCAACATTTCACTCATATACTTCAAATGGGTCGAAAAGATGTGTATTTCTGCTGTAGCAGCGGTCTCAATTACTGCCTTGTGAGCAATGGGCTGCTTCAGCAGTTACAAGTCATTCCAGGGAGCTGACGTTGGACATTGGCTTTGTGTGCCAATGCCTTGAGATCTACCTGAAGAACAAATACATTGTGCTCACGGAGGCTGCAGATCAAATGCAGTCAGATGAAAGAAAGATGGAAGAGGTAGATTGCAATGTATCGACTTCTCTATCCAAATCTCTCAGTGTTTTCGTAGGTCTGCGAGAGTTTGTCATCAGAGTATTGAAGACTATCCCCACTATCACCAAGCTGAGGAGATCTACCGTTTCTGAGACTCGTGTTTCAGAAGAACACATGCTCTTGATTGAAGACCAGCATTGCTGTAGATGATAGAAGTTGTGTGAAAAATATATAAAATATAGATCGTATGCGGCCAGCTAAATTCCACTTTTCAAGCAAGTTAAACGGCTGGAGCTTGTGCTTCTCCTGTCCCATTAGGCAGTAAAGGAACCTTTAAGATTTCGTTGTTCTTTCATCTGGTGACAGAACAGTAGGCCAACGTTCCTATGTGACGTAAAAGGCTTCAACAACCTGTCATCCCAATGAACTTTATGCGGAACTTCAAACCCTAACGATGCATCATGCACAGATTTCTTTGACAAAAGTCTCATGATGATGGAGCTGAGAATGTCTATGGAATTCTGATTGATAGCAATTTCAGCAGTATCACGGCCCATTGATTGTCCTTTGGCTGCTAGAATGTGTGCCGCATGTATGCCACTAATTTTAGTCCTGTTGAATGCTGCAGTGACACATGCACTCAAAATGGTATTGGATCTTCTTAACTTCTTTTCAGCAGGCGCACAAGTCGATTTAACATGACTAATTGCCCGCAAGACTTTCTTGTATAATTTTAAAATCGACTTATTTGTTTTTAATTAAATAATAACTATACCTTAAGCATGTCATGAGTGATTACAGAGAACATTGGGCACAGTGGTCATAGGCAGAGTTTGGTTTCCGTTCTTAGAGGAGCTAAAGCCTTCTTAGGGGGGCGAAGCCCGGGAAAAGAAACCATTTGCACGGTAAAAAATGAATTTGGGTCTTCTGGGGGGGGAAGCCCCCTAGCTCCTGATAAACTCCGCCCATGGCGGGTATGTTCGTCGCCTTGCAGCCACCTCAAGTCGCCGCGTAAGGACCTTAGACAAGTCCTTCACTCGCAATTGCTCAGCGCTTCGGCGTGAAACTCCGATACAGTGTCCGCTCTGCAGTCGGGAGCGCCTCTGAGTAAAGAACTTGAAGGAGCGCTATAACATGTGCACATACAAACAAACAAACAAACATTGAAATAAGCATTAGAGATGTAATTGGTGGAGCAAAAAAATATTTAGCACATTACATATTCAACATTGTTTGTAGGCCAATCTATTGAAAGTTCAAGGTCATTGGGCCACCTCTAAACATTTTCAAGTTTCCCTAAAAATTTTCACCTGTAGTACTGATATCATAGAGAACACTTTTGAAGTCTGAGACTTTAAAAATGTAAAAAAAAATTTTTTGCATGTTGGAAATTGTCACCCTAATATATATATATATAATTATATTCGTCTAATTGACAGAATAACCGGTCGACATAACGCGACAGTTAACAAGCACAAAGAAGCAGCGAATAAAGCCTAATAAACGTTTTTATACAGCATCCGTGATACGAAGTTTTTATTGTTTTTATTGGTTAGTTCAAATGGATGCGACCTAGGGCGCAGATTGTATTTACCAGGACGTCTATAAGAGAAAAATTTATGAAGAACATGATCTTTGTCTTTAATTATAGCTTTGAAGAGGGCAGCATCAGCAGTCTCAGCCATAATGTCTGCATTTGGGAAGTTTGAGAGGAGTAATCCAGCAATACGGTAATGTAAGTCAAGACCATGCAGACAAGACGAGGTAAGGAAATGAAAGAGAAGGTCAGAAAAGAGTTAGGTCGTGTAAGGTACTAAGGTAATTTAAGTCTGGGTCAGATGAGGTACTGTAATATAATTCATTCATTATTCACGCAATACGGAAATTTATACACCGCCCCTTCAAGGTTACTACTCAAGTGCGCTCCCGACCCAGCTTCGGCTGAAAAGTAAGGCTGCAATATAACGCATCTGAGCAAACCCTAGGCATAGTGCGAATGAAAGGCGAAGGCTCATTCCAACCCATGGCCTAATCGCAAAGAAAGCACGGAGCTGTCTAAGGGCAGTACGTGCTCGGGGAAGGAGAAGTTCACCCTGGGTTGAGGAACGTGATATAACGTGATAAGCCTAATAGATAAGGTAAAGTCGCAATGCCAATCTCAATTCTGTAGCCTATGACACTAAAATTCTTGAAACGATAGGAAAATGATATAAATCTGTAACGCATGATTTGTATTATAATCTATGGTACGGAGTCGCGCGAAGTTTATTTCTTGCAAAATACATGGACTGTGGTTCGATTGCCCAGAGAATTGTGATCCGGGTTGAAACGGCGGCGGTGACGTGTACACAAACGGTTGAGCTGTTATTGGTCCACCTAACTGGGAGTCTCCTTGGAGTGGGATGTGTCCGATTATGATTTCCTGACGGATTGCGCTATCGGCACAACCTCTGGAAAAATCCGCTTTCACCTAAATAGAAGAAACGAAAATTATCGGACATTCATGTTCATTTATTGATACCAGGACAAGAGGAGTTGTAATTAACTAAATTTCAGATTCAAATGGTTTCCAAGAATGAGTTGCTGGTTCTCAAACAACACAAAGTGCGACGGGGACGAGTTTGGTGCGAAACAGCCTTCAATACGCGATTGGGTCGAGCATAATAATTATGCTCATTATGGCTAGCGTGGGTTTCCTGAAGTGAAGCAGAGTGTTCGCGTCAAAATGGAGTCATTCCAATCAAAAATTTAAGAATTTACTCTATCAATAATTTTAAATAGCGTCTTTCAAATAATCAAACACCATCTCTGCGTCATTTCTAAACTCCCACAAATCCTCTTCAAGAAAATGATAGAGCGATACGCCAAATTCTCCCTAAGTAAATGGTAAAAGCAATCAGAAACACCACCACTAGTATACCACTATCTTTACTACAACAGTATACTGCATCGTTAGAAAATAAAATTATCAGTTACCGACCAGAATGAAGTAGGTGATGTTGATTATGTTGCATCCATCCAACCGGGATGCTACAGTAGGCGGAACAGTAAAGGTAACGTCACTCCACGTATCAGTACGACCACTTTCAACTTTGGGTCGTAGCTTGGAGCCAAGGATCTGGTACTTGTGCGTCCTTCGAGAGATTTTGCCACCTGACGTCGCGCAAAGCTGAATGTCCTAGAAGACACATGAAGAATGTATAATATACATTTATACAGGACACGATTTACCTTAGTTGGGCACAGATCAAATATTTCCTGAAAAACATTATTGCATACTAATACCAATACTTCTATTACGATAACTACTAACGGCAATACTACTCGTTGAAGGTAATACAGTAGTTTGTCTGGTGTGTCATTTTGAAGCTTTGGGCAAAATAATGGTGCTAAAAAGTTTTAGTAGGTTCTAAAGCGATGTTGAATTACGGAGAGCAAAGGATGTACACTGTACAAGTCAGCATTGGACCATAGACTATCATGGACCGCAAAATGAAAAGAAGGGCAAATCAAGACTTCGGTTAAAACTGAGATCAGGACTGGACCTAAAAATGCGCCAAGTCATAACATTCATACTGGTGTTTCCAAAGTGATGGCATCAGAATATTATTGTGTTCGCTATGATGATGATGAAGATGACGACGACGACGACGACGACGACGACGACGACGACGACGACGACGACGACGACGACGACGACGATGATGATGATGATGATGATGATGATGATGATGATGATGATGATGATGATGATGATGATGATGACGACGACGACGATTATGATCATGATTATGATCATGATTTATGATTATGGAATTGAGGACAGGCATGCAGATGAAGATGAAGATATAGGCCTAATTTATCATGAAAGTGGCGATGATGAAGTGGTGAAGATGACAATTATTATTGAGACATGAACAATATACCTGAATGAATTTGATTACAGTCGCAGAGATGTTTGTGTTGCTTTTGTTGACCAGTTGACCGTTGACAGTGATCGTCTCTCCAGGAACGAAGCATCCTCTGTTTATCTTAAGCTCAATCTCCGGAAGACCCTTGATGCAGCAGAAATGGTAAAAAAATCCGACAACCGGCTTATCTACCCTCATAACTACCGGCTCCTGCAACGTAACATTCATAAAACGACGGTAAGATTCTGGTATAGATAATGGTAAAGATAACAAATGGAAAGCCTTAATGGTTGAGGACACGAAGCCGATGGTGTGAAAATGATAAAACAGTCTGCCTTTGATGATGACGATAATGATGATGGCAATGACGATGACGGTGACGATGACGATGACGATTACGATGATGAGGATGAGGATGATGATGATTATGATGATCATGATGATGATCATGATGATAATGATGATGATGATCATGATCGATCATGATGATGATGATGATGTGCGTGTGTGAAGATATTTGACAAAGTGCACATACATGTAATATCGCTATCGCAGATATCTCGTTTCGCATAGAATTGATCTACAGAAATCATATCTACCCTCAGCTGTGGTGATTCGTGGTTGAGATCGAGCAAACGAACAACAGTGATGAGAATTTCTGTAGAGTCGTCAATTTTCAACGGGCGATCAATTACGGCCTGCACCTTGTATCTTATAGATCCATTTATCCCTTCAAATGATGGTGGTGCGGTGCTAGGCACGACGAAGCTCAGAGGGAATGTGTGTACGCCTGGCTGCAGAAACATCTCGGATTCTCTATTATCTGCATATAAACACAAGTACAAAGGACTCTCACCATTAAGAAAGCTATTTTGGGCATGCAGTGTATGGAACTGTTCAGGATTGTAATTGTAATTGTAATTGTAATTGTAATTGAACACTTGTATAGCGCCGCTCACAGATTCAGTAGCGCTCCCGACCCAAAGTTAGCACTGTCGCTAACGAATAGTATAGTCTTCAGGCGCTTCCTAAACAGAGGGAGAGAGAGGCTGAGAAGCTCAAGATGTAGTTTATGTGGAAGACGGTTCCAGCAGGAGGGGCCAACATAGGCAAAGCTCTTGGACTGGGCAGTAGCCCCACGCATGCGAGGAACAACAAGGAGGCCATTTGCTGCCGAACGAAGGGCAGAGCGACCGGGGAGAGAGGAGACCTGAATACAGAAAGAACGGAGGTAGGATGGAGCAACCCCAAGAAGAGAATTGCGCATAAGTGTCAAAATTTTGAACTCAATGCGTTGTGGTACAGGAAGCCAATGAAGGGTGTCCCGAATAAAGACTGAAATGTGGGAGAACTTGGGAAGACCAGCAATTAGGCGAGCAGCAGCATTGAGTATTGTCTGAAGTTTAGAGAGGTTGAGAGAAGAAAGACCGGCGTATGAAGAGTTCCCAAAGTCAACCCTAGAACAGATCAAGGCAGGATTACTGTACAATTGGCGCACAAGGTCTGAATATCAGAGGTCGGGGTGTCCAATAAAAAAATCGGTCTGTATGGACCCCAACAAATCAATGTCTGGAGATAATGAGCTTCGAGGCTACATGTATGTTGGCGATATTGAAAACCTGTACATTTATATATATTATTTAATTAACCCTAATTATATAATCGGGAACTGGCCCTGGAAATATATCTGCTTTTCCTTTGATCGCTCTTCCTAAGTTTAGAATTCTGTTCATTTTGAGTGACTTAGCAGCAGCCTACATGACCCAGTGACGTATGTTATTAATCCAATGTAGTTTTCGTGGCCAAAGTAGGATTGCCGATTCTTTCCAGAGCCTTCAGACCATGCCACCCTGGCGTCGCCACGCACTTCGAGCCGAATTCCTGCAACACACAACATAATATATCGAAATCATGAAGCGCCTTTTCTTGGAAACACGATGGACGATAGGTAACAAGCACCTCACGGATCATGCGGTTGCGTTGTGGGAGCAATCCCTTACATTCATTCATTCATTTGTGGGGCGCGGTGGTGTAGTGGTGGGGTCGTTGCCTTGAAGCCGGAAGGTTCGAGGTTCGAATCCACCTCAAGTCGCCGCGTAGGGACCTTGGGCAAGTCCTTTACTCGCAATTGCTCAGCGCTTCGACGTAAAACTCAAATGCAGTGTCCGCCCTGCAGTCGGGAGCGCCTCGGAGTAGAGTGTTTGAAGGGGCGCTATAACAAGTGCACATACAAACAATTCATTCCTATCATTTACATAGTCCCCGATCAAGAAGCCCTCTCAGGGGCGCCCCAGTCCAAACACGGTCATATACAATTACACATGATAGGTCTTCAGGAACCTGTAAAACACTGATGAATCAAAATCTAGCCTATAGGTAACATATTATGTATGCTAAGGCCCCGTGGACTGACCACCAAGACCATGCACACGATTATTGAGGCGACTACTGTGGTTCGCATGCTGTAGCCTATTAACTTCGGCGGAAGACAAAGCATTGAGCGATTGTTGCGCCGTGCGCGGCAAATGGGATACCTGCCCGAGGCCGCTGCCAGTGCGGCGGTAAGGGCAGCTATAGAACCGACATTGACCTCTTTCGTTCAACCAGGATATGCGACACTCATATCCTTCGAAGCATCTTTCTCCCACGGACTCGACGCTGCTACAACCTTCGACAACGACCAAATGACTTCTCGCCGCCAGCAAAGGACGACTGCAATTTTATCCCACGTATATTATGCCTTCGTGAAGAAAAATCATAGGTCTACCTTTCATCTTTATAGGCACACTAGCTGAATTACCCGGCGTTGCCCGGGACATTTCAGATTTTGTTCGCAGTCACGTCTGACCACGCTCCAACGCCTGGAAAATTTCGGTTTTCGTCCCCCGCCACGCCTGGCTCCGCTCCTACACCGCCCTTCTCACCTCGCCTTCTTCCATCGGGCCCAACCCGGTCCAACCACTTTGAGTGCCCGGTGTTGCGCGTGAAATTCATGTTTTCGGTCCAACCCAGCTGCCAACCGCCAATGTTTACGCTATAGTCAGCGTTTTTGCGAAACCGCATGCCAAAAGTTCTGCCCTCGGCGAAAAATGAGGTTAAAAATCTATTGGTTCATTTAAAACCGATCGGCCAAAATTATTGCGTCTTAAATAGGTTTCTGATAGGCCTACATACGACACGCTATAGATATTAATTAATGGATAAAGCGCTATAATAAATTTTAAAATCGGCCATGACGTCATTAATGTACTGGTTTCAATCATCAACATATCATCGATGGTCTGTTGATAATGATGGTTGTATGCAAATAAATGGCGTCGTATATTAAACACACGCGTTAGCCTTGCGATATAAAATTAAAAAAATTCAAGCTCGAGAAAAGGTAAGATTTTTGGATGGCGAATCCCGATAGTGTTTTTCGTAGGTGCTAAGAAGTTGTTTTGTAAATTATTTGAAAAAATCGGTCGCGTGGATGAGTAGATTTTTTATTAACCTCCCGTTGCAACTTGTATTTTATAGTTTTAGATAACTGAATGATCGTAACTAAAGAATGTTATTTTCGTTACCATTTTCTCTCTCTCTTTCTTTGTGTACCCATGTGCGATGTGTCATATGGTTTTTCATTAAACATATATTATATATATAATATATGCAGACTATTTTATCTCTCTAACGGAACTCACGGGAGACTATTCCAGACAATTGGACCAACAACTGAGAAAGTACGACGCTAACAGATTGAGGTTCGCATTCTATAAGCACTGTTCCTTTTTTTTTATCACGTTCGAGTCGGGAGCACCTCTGAGTAGTTTTAAGAGCGATACATATATTCTTTAACAATGAATCTCACCTCTCATTTTTATCTCATCCTTGTTTTCCACGCGGATGTTTCCTCTGACGTCTTGTCCCGGATAGAAAATGTTATCCTGACTTCCGTCCAAAAGAATCGCGATGATTACCATTCTGTCAATCTACGCCAGAAATCGTGAAAACTGTTAGGACGGAGGAGTAGCCTACACGTACATTGATTAGCTTGAAACAGGCTGGACATTAGAGACTGGGCTAAGAGTATACAAGGCTCTACATTTCAATCATCATTGCTATCGTCCAGTCTATGCTGACATGGGAGATTTCTTTCAACTCGATTAAGTCTTGTGGATTATTCAATCTGACCATTCTGTACATCCACGTACTCCTCCGAACCCTTCCCTGTTCGGTGCCTCGCACCTCGGCGATCGTCCTTCAACCGTTCGCTCGTTCCCCCCACCCCCAGCCCAGGAACAATTACTCTTGGACATGTGTTCAGTAAAGGTAAGAGAACTGTCTGTGTCACACCTAGATCTAAGACGCAAGACGAAAAGGTAAAGCGAGGAAACTTTCAGAGAATAATGCTTATTCAGATTTTTGGAGCTGCTTGGGAGTGCGAAACCATATCAGCTCAGTTTTGAAAGAGATTAAGGAAATGCAATTGGATGACATCCAAAGATGAAGATCGACATGTATTATAGGCACGAGCTGAAAAACTTATAAATAATCATGTCCCATATAATTATTCCCAGTGTATTATTTTGCCCATTAGGCTACCTATTAAACTAAATTGATTCACAATAAATTTTTTCCTTATGATCCATTTCTTCTAACCAGTCCATCGGTTGTCAGGGTAAGTGATAAGCGACAGAGACACCATGATTCCCATAATTATTGCAAATTGACAAAGCGTTCAATTTGCCATGGATGACACTGTCGATTGCAAACCATTCACATTCCAAGACTAACTAGTAGGCCTAGTTAACGAACAAATCTAGCGCCACGGATAAATTACGGTACTCACCCTGATGGAACCAGCTGTTAACGTTTCTAAGTAGCGATCGCTTAGAAATCTTCCGCGAAATTGGTCTATTATAGGTTTCAGATTTGTAAATATTTGGACAATATCCACCTCTGTATGAGCAAATTAACATGTTTCGCAATGTAGGCTTAGACGCATTGTCCTCAGTCTTTACATAATGTACGATTGTACGGGTCACGTCTGTGTCATATTCAGCTAGATGGCCTGCCCCCCATTGAATGGTCATAGATATAGGCCTACATACAAGTAAACTGGCCTTCAGGACTAAAAAGTAGATTATTTGGCTACTCGTTTGCACTAGAGGCTCTCAACTAGATCTAAATAAAGACATTGGCTTAGGCTACGTCAGAAGACCTATTCTTAGGCACGTAGTATAGACTCATACCTCAGCAGGTTATTCTACCTACGACGTGTGTGCGTTGGATACGCGCGGCAAGCCTTAGCGGTTGAGTTTAGCTTCCTAAACTTCTCGTCGTCATAGCAGAGACTAATAAATTCCCCCTTCCCCACAACAATGAGTATTTTTGGGATGCACAGTCAGAGGATACAACGACATATCCATCAGATCTGCTCACGTTTAGAGAAATTGGGTGAGGGAGCTTGAAAGTATGAAGTCATAGCAATTGTAGGCCTACACGAAAATTGATATAGGCTACCTCCACTAAAACAGAGGCATATCAGAGGCGCTCCGGACCTGACAAAACAGAACCACGATTCAGCCGAATGGTTTCAAATAAATGCATTGACTTATACACGACAAACGGGATCAAGAACTTCCCGGATTCAACAAATAAATACAAAATAAGTTTCTGAACGTTAGTTAGTTATAGGAAGTTTTGATGTGTTAAATCACCGCGACTTGCATGCAGGGAGGTATTCAGTTTTGACCAACTGAATTTGCATTAGCGAAAATGCCTATATATATAGCATCGCACGTAGAAGGTTAATTCTAGGATGCCTTACAGTGTTACACACTCACATACATGGGCGGAGTTTATCAGGGGCTAGGGGGCTAAGCCCCCAAGAAGCCTCATAGTCATGTTTTTTACCGTGTAAATGGTCTATTTTGGGGGGGCTTAGCCCCCATAAGCACTTCCAACTGATGACTAAAAAAATAACAAAAATAACAAAAGATCGTCAACTTTTTCGGTCGGGATGCACATAGTAATTTCCATGAGATTTGAACTTGACGACTAAAAAAGTCATCAACTTTTCCCCGGTCGAAACGAACATGTTTTAATTTTTTCGGCGCGCGCCTTCTGGACCAAGTTTTTAGCCCCCCCCCCACCCCCCCCCCCCCCAACGGAAAACAAACTCCGCCCATGCTCACATAACTGAAAAACAAATTAATGACCGTTTCATATATATCGAGTTTAGTAACATAAAACTTTAATAAATTATTGTTCTTAATGAAGCACCTTAAAATGCCCTGCGCTGTACCGTGTACGTGTACAAGTTACGCAATTCAAACAATATTCACAAGAACGCACATCACAGAAGGCATGAACGACAAAGCTGCAGCCATGCAAGGCGCGCGCTTTATGTACTTTAACAGCACCTAGGGAATGAACGAGGAGCCAGGCCTGTTAAGTAGGCTATACAAGACTTGCGGTACCTGGTATTAAATATGAAAACCTTGGCTGGCATTAATGAGACAAGAGCATACAAGACAAAGGTCTATTAGGCCTATAGCCTAATGCATGTCAGACGCAACATTACAATTACGTCTATAGTGATCATGTTTGACAAATTACGTCTACAGTCCTCTATCGATGTACAGAAGTGTTTCTCAGATTTTGATTCCGATCACGTGCTTTATCCGATACCGTATTATTACTTATAGTCCACGGGAGCAGCTATGTAGTCTTGATTCCACCCTAAAATATAACAAACGATGACTTCAGGGCAAGTGAGGCATTGTAATGTAATGTAACTTATAAGATAAGGAAATAGAAGATTTGACAAGAAAGGTAAAGTGACGCGAGCTGAGATCTGAGAAGAAGACGAGCAAGGAAAAGTAATGATTAAGCTTAATTAATGTAACCTTTGTAAGACGAGGCGAAGGCAGTAAACTGTAATAGTCGGTAAAGTAAAGTTGTAATGACAGACGCCTTTCTCTTCATTCATTTGCAGCAGTTTGACTAAGACCCTTCAAGGTCGTCTACTCAGGATCGAACGCTCCCAGTCTAACAGCCCCGATCGAATAGGACAGTCTTAAGAAAAGTTTTTAAATGAGACAGATCAATAGGTATTATTTTTGATGAAATAATATGGAGCCCATTCCAGGTCGCAGGGCAGCCGCGGATAAAGCGCGGCGCTGCAGCCTGTTTGATTGCAGTCCGTGAACGGGGTGAACAATAAGTTCAATCAATCAATCAATCAAATATTTTTATTTTGTAACCAAAGTATACATGACAGTTTTACACATCTTTCTCATTGGTTACAAAGAGGAGAGACCCTAAAGGAATAAAATAATCCCACTGTCTAGGGACACCAACTAATATATTGAGTTGACGATGTGAGGTGGTCATGACGAAATCTTTGCAAAATCAACATAGTGAATGACAAAAGTGACAAAGCACAATCAAGTAACTTAGTTCCGCTTCCGCTTGTGTGGATGAACAGAGAGAGCAGCTTCATGCTAAGGAATCGCTAAAATATAACTTTAAAATATAAAAGCATTATGATTTATTTGAATAACCTTTCTGTCGAAATTACGCAAATATTTATTAATACAAGATACCTGAACCGTGGATGCCGCTGTATTTCGATTGTTCAGAGAACACAGTTCGAGGTTGAAACGGTGACGTGTACATCGACGGCTGGGTCGTAATCGTTCCACCGAATTTGAAGTCTCCTTTTAGAGGTACGTGTCCGATTGTGACGTCCTGCCGTATCGTGCTGTCGGTACAACCTCTGGAAAAATCCGCTACCACCTGAATACAGGAAACACAAGTCGTCGTCTCAGATGACGTTGAACTTTTTGTCTGGTTGCCGTACGCGCATTGGACACTGGTGCGGAAAACGTAGCATGCTCAATTATCACTACATGTTAATTAGGCTTATCAAAGCTTTGTTTTTGAAGACAACAGCAAATAATCAAATATTTATTTACGGTATTCAAAATTGCAATGCTAATGCTAATGCTCATGCTAATGATACCCAAACAACACCAACAACTTAATGATGTATAGCTACCGCAGCTACATGTACTTCTACTGCTACTGCAACAAACAGGGCTTTTTTAGCGTGCAGTTCTACACAAAATGTGCAGTTCTAAATAGATTTGTGCACTTGTAAAAGCACTTCTGTGCAGTTAAAAACAGTAAAAATGTTAACTGACATTCGAGTGAAAGTAATTCACCATGGAAGATGAGAAGGAAAGGAATGGGTTGTGCAGTTCTAAAAATTCCTTGGAAAAAGCCCTGCTGTTACAAATAGCATACCACAACTTCTGCTTATTAAACTACTTCCACTGCTGCTGCCTCTACCATAGCCACAGCGTCGCATAAAGAAGTCGAGTTGCTTGCCTGAATGAAGTAGTTGATGTTGATGATATTGCACCCATCCAACCGGGATGCCATCGTAGACGGTACAGTAAAGATGACATCATTCCAGGTATCGGTACAACCACTTGAAGTCTTCGGTCGTTTTGTAGACCCGAGCAGCTTGTACTGGCGTTTCCTTCGATGGATTTTACCGCCTGAGGTTGCACAGAACTCAATTTCCTGAAAGAAATTAAAGTTAATAGTTGTCTTGCACAAAGTTATTTGTTTCGTACACCCACGAATACAAAGGTTCTCGAATAATAATATATTACTAATGTATGCAATTGTACCACTAACCTACTGCGACAATTACAAAAGCTCTTTAAAGTGTTAGCAGTGATAGCAGTATTAGTAACGATATATTATTATTATCATTGTTATTCCTATATTATAATAATTCTTTTCTTCGTCAAACATCAAGAGTATACTGCATGCAATGAACAGGAGGGAAGCAGTATGCATGTACTTATTGTCCTAAGTGAACACGAAAGAGCCCATTCCTCCATTTGAAGCACCATAGAAACCATTAGAAAGCATAATTAAAACAATTTGCTAATTCATGCAAAGGTGAACGCTGCAAAAGAAGTCAATACTTGTATTGAAAATAATGAAGGTTATTTATTCCCGCTTTTTGCTGCCACATTAACTGCGAATATCGATGATTATGAAAATAGAAATGTTCACGAGGTCGAAGTTGATTATGATGGCGGTAGTGGTGATAATGCTGGCGGTGGTGGTGGTGGTGGTGGTGGTGATGATGATGATGATGATGATGATGATGATGATGATGATGATGATGATGATGATGATGATGATGATGATGATGATGATGATGATGATGATGATGATGATGATGATGAGGAGGAGGAGGAGGAGGAGGAGGACTATGATGATGAAGATTATGATGATGATGATGACGACCACGACGACGATGTCGATGACGATGATGATGATGATTGCTAGAGATGTAAATGCTGATGACGATTAATATCATGATGATGACGACAATGAAGTGGCGATGATGACAATTTTATTAACAATTACTGAGACCTGAACAAAACCTGCATAAAGTTAATAGTTGTCTTCGAGATGTTTGCGTTGCTTTTGTTGACCAGTTGACCATTGACAATGATTGTCTCTCCAGGAACAAAGCCTCCTCTGTTTATCCTCAGGTCGATCACCGGAAGACCTTTGATACAGCAGCAGTGATAACAGCATCCGACCATCAGCTTGTCTTCCTGCACGACTATCGGCTCCTGCAACGTTAACAATCAACCACATACAAACTCCGCCTCAGGATATCTTAGGATAGCTTGATACTGTCCCAAGCCCGGGTAAAGTTGAAGGATCCGGCGTTCAGCTGTGGGCTTGCAACCCACCCACGAAAATTCGACAGGTTTTGTTTATATGTATATATGCACAACAATGGTACGATTATGGGGTTTATCTGAAAATTTAAGAGAAGTCTAGAAAAGGTCATGAGTTTATAAAGTATCAAAATTGGTATGGATAAATAATGGTTTTATGGAAAATGGGGAACAGAAACAGAAAGAAAGGCTAAAAATTCACCTGCAGAAAATTACTGTCAAAAGGGTGTTGACGTGTCGACGGTGGCTCAGCCTAAGAAGACGGCTGTTTTCGCTCCCCCCAACCCGAATTTCACCACAGAGAAGAGGAACTAGAATAAACACTGACGTTTGGGGTACCTGTGTGCGTGCATAGGTGCGCGTGCGTGGTATGTTTGTGCGCGTATATATGTAGAGATACCTAATACAGTGCATGTTTCTTGCAAATCGCAGATGCTGGTTAAGTACAGACTGCATGGTTTGACGAAATCATATCTACCCTCAGCTGTGGTGATTCGTAGTTGAGGTTGACCCAACGAACAACAGTGATAAGAATTTCTGTAGAGTCGTCAATTTTCCACGGTCGATCAACCACGGCTTGCACCTTGTATCTTATAGATCCATGCAACCCTTCGAATGACGACGGAGCAGTGTTTGGCAGGACGAAGCTCAGAGGGAATGTGTGAACGCCTGGCTTTAGAAACAACTCTGAGTCTTTCTTATCTGCATCATACAATATTATTCAAAGAAAAACTGTCAGCACTCATGAATCAATCAATCCAATTTTTGTATTGTAGCCAACCATAGTAACAAGAACCAGTTATGACAACTGAAAAACTGTCAGCACTAGTATCATGATGATCTTTTTGTACATATTTGTTGAAGAAAACGGCTAAACGCCTGGACCAAAACTCAGCTGCGTCAACTGGTTCGTCCAAAGATAGTTCGGATAGCCTACTGCACTCCTGTGTTCATTAATAGCCTATAAACCTACTAATGATTGACAAAGCCTCGGTTGTTGGCCCATGGCTGACGGTCAATCAGACGCAATTTCCGGTCAGGGGAGCGAGTCTTTATTCACATAAATAGAACAATGTAAATAGAATTCGTCAACTTTAAAGATTTTTTCAAGAAAGCTTGTCGTTACCCACAAAACATGATGAAGCTGGTGGTTTTACATGTCACACTACTCAAAGTCCTCAGGTTGGTTTTAAGCATTTCGGTGTCATTGCTGAGAAATTCGTCTCGTAATGCAAGCGCTGAAACGACTCGCTGCCGCCTGTCGTCTACTCTGATTTACCCTCAAGGAATCCTGGTATGCCCTGACTGAGCGATAATCCAAACTTTCAGAGCCAAGTAACTATCCAGTAGGCTAACTATTAAGACACACCAGTAGCCCACCTACGTATGAATGTTTACATCTCCTTTCAAAATGTCCGATGATGCTGAAAGTAGCCACACATTGCCTAGCCTACATCAAATTTCATACATCACCATACGATGTAGCCTACTATAATTAGGCTATATTACGCCCATTGCTCTGAGTAAGTTACATGGCTACAGCCAGCCTACCTGATCCAGCGAGGTAGGTTTTTAAGTCGATGAAGTTTTCGTGGCCAAAGTAAGATCGCCTTTTATTTCCAGCTCCCTCTGTCCACTGCACCTTTGCATCGCCATGCACTTCCAGCCGAACACCTGTAGCCAATTTATACCACTGTTACCACACATGGAATTGATAATGCACCTTTTCTTTAGAGATACGATGATCCAATGATCATGCATAACATCGCAGTTCATGCGCTTGCGACCTCGATTCCGTGTATCAACCCCGAGTGAGTTTCTTTGCGCATATATGCGCAGATCCAGGGGGCCAATCCGACCATGTTCCCCACCATTTAAAAAGTGCATGAGACCTGGCCCCACCCCATTTGGTTTCAACAAGCCATTAACTTAATGCAGCGGGAGAGAAAAGCAGGTCATCAACTATTTTGGCGGCTAAAACGGTATTTTTTCTTGGAAATAGGACGAATGACTAAAAAAAGTCATCAGTTTTTTCGGCGACCAAGACAAAAAATTTCTCCTGTCCCAAGACCGAAAAGTTTGCCACCCCCCCTTTGAAAATTTCTGTATCCGCCCTTGGGTAGACGTTTAGTAGGCCTACCATGCAGAGTGAAGGGACAAAATCAGCGCCTCCTCTACTTTTCATATGGGATAGATCTATGCAAATAATAAACGAATCAAACACATTCCATATGAACGATCGATCGACCGAGCGAATGAACGGAAGAATGAACGGAATGATCTCACTCACCTCTCATCTTAACCTCCTCATTCGTCTCCACACGAACATTCCCGCTGACAATTTGTCCCGCATAGAAAATGTTCTCCGGATTTCTGTCCAAGAGAATCGCGACGATCACCATTCTGTGAAATATACACGTAAGAAATCGTACAACTCAAACTCTAAGAAAGTGGTATATAATGTGCAGCAGATAGGTTGAGATACATCAGTAAAGACTGGGCTAATTGCATATATACAAGGCTCTACATTTACTCATCTATTTGCAGTCTTCTGTCTCAGCTAGCCATCACTCACACTTGGCATCTGCAGCATATCCCTTGCAACACCTGTGCAAACGTAATGAGAGCTTGGTGCTGTGTAAACATAAGTCAATATGCCTACCCTACTCATACGGGATCCAATTGACAACAGTTTAAACGAAATCCCAACCTTTTATCATGCAGGACCGCACTGCGAACCCCGGTCATTCCAGATTCGAATATTGCAATGTAAATTTTCACCTCCCTAGACAAATTAGAAGGAGTGTCATTTGCCGACTTACCTTAATGAAGTCTTCCTTTTAGGTATTTTTTATTAGTATAGATCGGTTATAGATTTTCCATACAGGCAGACTTTATAGACAGGCCTGTGTAAATATTGAGAGATTAGCCACCACGACCACAAAAATGCTCAGATCCATAGTCTATTATACAGAACAAGCGTATAATGCACAGGTCACGTAGGTGGCGCATTCAATTAGGCTACACAGGCTGCGCATATCTGACTCTTCTATCCAGATAACGCTTAAACTTCGGATATGCTGACCGTACGCTGCAACGTACATGTGCATTAAGGGGGCCCATCAGCAGCACGTCTAAATATAGTCATTGACATAATTATTTCAGAAGGCTTAAGCTCATAACAGTATAGGTTCAAACGTCAACCGATGTTTTCTAGCCATCGTCTGCTAAGTACTTCGATCCATCTCTTGAACCTTAAAATTGGATGGATGTATCCAGATTTGACGAGGGCTTATGAAAACAGAGGCCGCTACCCTAGAAGAAATTTGTTTGGCATAATACAGCTTTTGAGTTATAACTTTAGTCTCATATTTTATAATCACTTCCGCTGGTACCCTGTTACTATTCGCGTTCGGTTCATCTATAGGTCTTTCCTCGGTCGAGATACAAAATAAAAAGTACCTTTGTGACTATTTTGTTGACCCACTTCAGCTGCCTCTCATTGTCATCTTAACTATCTGGTTCGCAGTGTCCTGGTCCCATGGGTGGGAACACGGTTATTGCCCAACACTGGGCTTTCTTCCGCAATGGTCCCCTTGTTGTGGAATACCTTCCTGTCTCCCAGGGCTTTTTTATTGTAAACGGGCGGACTATATTGCAAGTGGACACCTTTTTAAACACTCGACAGCCGATATCTATTAGCGAAGTCGATGCGAGGAAGATCAATGGATCGGTCCTGTCAATATTATCATAATGTAATTGCATCTTATGGCTGTAACAAGGGTGGATACAGAAATTTTCGAAGGCGGGGCAAAAGTTTTCGGTTTTGGGACAGGGACAAATTTTCGTCTTGGTCGCCGAAAAATCTAATGACCTTTTTTCATTTTTTTTGTGATAACCTTTATTAGTCATTAACTTTGTCTCAAATTCCCAAAAATATACCATTTTTTCACCAAAAAAGTTGATGACCTTTTTAGTCGTACGGCCTCGTATACGGATCTCGTTGGCGTGGGGAGGGTCCTACGGAACTACTCATGGGGGGGTCACGTTAACTTTCCAAGCCAAAATAGCTGGTCATAAATAAATAAATTTCTAAGGGGGGGCATGGCCGGATTGGTCCCCCTGGATATGCCTCTGTGCTGCAATTACCTATGAGCTCTTTACATTTAATAATTTATTGTATTTCAGTTGCAAGAGAAGGTAGGCCTGCATTTCAAGTATAACGCGACATGATGGAATTAAGGTACGGTAGAGTAACGTAGCAACGCTAAGCGTCACGGTGCATTATTATGCCTATAGGCCGCCTATAATTTATAGGCCTACCGAAGAACTGTAAGATTAAAGTTAAAAGTTAAGATCAAACAATTAATTTGTGTAATCCTTCATTCGGAATCGAAGAGGTCTATTCGAAAATACATGAACCATGGACGTCGCTGTAGTTCGATAGTTTAGACAATTGTAGGCTTATCAGAGATGGTTCAATCCTGGTTGTGATGTGTAGGCTACATCGATGGCTGAGACACTAATGGTCCTCAAACTGGGAGTCTCTCTGTCGCGAAATGTGTAAGTTTTGGCGAGCAAACTCAAATTGTCGGGTCGGATAGACTTTACACTTGTTTCCGTTGAGACTTTATACAGTATCGAATCATCTTTGATATGGCAGTGCCGTTAAACATGTAACAAGGCCTAGGCAAGACTTGAAATCTGAAATATCTGACAATTCCATGTTGGCGTAATATTATGGAGGCAAGAGCAGACTAGACTGCAGCTGCGACATATTGTGTCGTTGACACCACATCACACAGGTAATTATTTCTGACTAATTAATTAATTAATCCCATTAACGATGTGTATTGTAGCCGTTAATTTACAGAGCATCAACGAAATATAAAATAACAGCAATCAATAATAAACTCAATGACTTTCAAGCGATTGGTGCATAAGTCAAAAGATCAATCCAGAAAGGTCCTAGGGAGCCGTTGTGTGGCTGGATTGACCCTTCCTTTCTCGATAGCATGTGACAGTTGTAAAACAGTGCTCAGAACAACATGCTATACATGAAATGAACACGATCTGAATCGAAATAACAAACAGACAAAGAAAACAAATCATCGCCAATTGGTTTAAATCTAGTAAATAGAGATCAAACAGTCCTTTAATTTTTTCTCAAACATGTCCATGGTGGGTAGCCTACTAACAAGTGTAACATACCGGTACTTTGGAAGATCATTCCATATCAGAGAGTCATAACACTTAATCGTAAATAATTTCATCCTAATAGGTGCAACATCATGTGCAAGAGTCTTAAGATGCTGTGTCCAATCACTCGCGTCTTCCGATTATCGTATTGTTACATTTTAGAGTCCGCAGGAGTGGCAATGTGGTCTTGACTCCACCCTGAAATACAACACACGATAACTTTAGATCGAGTGAGGCAATGTAATGTAATGTATGGACGGAGTAGATCAGAAAGGAAAGGTAAAGTAACGCGAGGTAAGATCTGAGAAGGCGTGTCAGGTAAGTCAATGCATCCAGAGGTCAGCGAAGGCGTGCTAAAATAATGCAACAGTACAAAAATGTTACAACGTGATGATAGTTAGAGGTTTTAGAGGTATGGTGAATTCGTAAAAGTCAGTTGCCATTCTGTATTATGTTAAAGAATTGCAAGAAAATAAGGAAAAACCTACTAGCCTGAGTTCCAAGGCTGTACTGGTAAATTGTGAGGTGAGTAAACGGTGCGAAATTTTCTGACAACCTTATTTTTGTCATATGACTTCTGAACTTTTAGGCCTCATAATGCGTTTATACTGTGGAGCAAAACCTTTAATTTCGTTACTTTTCCTTCTTTTGTAACTGATTTTTTAGTTATTTTTTTAAATTCTTGTGACGTAGGCCTAAGTATACCCTCGATTTTTGGAACTAAGTAGGCCTACACGATACAAAAAAAGTTATTAGTTGAGTACACGCTGTATACTCATGTATACCTCCTTGTACAACCATGAGCCTAACTGATAATGTGGGGCGCGGTAGTGTAGTGGGTATGCTCGTTGCCTTGCAGTCGGAGGGTTGCATGTTCGAATCCACCTCAAGCCGCCGCGTAGGAACCTTAAGCAAACCTTAAGCAAGTCCTTTACTCGCAATTGCTCGGGCGCTTGGACATGAAACTCCGATACAGTGTGTCCGAGCTGTAGTCGGGAGCGCCTCTGAGTAGAGCTTGTTGAAGCGCTACAGAAATCGATAAACCAATGTATGCTCAAAGTTTCAGAGTTCCAGAGGTTTATTTCTTGCAACATACCTGGACCATGGACGCCACTGTAGTTCGACTGCTCAGGCAATTGTGGTCCGGGTTGATACGGCGGCAATGACGTGTATGCAGGCGGTTGTGTTGTTATCGGTCCACCTAACTGGGCGACTCCCTGAAGTGGCACGTGTCCGATTATGACTTCCTGTCGGATTCCACTCTCGGCACATCCTCTGAGAAACTCGGCCTTCACCTGAAAAGAAGAAAGACAAATTAATTCATACGAGGTTGAACTCAGTCCAGCTTGTTGCTGTGCGTATTAGACATCGCCATGAAAAAGTTGTCAATTTCAAATTTCAATTGCGCTAATATATGATGTAATGCGGATGACCAGAAGTGCTGTATGCCTATTAGTGCTTTCATAGCAACACAACTCAGGAAGGTGATTTGGCACAAAATATTTCACGCAGGTAGGCTAATAATTAATTTTAGCTCATTAGAGAAATTTAAGGGCATGCAAGTTTAGTCGTAATCTCGACAAGCATACAGCAAACAAAGTCCCGGGTAGCAGAAAATACTTAAGAAGTGAGACAGAGCGCTCGTGAATAGGCTGGTGTCCTGTGCTTAGATAGCGTGTTCGTGTAATAGCGAAGCCATTTCCGTTGTTGTACATGTATAATTATGACCTTAGGAATTTATTGAGGTAATTCATATTGCGCGAATCAAATAATAAACAGAGGCCCTTTAGGCCTGCACCTTGTAAAATAAGCTTATTCTCTTTGCTGCAACTACAACTATTACTGCTTCTACTACTGCTTCTACTACTACTTCTATACTACTACTACTGCTACTACTATACTACGACTTCTACTACTTCAACCACTACTACACCATTGCGCCGTATAAAGTACATGTAATATCAGCCGTCTACCGCAATGAAGTAGTGGATGTTGATGATGCTGCACCCATCCAGTCGGGATGCCACTACAGGTGGCACAGTAAAGGTAACGTCACTCCAGGTATCAATTCCACCAACTTCAACTTCAAGTCGCTTGACGGAGTAAAGGGTCTGGTATTGTGACGTCGTTTTGTAGATTTGAGTGTGATAGTTTGCGCAAAACTGAATCTCCTAAGAAAAAACAAGCGTCAATAATTTTGTTATTCCCAGAGATAAAATATTTCATGAATCATAATATTAACAATATTTATTATTATTATTATAATTATTATAATTATTAATATTATTATTATTATTATTATTATTATTATTATTATTATTATTATTATTATTATTATTATTATTATTATTATTATTATTATTATTATTTTCCGAAGTAGTTCGAATCACAAAGGCAAATATGACAACGCATGTAAATAAAAACTAAAGAATCAGGAAAGAACAGAATTATTATTATTATTATTATTATTATTATTATTATTATTATTATTATTATTATTATTATTATTATTATTATTATTGTTGTTGTTGTTGTCATCATCATCATCATCATCATCATCATCATCATCATCATCATCATCATCATCATCATCATCATCATCATAATCATCATCATCATTATATGCCTGGAGATGTCGTGGGACGAGGCCAGGGAGCTGGCGGCGGACAGAGAGGAATGGAGACGATGCGTTGCCCGATGTGCAGATCTGCACGGGATGGACTAAGTACTAAGTGTTATCATTATTATTATAATCGCTTTCATTATCGTCATAATCATCACCAGTAGTGGTGTCACAGGATATTCTATCCACTCTTAAAGTTAACCAGTGGGATGGAATATACCGGAGGACAAACCATTCTATCACAATTTTTTAATAGTGCATATAATTGATAAATTTATGCTGCAATCAAAATTTTAAATGATTCTAATTGTTTTTGGTATATGCCAAGCAATGTTCAAAGCAAGGCAAATCGAATTTATTTAGTGACTCGAGATGTTTTAGAGTGTTCTAAATGTTCAAAATGTTCTAAAAGAGAAGCAAACAAAATTAGCTGGCAGGAGTAAAGACAAACTGTTAGTTGCAATGTTCAAAACAAAGCAAATGGAATTCAATACGCGAAAATTAGCACACGATGCTGATGCTGCTACGTTGCTGATGGCGACGAAAACGATAAAGTTGACGACTGCGAAGTGATAGTTATAGTGATGATAATGATGAAATGGCGATGATGCAAACAGTGGCGGCGCCAGTATTTTAGTTTAGGGGGGGCTAAAGGGGTTTTTCGTGCAAATAATTCATTTTTACATGGGAAAAAATGGATGGCCTATTTTAGGAAGGGGGCTTAGCCCCTCTGGACCCCCTTGCGCCGTCAATGGATAAAGATTGAGACTGAACAGAACCTGCATGAAATTAATAGTTGTCTTCTCGATTTTCGTGTTGCTTCTGTTGACCAGTTGACCGTTGACAATGATTACCTCACCAGGAACAAAGCATCCTCTGTTTAACCGCAGCTCAATATCCGGAAGACCCTTGATGCAGCAGCAGTTATAACAGCATCCGACCATCGGCTTATCTTCTGACATAACTATCGGTTCCTGCAGCGTAACAACCATAATGCGACGATAGCATCGCAGGTAACAGCGCAGATAAAACGCGGTTAACCACGACGTCATTGTAGCGGTAACGATAACAGCTATAGTAACATTGAATGTGAAGAACACAACTGATCGAGAGCACAAAGACGAATGAGGATACGAAGGTTTGAGCAATATTATTAATGTGCTTTTTTATTAAAGTGGTGCTAGGTGACAGTCATCACCACTCTTTTGGCATAACTTTGTCTCTACTCGAGCTATAAACATTTACCAGAGGAGAGGTTCTTTTTTGGTCTTAGGCGCCTAAGATCAAAGCAACTATAAAATAATAAGGATGGTTTCATCTTGCAAACTTTACTGATATTTCTTTGGATGACAATAATATTATTATTCACTCTTGACTGTTGCACAGCATGCGTGTTTGTGTGCGTGCATGGATGAAGGCACTTAGGATTGTGTGTTGGTGTGTGTCTATAGGCTATCGCAGATGCTGGCTAACTACAGACTGGGTTTGACAAAATAATCTCTATATACCCTCAGCTGTGGTGATTCGTAGTTGAGATTGAGCCAACGAACAACGGTGATGAAAATTTCTGTAGAGACGTCAGTTTTCCACGGACGATCAATTATGGCTTGCACCTTGTATCGTACAGTTCCGGCTACCCCGTCAAATGATGACGGAGCAGTGTCAGGCAGGACGAAGCTCAGAGGATATGTGTGAACACCTGGCTGTAGAATCATCTCGGAACTATTGTTCTCTGCAACATACGCAAAATAGGTCAAAGAGCTAGGCCTACTACTTTTGTAGCTACTAATTTTGTACAACGAAGGGCTTTACACTAGTTAGTGTAATTCTTAAAATCTCAAACTGTGAAGTTTCCAGTGTTTTGTGTCTTGGGTTTTTTTCGGGCAAAACAATCTCATTGCTACATGTGTTCCAAATTTGGTAGGCCTAATTGGCTCCTTCTGTCATGGTTGTGTAATGTGTACTATGCGTAGTAGCACTTGCAACAGTTTGAATTTCTACTAACTGTGTCCTGGTCAGCAATTCAGGACCATCTTGAGCAACAGGAAAATCTGTTTCAAGTGCAATAAAGGATATAATTATACTATCTCCAGTAATTCATAATTATAGTCCAGTAGAAAATACAAGCAGTAGAACTGAGTTGCCGAACATGATATAGGGCCTATGGGTTTATAAAGATAATATAATCGAAATCAAAATTATACATTTATTAAAATCTTAGACTACTCTTATCAGCACCGAAGGAATAGAATAATTTTGTCAAGATGACAGTTTGAAAATGCTGCCATGACAGCGTGCAAAATCAAAAAGGAATTATTACTATAATTATAAGTATATTCATTTAAGTCCTAAGCAACTCTTGTCAGCGCTGAAAAGTGCATCAATTTTATTAAGATGACAGCTTCAAATTCTATCATTGCGATATGAAGATCAAAACGTTTATGATAATACCTAATGATTGTAACCCCCTACTATACCCGTGTAAACGCGACTCGGCGATCGTCATTTTGATGCTCGTTCGTTCCCTCCCGCCCCCAGAAACCTCAACTCCCCCCCCCCCAACACCACTCACAGGACGCGGACTATAGATTAAACACTAGGCTTTATCTGTACGTTCTGATTAATCAGTTGCACGTTTTACTTCTTTACTCAAGACGCATACCCTTCTCAAATTAAGCTACATTGGCTGACTCACTCTCAGTCTTGGCGCGTTGATCGACTGGACGTTGACTTGATTACGACCTGGTTTTGATGCGCTGTCGCCTTTGTTAATGTTTGCGTCAGAGCTCAGAAGTGGGTAACTCATTGACCAGATTACAAACTGATTAGCTAATAGATAGACAAGAGGTAGCTTATTTTAATATTATATCCTTGGAGGAATCAGTTGACGCAACTGATGTTCCTGCAGATGCTGGGTTTTCATGTCGACAACTCAAGTGCCTAGACATCAGTTGCGTCAGCTGGTTGCCCCGAGACACTTTGGAACTGTGGATAGGGCAATTGCATGGTTTGCGTCACCCGTCAAAATGCCAGATGATGTCAAAGTTGCACCGCACACATCACATTTCTTTGCATTCGTTATACGGTACATGGCCTACCAATATTTATTGCCTACCAATTGTCCGTCTGAGTTGCCTTGATCGCGTTCTGCGCTCTGCAGCAAGCCTTAATGACCGCATACCCAAATCCAGACACATCTCCTGCAGCTATATGCGTGACGTTCTGTACTAGCTCCCACTCTAGCAGCAAATTTAGTACAGGATCTCTACTCTAATCTGGCGTTGCATGCTAGGTCTTGCTCCTGCCTGACCGCGCTGATGTTGGGAGCGCCTCTGAGTAGCCCTTTGAAGAGGCGCTATATAAATGCATTTAATGAATGAATAATGATTGAATACATGTATACCCTATCACATCCTTTGCAACACATCCGTTACACAACAACAGCCGACCTACCTGATCCAGCCAGGTAGAGTTTTAAGTCGATGAAGTTTTCTGTGCCCGAGTAAGATCGCCTGCTATTTCCAGCTCCTTCCGCCCAGTGCACCACCGCAGCGCCAAGCACTTCCAGCCGAATACCTGAAGCATATAGCATATACGCGGAATTTATACAGCGCCTTTTTATTATATGTTCTAAGATTATCCAAAGGTTATGCACATCCTTACATGGTCTGATGCTTTGCTACCCTTTTAGTCAAATGTAAGCTTACACGTAGCTAATTTATTTAAATTTATATAAAATCAGCTGGCAGTTCATTTAAATTCGACTGAGTAGGCTACGTAAATTACTGAATGAGCATAAATAATTTTGTGACTGAGAGTCGACAGCCAGATTAATTGACGTAATGAATTAATGAAGAATAGCTTATAAATATAATTACCGTATACCTACATGTATTGCCTAAAATTAATTAATTAATTATCTCTTTAAATTAATTTTTGAAAATGAATAAATGAACGCATGAACGAAATCAAGACCGAACGAATAAACAAAACGGAAATAATTTTCTATAAACGATCGATCGATGAAATAATAAACGGAATAATAAACTGAATAATAAACGGAATAATAAACGGATGAATGAACTGCAGGACCTCACTCACCTCTCATCTTAACCTCTTCGTTCGTTTCCACACGAACATTCCCGCTGACAATCTGTCCCGCATAGAAAATGTTCTCCTCGTTTCTGTCCAAGAAAATCGTGACGATTATCATTCTGTCAATCAACGCCAGAAATCGTAGGCTACAGCTCAAGCTCTAAGAAGACGGAATATTATTAAAGCGTAACAGCTACGTTGACATACATTATGTAGATCGGTCAGGAAGTGCTTTTTGTATTTCATCCAGAACTCTACATGTAGGCCTACATTAAATTCTTAAGTCGTTTATTTACAATCTTCAACCTCTGCTGACTCTGCTAAGTATTATTTCACAGTGTGCATTATAGGCCGATTGCAGCCTTTATAATAGGCCTATGTACCATGCTATAATACACCTGAGTGAATGTGCTGAGAGCTTTGCAGACCTACTGTATAGCCTAAGCTTCAATCAATACCCGATAGGCTACTCACAAAAGCTTCGACTTACGTCAGTCTAAAGGTCGCTTCAGCCTTTTATCTTAGTAGACCGCTCTCGAGAACGTTCAGTTCAAATTTATTACTCGCAGTGTAGGTCAATGTTTCATATAGGATGGGCCTAGGTTTTAGATATATTGCACGTCTAGGCATAGATTTGGATCTTAGCCTCCCCTCCTGACACAAAATATAAATAAATGCCCTGAGAATGAGCTTAAATGCACAGGCTACATATTTCATATTCAATCAAACAGCGCGTTCCTCTATAGCTCAACAGATAATAATTACGTTCGTCCCCTGCGCAGTCTGCAAGCTGCACTGAAGACCAAAGCTACACAAGTCATGTAGACATTGGTGTCTATAAAACTTGAACAAGTTATTCTCAAAAGCTTGTGATGCGTAATAATCTTGGCGTGGGGTTTTGTTGCTCCCAACTTCCTTCTGCATGATGACTACCGAGTCCGCACAATTCCGAGAAGGCCTACCTGATAGCCTTCATATGTGACGTAATCGCAATTTCCAAACTTCTAACGCTCTACTTGACGGCCAAACGCTTATCAACATCTATAGTTAACGAGCGCTGTATTGTGTCAGAGTCCGTAAGGGTGATCCAAAGGAGGTCCGAGCATGGGCGGAGTTTATCAGGGGCTATTGGGGCTAATTCCCCCAAGAAGACCCAGATTCATTTTTTACCGTGTAAATGCATGGTATCTTTTCCCGGACTCAGCCCCCTCCCCCATAAGAAGGCTCATAAATTTGTTCGGGGAAAATGGCTCTGTTCGCGAACGCGAAACTTCCGAATGACTAAAAAAGGTAATTAACTTTATTGGGCCGAGAAAATATTTTTCTGCGCCTCTCGTTCTGGTCCGAGTCTCAGCCCCAACAAAGCCCAAGTTCTTCCCAAGTTCTTTTTTAGCCCCTCCAAGAACGGAAACCACACTCCGCCCATGGGTCCGAGTCCGGTTGCCGGAAGATGAGAGGCCAGAGAGGGACAGAGTATACCTGGTCGTCTAGGATGGAATTAGAAAGTGTGGGATGAGTTGAGCATGGACTTGAATTCTTGAAGAGGTGAGAACTCACTTTCGGAAGAAAATAGAGTGGGGTGATGGGTAGAGGAGCCTGAGGACGATGATGGATGACTGTGGCAACGATACGCGGCGTATGGTGCAGTGTGTATATTCGTTGTCTTGCAGCCGCATGGTTCCAGGCTCGAATTCACCTCAAGCGGCCGCGTAGACACCTTGAGCAAGTCCTTCACTCACAATTGATCGTGAGCTTCGGCGTGAAGCTCCGATGCAGTGTCCGCAAATTTTGGTGGTTTGGGAGTTCTTGCTTGGTTTGTCCACCAGTTTCAACTGTTTCGGCTAAGTGACAGGGCCGTGTTTAACATAGGTCCATTCGGTGCGGTGCACCGAATGCCCCGAGACCTGAGCCGAAAGTTTTGTTAGGCGCTAGGCCTAAACCTTTTATAAAATAAGTAAGTGTAAGAAAACATTAATTAAAAGTGTAGCTACCATAAAAGCCCTATAGGATGATATAAACTTCTTTATGATAATTACATAGCCTACTCATTTACACGTGACAGCTAGCTTTTTGGAAAACCAACGGCCGCTCGAACGACACTATGCCCTGCGGTAACACTTTGCACCGACACTCGAAGAACCTTAAACACGGCCCTGCTAAGTGAGTCTTAAATAACAGTGATAAGCTGAATGTACTTATGGAAAGAGAAGATCAGACAGGAGAGGTAAAGTAATGTGTAACAAAGTACCCAATTATACTCCTGTCTACAGTTGATCACTTTAATAGTCTAGCAGCAGAATTGAGTTGCCGAAGTTGATAAAAAAATATTATTGATATAATTATATTTATTGAAATTCTGAAATCTTTAACCACTCTCTTTTGTTGGCAATGAAAAAAGTAATTTGTAAAGATGGCAGCTTTAAACGCTGCCACTAGACTAAGGAAACTCAAAAAAGAAATTATTATTATTATTATTATTATTATTATTATTATTATTATTATTATTATTATTATTATTATTATTATTAATTATTATTATTATTATTATTATTATTATTATAGCAAGTATGTGTATTGAGGCTTTAGACCACTTTTATGATTATCAGCACTGAAATAGTAGAGCGAGTTTGTTAAGATGATGGCTTAGACTGCTGTCATTGCGATGTAGAAATTCAAAAACTTCTGATGCGGGGGCGACATCCCTCTCCAAACTCTCCCTCTGCTCTGCACTATAGCGTCTCAGCGATTGATCGTCTGACGCTCGTTTGTTCCCCCAATTCCCCCAAAAACCTTGATCTCCCAGAGAAGGGATCTAGGTCAAACACTGACTCTCGGACATCGTTTCAGGATACTCGTCACGGTGAATATGCAAAACGTTCAAAGAAACCGCATAATTTATAAACACCAACGAAAACATAAGCCTACCAAGCACCGTTTATGGAGTTTTGCACAGGCAAAAGTGCCAAGAACAACGGGAATCGTGGAATTTGAACGCGTATTAGCCTATTAACCTGAGGAGCAAGCTCGTATAAGATTCAAGATATCTGACAACACCGATACGTCGTTTTTTCGGCAAGAGCAGACTGGAAAGAGGTCTAGAGAGCATGTTCGATACCACATAACATAGTCAACCTCATGGGCGGAGTCTAGTTTCAGTTCTTGGAGGGCTGAAAAAACTTGGTCCAGAACTAGCGCCTCGACCAAAAAAAGTTGATGACCTTTTTTTAGTCGTGAAGTTGAAATCTCATGAAAATTTGAAAATTACTATTTTCCCGGACAAAAGAAGTTGTCAAGATGACTTTTTTCCTTTTTTAATAACTGTTTTTCCCCGGACAAAAAAGTTGACGACAAGTAGACGAAAACAGTTGACGACCTTTTTTTAGTCGTCAAGTTGAACTCTCTCACGAAAATTACAATTTTCCCGGACAAAAACTTGCATACCTTTTTATAGTCATGCGATGGAGAGTTCTTGGGTGGGCTACCTCCGGGTAAAGATAGCCTACCATTTACACGGTAAAAAACATGAATCTGGACCTTCTTGGGGCTTAGCCCCCATAACCCCTGATAAACTCCGCCCATGGTCAGCCTAATTATTTCTTACTACTTAAGCTTAAAGCCTATATAATTAGCGATGTGCAACAGTTTCTAAGACGTTGTTTCCGATCACTGGCGTCTCCGGATATCCTATAATTATTGTTATTTCGGTTCCGCAGGAGCAGCAACGTAGTCTTGATTCCACCCTAAAATACAAGAAACGATTAGCCTACATCAGGAGGAGTGAGGCAATGTAATGTAATGTATTTATGGAAAGAGAAGATCAGACAGGAGAGGTAAAGTAATGCGAGCTAAGGTCTGAGAAGGAGTGCAAGGTACAACAGTTAAATACTCACAATGCATGCAAAAATTTAAGCGAACGTAAAATAGTACAGCGTGATGATAGGAAAGGTATATGGTATAATTATGGTATATTGGCAAGTAATGCCATAGCGTGATTATAGGAAAGGTGTGGTACAATTATGGTATATTGGTAAGTAATGCCATAGCGTGATTATAGGAAAGGTGTGGTACAATTATGGTATATTGGTAAGTAATGACAGCGTGATGATAGGAAAGGTATGGTATAATTATTATGGTATAATTATTGGTAAGTAATGACATGCGTCATTCCGCATATGCTAACGAATTGTAAAAAATATATTAATTAAAGAGAGAGAGAGAGAGAGAGAGAGAGAGAGAGAGAGAGAGAGAGAGAGAGAGAGAGAGAGAGAGAGAGAGAGAGAGAGAGAGAGAGAGAGAGAGAGAGGGAGACAGACAGACAGAGAGACAGACAGACAGAGACAGAGACAGAGAGAGACAGAGACAGAGACAGACAGAGAGAGACAGAGACAGAGACAGACAGACAGACAGAGACAGAGACAGAGAGAGAGAGAGAGAGACAGAGACAGAGACAGAGACAGAGACAGAGACAGAGAGAGAGAGAGAGAGAGAGACAGAGACAGAGACAGAGACAGAGACAGAGACAGAGACAGAGACAGAGACAGAGAGACAGAGACAGAGACAGAGAGAAAGAGAAAGAAAGATAGAGAAAGAGAGAGAGAGAAAGAACCTATTACTGATAATTTGTAGATTCAATGTTTCGGAGATGCAGATGTTAAGTTCTTGCAATAATATACCTGGACCCTGGACGTCACTGTAGGTTGGTGGCGCAGGCAATTCTGATCCGGGCTGGAACTGCGGCGGCGACGGTGACGTGTACATAGACGGCTGAGTCATGATAGGTCCACCAAACTGGGGGTTTCCCTGGAGCGGCACGTGTCCGATTATGATGCCGTGTCTGATTGCGCTCTCGGCACAACCTCTGTCAAAATCGGCTTTCACCTGAAGAGAAGAAACACTGCTCGTAAAATTATCACACGTCGAGTCTCATATCAGTCATGTTGCTGCTAGTGCTTTATACATGACGCGTCAGAATGAATCGTTTATTTCGGTGACAGTACAATTACCCCTGGACAATTAACCCCCCCGGACAATTACCACCGGGCAATTACCCCTGGACATCTACCCCGTGCCAATTACCCCCCGGACAACTACCTCCGTGCCAATTACCTCCCGGACAACTACCCCCCCATGCCAATTACCCCCGGACAATTACCCCCGTACCAATTACCTCCCGGACAATTACCCCGTGCCAATTACCCCCGGACAATTACCCCCGTATCAATTACCTCCCGGACAATTACCCCCCGTGCCAATAAAGAAGTCTATGTCGTGTTAAACGCAAGTTAGTGTTAAACGTTCAAGAAAAATATTAAATAAAATCCAATCTAAAACGATTGTAAGCTAGTTGGAACGCCTCTGGTGATCGCGGACTGCAACTAGAATGGCACAAGTGGCCAATAAGACTCGCCTGGGAGGGTCTCGTAGGAAGTTCGAAACAGGATGGACATCTCATTTGAAGATCAAACTATTTTAATTTACACTTTTCCTTTAACATATTATTAAAATAGCAATAAAGAGAACAGTCAGAATCAGCAACAATGACTAAATAACACCGATTAAATAACACAACTGCTGCTGCTATTAGTATACTAAATCACTAATACTGCATACATGTCATTGAAACGGCTTGTCATAAAATATTGTCATGGTGTTTTAACCAAACAAGAGAACTTTCGTCATACTTGTGTATTGTTAAAACTTGACAGCTCGAGGGCCACCTCTAAACGTTCCCCAATAACAAAGATTTTTGGCACATATTTTTTCTTTATAATTGGAATAGATTGGAAGGGTGCCAGCAAATGATTTTGAACTTTCATTTTTAAGGGCCACCCTAATGTACATTGTAAGCCTACCTTTAGGCTACAATTAGCCTACCATTGCGCTGTATAAAGTAAACATAGCGGTCTACCGTAATGAAGTAGTTGATGTTGATGATGTTGCACCCATCCAGTCTGGAAGCCACTACAGCTGGTACAGTAAAGGCAACGTCAGTCCACGTATCAGTTCTACCGCATTCAACTGGTGGTCGTTTGAAGGAACCCAGAGTCTGGTACTGCTGTTTCGTTCGATAGATTTGGGTGCCATACGTTGCACAGAACTGAACCTCCTGGAAAAAACGAGCGCATTGTACGACGTCATTCGTTATCTTTGCCACAGTTACATGTAAAATAACCTACTTAATGAATCATGAACATAAAAATAATAATAAAAATGGCAATAACAAAAACAACAATAACAATAACAACAACGACGACGACGACGACGACGACGATGATGATGATGATGATGATGACGACGACGATGATGATGGCAACGACGACGACGATTGCGGTGTCGATGACGACGATGGCGATGACGGTGATGACAGTAATAAAGATGAAGATGTTGATGCAGGCTACGTTGCTGATGATGACGACGACGAAGATGACAATGTTGACGCTTGCGAAGTTTATTGTTACAGATGATGAGACGGTAATGTTGGCAGAACCATCATAAAGCTGATAGTTGTATCCGAGATGTTTGTGTTGCTGTTGTTGACCAGTTGACCGTTGACAGTGATCGTCTCTCCAGGAACGAAGCATCCTCTGTTTATCCTCAGATCAATCACCGGAAGACCTTTGATGCAGCAGCAGTGATAACAGCATCCGACCGTCGGCTTATCTTCCTGCACGACTATCGGCTCCTGCAACGTGACAGTCATACAGAGAGGGTGGTATACCACAGGCAAAAATGCGGCTTCAGTAAATAACTAGGTGTATTCGTTAACATAACCAGCTGCACGCTGTGGGGTGCGGTGGTGTAGTGGTGGCGTCGTTGCCTTGAAGCCGGAAGGTTCGAGGTTCGAATCCACCCAAAATCGCCGCGTAGGGTCCTTGCATGGGCAAGTCCTTCACTCGCAATTGCTCAGCGCTTCGGCGTGAAATTCCGATGCAGTGTCCGCTCTGCAGTCGGGACCGCCTCTACATGTAAGTGGGGAGCTTGAAGGGACGCTATAACAAGTGCACACAAAAAATCGCATAAACTCGACCTAAGGTTGTAGAAGTTTGCTCTCAGTCGCTTTTGCTCGTACCCAGTGCCTAAAGTGTGGAAAAATAAGTGCCTGGACGCCCCTTACCTCTCCAAAAGAAGTACCTGGACGCCTTTTACCTTTCCAGTCTGTGCTCACCAATAAGTGTCTGGACGGCGTTCAGATTTTAAAACAAGTGCATGGACGCCGACCATGACCGTCCAGGCACACTTTAAGCCCTACTCGTACCTCTACAGAACCGTGACTTCTCGGTGGTCGGACTCTGGATCTGGAATGCCCCCCCCCCCTTGACTCTACGTGTCCCTTTTAGAATTCTTACTCAGACTACTCTTATCTTAGCACAGTTTATTTGACCGCACTGTGGTTGGGAGCGCCTCTGAGAGGTTACTCTGAAGAGGCACCATCCAAATTTATTTAATGAATGAATGAATTAATCAATTTAATGGATCTGATTGATTTTAGATAAGTGCAATGCCACGACAAGCACTAATAATGTTTCATCTTGTAAGTTTTACTGATAATTATTTCGTTGAATGACAATAATTGTTATTCACTAGTGATTATTACAGTGTACGTGGGTTGTGTGTGTGTGTGTGTATGTATGTGTGCATGAAGACACTTATGAGTGTGTGTGTCCATGCGCATGCGCGCGCGCCTGCGTGTGTGTGTGTGTTTGTGTAAATCACAGATGCTGGCTAACTACAGACTGGGTGCACATGTGACGAAATCATATCTACCCTCAGCTGTGGTGATTCGTAGTTGAGGTCGACCCAACGAACAACAGTGATGAGAATTTCTGCAGAGTCGTCAATTTTCCACGGGCGATCAACTACGGCTTGCACCTTGTATCGTATGGATCCATGCAACCCTTCGAATGATGACGGAAGAGTGTTGGGCAGGACGAAGCTCAGAGGGAATGTGTGAACGCCTGGTTGCAGAATCATCTCGGAATTGCTGTTATCTGCATCATAACCATAACCATAACCATCAATTTTATTGCACCAAGATAACAAGAAACATATTTTAGAAGTACATATATATATATATATATATATACAAAACAGTTGGTTACAACCGGAGACCCAGAAGGGATTAGAAGTCCCACTGGTAAAGCTACCTATGCACGCTTTCAGATATAAGATAGGGAGATGGGCAAGTATCATTTTAGTATTTACGATATGGAAATACATATGATGCCGTCTTAACCATAACATAAACATCCAGGACAACATATAATTGTATACAAAACATGTGAGACAGTTACAATGCATTCTGTTCTTATCTTATCTGTTATGGGTATACCGGTGTAAAGGTTTCAAATTACCCCTCCTAAACATTACCCCCGGTAACTTGAAACGGGTTTCAGATTACCCCCCCCCCGGACACTAGATTTGCATCATTCATCGCATTTATTGCACTAAAAGAATCAGAGAAATCATTCCGCTTCTTGTTTTGGTCTGAAGATTTTCATTCGTCATACCACTTCGTGGTTAGTTATCAATATTTTTGTGAGCTAATTTTGTATAGCGTGTGGTCAGTTAATAGTTGAGCGTACGGATAGACCAGTTCAAGGTCAGCTAATTGTTGAGCGTACGGACAGACAGGCTTGCAGAGGGCAGACTGGCGGGAAAGTTGGCGCGGCTCGGCCGACCGTCGCCGGAGAGCGCGAGAGAGAGACAGACAGACAGACAGACAGACAGACAGAGAGCAGGACAGAGCGCCCGAGGGAAGAGCGTACGCTCAGACAGTGAGATAAGTTGTAGAAGGAGTGCTAGTGTGTGAAGAAGACGTTTAGAGAGCAGCTAGTCGTGCGTAGAAAAACTTTAGAGAGCAGTAAGATAAAAAGGTTGCGTTGCTGTCGTACAATTGAATCGTTTGTCGTCGTTGATGCATTGTTGTGTTGTTTGCGAATGTTATAAACGAAGAAGAAAATACAAGAAACAGATCTTTGTTATAAGTGAACAAGTTTAATAACTTTAGACACTTATACACTAGCCATAGCTACCGCAATACAGTGAATAGGTTAGGCCTAGGCTGCGCTACAGAACTGAAGAAGAGACTGAGAAATCGTCAGTGATTGTGGAAGCTGACATTTGGTGGCAGCGGTGGGATTTCGAATTCAAGCAACGGTCGGTGGGATTGTCAATCCAAGTTTACGGCCGGAGGAATAGTAACGGACGTTGGGATTTTGTATCCGAGTTACGGACGGAGAGATATTTACGAACGGTGGATTTTTAGTCCAAGTTACGGACGGTGGATTTCAAATCATTACGAGAAGCCGACCACACGGGAGAAGGACACTGAGCATCTGAGGAACCGGAGAAGCATTCCGAGCATCCGAACAACTGGTGAGAAGATACAACGGGCATACGAACGACATTACGACAACGCAACGCCAGAGAGGTATACAAAACTCGCTCCTTGAATAAACAAGTAATAGAAATTACAGTCAACCAATCACAGAAAGCATAGCCACTCCCTCGATTTCTTCACGCAAATCACTGAAGTAAGGAAGTAAGATGGAGAAACTTACAGAACAAAAACAAGCTAGTATAAAAAAGATGTCTTCTGATCGAATAATAAAATTATTAATCGACGCTGGTCTAGACGTGGAAGAAGTCGAAGAGATGTCAAGGGAAAATTTGATGAGAGCTTTAGCAGAGGTTTGGCTAAAAAAGGAAGCTGAAGAGAAAGGCGCTGTGGGTGGGGCTGAGGAGAAACCACAGGCTATGTCTATGGAGGCGTTGATGCAATTTATGATGATGAGGGAGGAGCAACGGAGACAAGAAGAGGAGAAACGTAGACAAGAGGAGAAAGAGAAAGAGGAGCAACGGAAACAAGAAGAGAAAGAGAAAGAGGAGAAACGGAAACAAGAAGAGAAAGAGAAAGAGGAGCAACGGAAACAAGAAGAGAAAGAGAAAGAGGAGAAACGTAGACAAGAGGAGAAAGAGAAAGAGGAGCAACGGAAACAAGAAGAGAAAGAGAAAGAGGAGAAACGTAGACAAGAAGAGGAGAAACGTAGACAAGAGGAGAAAGAGAAAGAGGAGCAACGGAGACAAGAAGAGAAAGAACGGAAACAAGAAGAGAAAGAGAAAGAGGAGAAACGGAGACAGGAGGAGAAAGAGAAAGAGGAGCAACGGAGACAAGAAGAGAAAGAGAAAGAGGAGAAACGTAGACAAGAAGAGGAGAAACGTAGACAAGAGGAGAAAGAGAAAGAAGAGCAACGTAGACAAGAAGAGAAAGAACGGAGACAAGAGGAAAAAGTAAGAGCAGAACAAGCAGAAAGGATGAGACAAGAAGAGATAGAGATGCAGAAGCAGCAGTTCCAGCTTCAGTTAGAACAACTGAAAAGAGATCGTGACGAAGCTGAACGAAGAAGAATGGAATTGATGATAGAATACGAGAGAGCAAGGAAAAGCGATGAAGAAATACGAAAACAGCAGATTGAAGAGCAAAAGACTCGTGAGGAAGACAAAGAAGCCATGCGTTTGGCAGAATTAGAAAGAGCCGAAGAGATTCGACAGGAAGAATTGAAAATGGAGAAAGAAAGTTTGGAAAAAGCGGAAAGAGAAAGGGAAGAACAAGTACAATTAGAACAAAAGAAACTCGCTCTGAAGGAAGCTCAGCTCCGAGAAATGGCTATAGAAAAGGAGGAACGCAGAAGGCAGTTAGAATTGTTGCAGCAGAAGATAGAACAAGAAGAACTGCGTAGGGTAGAAGATCAAAATAGACTGAGGGAACGAAATGAAGACGAAAGAAGAAGCCGAGAGGAGTCAGAACGAAATAGGATCCGGGAAAGTGAGACAATGGTGTCCAAGATTAAAAAGATAGGCGATGCAATGAAACACGTGTTACCTAAGATGCCATATGATATGATGGAGGTGCCATTATATTTTGAGACAGTTGAGAATGCATTCAACAGTTTTACGGTGGAAAAGCAGTTTTGGGTAAAATTGCTGTTGCCACTAATGACGCCAAGAGCGAGAACGGTGTTAAACCGATTGTCTTTTGATGATCTAGACAATTACGACATAGTGAAAGAACATTTACTGAAAGAATTCAAATTGACAGCGAGAGAATATCGATCACGATTTGTAGATGCGAAGAAAACGGCAGAAGAGACATACACTATGTTTACAGCAAGATTGAAGAATCTGTTGAACTATTATGTCAGAAGTAGGCGAGTGGGCAAAGACTATGAGAAGTTATTTGATCTGTTGGTGGCGGATAAGTTGAAAGAATGTCTACCACCGGGTCCACTACAGTTTGTACTAGCAAAGGAGGGTACTGAATGCTTGGAAGCTAGTAATGTTGCAGATCTCGCAGACATACATGTGAACAATCGAATTGGTCTAATGTTTCAAGACAAACCGAAATATGAAGCATGGGGTAATAGTTCGAAGCAAACCAGGTGGAATAGTAGTAACAAAGAAACGGGAAGCCAAGCCAGAAGTAATGAAGTAAGGAAAGATAGTGCTCCTGGAAGACAGTATGGTCAAGATAGAAGAGAAGCAACGGGTGACAGACAAATATACAGTCGAATTCCAGTGATGGGACGCCAAAGAGAAAGCAATGCAGCATACAATTACAGGCGGGAGAGCACTGAACAGAGAGGGATTGGTAAGAAACGTTGCCATAATTGTCAGTCAGACAAACATCTGATAAAGGATTGTCGAGTACCACCAAGAATGACAAATCTGAGAAATAGATTTACTCGAAGTGCAGAAAATCTCAGAGTAAATCAGATCCAAGTAATGAATGCACCAAATCAGCCGGAAGAACAAGACAACCGCGAAACGGAAGTGAAGTCAGTAATGAAGTGTACGCCTCAGTTTACCATACAGAGAGAAGTAGTAAAATCTGCTCCCATTACGGATACTTGTCGAGAAACAGAAAGTAAAGATCAGTGTCAACGTACGAAGAAGTCCTTACTACAGCATGTAAATGTAGAGATACGTGGAAATGATGAAAGTTGTCATCCCGTGCAAGTCAAAGCGCTGATTGACTCTGGTACTGAGATTCCAGTAATCAATGAGGAATTGTTGAAAGGAGCGACAGTGGAAGAAATTGGCAGAGTACATTTGCAATGTGTGGCTGGAGAACCCATTCCAGCTAAGTTGGTAAAAATAGAAGTGCGGATGAGTTGTCATAACGAAGGAGGAGATTTGAAGGACAAGGGAGTAAATATTGCGCCATATTTAACCTTGGTCTGTGCCAGTATTCCGGCAGTCTTGTGCAAAGATAACAAAGAAAAGTTCTTGCTGCATCCAGAGATAATCGCAGAACTGAAAGAGGTTCCACCAGTGAATGTATTGCAAGGAGAATTGCAAGCGAATGTGACTACAAGAGCACAGAGTCGGAGAAGAGAAGTGGAAGAAGGAGAAGAGGAAAAGTCAAATGAAAGTTTGCTAGATGAGGACACAGAAAGCGAAGATGAACAAAGCGTTCAAGAAGAAGAAGAAGGAGTAACATCTGGGAGCAATGAAATTGAAGAAGAGATGGTTGCATGTGAACGTGATGATTATGATGATTCTGGAAGTGATAGTGAAATGGACACGAGTATGAGAGATTTGTTTGCCGAGAATACGAGTGATGAAAGACAATTGGCAGACGCAAAGAAATTTGAAGAGCAGCAGAGAAATGACGAGTCACTGAAGTCGTGGTGGAAGATAGCTGAAGACAAAGGATCTGAGTTTAGTGTGGTGAATGGGTTGATGTATAAGAAGCATCAAATGTTGGACCAGTTGGTGTATCAGTTGGTGTTGCCGAAGGAAAGAAGAATTCAGGTGATGGAATTGGCGCACGAGTCAGTATTTGGCGGACACTTGGGAGAAGAGAAGACAAGGGAACGTATCAAGTTGTCTTTTGTGTGGCCAAGGATGCGTAGAGATGTGGTGAAATTCTGCAAGTCCTGTGAGAAGTGTCAGTTGAAAGCACGAAGTTTGGTGATGGATCGAGTGCCGATTACGCCAATACCAAGGGAGGATGTGCCGTTCAGAAGAATGACCATGGACGTCGTAGGACCAATCGAACCGACGTCAGCAGCAGGGCATAAGTATTGCTTGTGCATCGTGGACTCATGTACAAGATGGCCAACAATCTTTTTAATGAAGTCATTGACCGCTAAGGCTGTATGCGAAGCTCTGATGAAGCTGTTCATGGATGTGGGAGTTCCGTCAGTGATAACGAGTGATAGAGGAACGAATTTTACAGCTAGTCTAACGAGAGAATTTCTGAAATTGATGGGATGTTGTCCTCGATTCGATTCGCCAGGACATCCAGAAGCGGCAGGATTGGTGGAGAGATGGAATCAAACGTTCAAGAAGATGGTTCATCATGTCATTGTGGAAAATCCGAGACAGTGGCATAAAATCATTCCATTTACAGTCTGGGCATTGAGAGAAGTGCCTAATGCAACTACAGGAGTAGCACCGTATCTGCTGGTCTATGGAAAGTTGCCGAGAGGGCCACTAACCATTCTTAAAGAAAGCTGGACCAAAGAGATAAATTTACCACCGAACATTGGAGTGCAACCGGCAAAGTACCTGAAGAATTTAAGAGCAGACATGGAAAAGGCCTTGACATTCGCCGAGAGTTGTGCTGAAGAAAAGCAAAAACAATACGCCAGTCAATATAACAAAAGAGCAAAAGATAAAGAATTCGAACCAGGAGAGAACGTCATCGTGCTGTATCCAACGTCAACCAATAAATTGATCTCACGATGGCATGGTCCATGCACGGTCTTGCAACGAAGATCCAAATATTCGTATCTGGTGGACATGAATGAAAACGGTCGACGGATTATTCATGCCAACAAGATGAGGAAGTTCATTACGAGAACGTTGTCTTGTGGTCTGATCGTGGAAGAGGATGACGAATTTGGATCAGTGGTAGAAATACCGCTGAAGGAAGACTATTCAGAGACAAAACAGAAATCACTCCAATTGGATTATGAACAAATTGGACATCTTACGAGCGAACAGCAGAAACAATTACTTGATGTACTGAATCGATATGCAGACAGGTTTTCGGACAAACCGGGACTATGTACACTAGTAGAACATGAAGTGGTGTTGAGACCAGACTTTCGAGAAAAAGAATTCATGGCATATCGAATACCACTAATATACCGAGCAGAAGTGGAAAAACAAATACAAGAGATGCTGAAAGAAAACATCATTCAACCATCGTCAAGCAGAATGGCAAGTCCACTTGTCATTGTCAAAAAGAAGGATGGATCCTTGAGATTGGCTTGTGACTACAGATACATTAACTCTTTTACTGAGAACTGCAGATATCCTATGCCAATCGTCAACGATGTCTTGAGCAAAGTCGGAAAATCCAAGTTTATTTCCGTTATGGACTGTCGCAGTGCATATTGGACTTGTCCTGTTAAAAAGAGTGATCAATGGAAGACTGCGTTTGTTACACATAATGGACTGTACGAATTTACGCGTGTTCCTTTCGGAATGATTAACTCTGGACGGACTTTTGTAAAAGCGATAAATATGATTTTGCAACCGATTCATGATTTTACTGAACCTTATGTTGATGACATTGCAGTGCATTCTAATGATTGGGACATTCATTTAAGACATTTGGAATTATTTTTGAAACAAATAAGACTGCATAATGTAACGTTGAACTTGAAGAAATGTGTGTTTGGTAAGAGTGAGGTGAAGTTCATCGGTCACCTTATAGGATCAGGGAAGAAGATGATGAATCCAGACAGGATTGACAGTTTGATTAATTTGAAGAAACCTGAAACCAGGAAGGAAGTGAAACAAGTCTTAGGATTTTTTGGGTTTTACAGACAGTTTATTTGTAATTTTGCTGAAATTGCTAAACCATTGACAGACTTAACCAGCAAGAAAGTACCCGAGAACATTGTTTGGACTGATGCACATCAGAAATCCTTTGATTCCCTTAAACAGATTGTCTTGTCAAATGTGATTCTATATATGTTTGAGGTTGGTAAACCTTTTAATTTGTACTGTGATAGCAGTGATTTTGCTGTGGGAGCTGTTCTGTCTCAGGTGGACAATGAAGGGATAGAACGTCCCGTTTCATTTATCAGTCAGAAGCTGACAGATACCCAGAGGAGATGGGCGACGATTGAGAAGGAAGCCTATGCAATCATATGGGCTTTAAACAAGTTGAAAGAAATTCTTATTGGTTCTAAAATCAATGTGTTTACAGACCATAATCCTTTAGTTTATTTGACTGAATCTATGTCGAAATCTGCTAAGTTAGTCAGATGGTCTTTATCATTACAAAATTTTGACATTCTGTTGAACTACAAGAAAGGTAAATTGAATGTAGTAGCCGATTGTCTGTCTAGATTGTAGTGTAAGATATTTTATGATGTATTATATTATGGACTGTTTGCATTGTTTAGTTAAGATACGTTCGCTAATTTTTATAGATAATTAGCTCTCTTTAAAAGAAAGGAAAGAGGTAATGTGAGCTAATTTTGTATAGCGTGTGGTCAGTTAATAGTTGAGCGTACGGATAGACCAGTTCAAGGTCAGCTAATTGTTGAGCGTACGGACAGACAGGCTTGCAGAGGGCAGACTGGCGGGAAAGTTGGCGCGGCTCGGCCGACCGTCGCCGGAGAGCGCGAGAGAGAGACAGACAGACAGACAGACAGACAGACAGAGAGCAGGACAGAGCGCCCGAGGGAAGAGCGTACGCTCAGACAGTGAGATAAGTTGTAGAAGGAGTGCTAGTGTGTGAAGAAGACGTTTAGAGAGCAGCTAGTCGTGCGTAGAAAAACTTTAGAGAGCAGTAAGATAAAAAGGTTGCGTTGCTGTCGTACAATTGAATCGTTTGTCGTCGTTGATGCATTGTTGTGTTGTTTGCGAATGTTATAAACGAAGAAGAAAATACAAGAAACAGATCTTTGTTATAAGTGAACAAGTTTAATAACTTTAGACACTTATACACTAGCCATAGCTACCGCAATACAGTGAATAGGTTAGGCCTAGGCTGCGCTACAGAACTGAAGAAGAGACTGAGAAATCGTCAGTGATTGTGGAAGCTGACAATTTTGATCGGAAAAAAATAATAGCCTCGAAGCAATTTCTCCATTGTAACTTCAGCGGCGATTAGTATTTTAGTTACTGATGAAAATATTGATAACCAACCACGAAGTGGGATGACGGATGAAAATCGTCAGACCAAAACAAGAAGCGGGATGATTTTTCTGATATTTTTAGTGCAATAAATGCGATGATTGATGCAAATTACAGTTTGCAGAGGGGTAATGTTTAGGAGGGGGTAATTTGAAACCTTTACACCGGGTTATCAGTGTCATTGGAGTCTGTCGGATTCAAAGCCTAAGCAGCGCTGTGACTTCATGTGCATTGTGCAAGACGCTTTCTGCAGGATCTTAACGCCATCTCTTCGTTCTACTGACCGCATTGATCTATGTGTATCTGGTCAAGAACCCCATTAACCCTTCTTCGAGCCATTGCTATTGTGGATCCATCAAAGTGCAATGACCATCCTTCTGGAATTCGCAGCAGGATTCTAGCGTGGGAATTCACCTGTATGTTTTCGCTGCTCGAAGACCTTTATATTTTCGTGAGCCTGTCACGCTGAAAGAACTTCTGAATAGCTCTGGTGTGAGAAGCGCTTTACAACTGCTAGATTAGATTATATTAGAATAGAATAGATTAAATTAGATTAGATTTGATTAGATAAGATTAGATTAGATTAGTAAAGGGCTGGTGATTAAAGGTTGTGCAACCAATTGATGTCTAGATGCTGAGTTTTCGTGTTGAGACCTCAACAACCTGTGCACATCCTATGCCTTCGACGCCTTCGACGCCTTCGACGCCACTGATACGAACTATATCCTTGGGCAAATCAACTGACGCAACTGCAGATGTTCAGTCGGTTCAGTCGGACATCAAATGCGTCCACTGGTTCGCCCAAGGATAGTTCGGATACCGCGCTTTGATGTTTTGCGTCACAATGCCCGTGAAATGCCCAAGTATTGACGGTGGCCATGCAATTACATTGCCTACATTAAATTGCATTCCTTACCCTGCATACCGTATATTGCATACAATGCCATGCGGACGGCTTGCATATAATTATCTTCAGTCAACCTACCCGATCCAGCCAGGTAGACTTTAAAGCCGATCAAGTTTTCGTGGCCATTGTAAGAAGTCCTGCTTTTTCCAGATCCTTCTGACCAGTGCACCCTCGCCTCGCCATGCAGTTCCAGTCGAACCCCTGCAAAGCACAACATACAGAGGAGTTGCTACGGCCATGACAACATAATATTTTATCGAATTTATAAAGCGCCTTTTCAGAGACACGGTCGAACAACGGCTTCTTCTTTTCCGTGCTCTGCCCTTAGGCAGGTTCGAATGTTTGACGTCTCCATTCAACAACGGCTATGCGCATCCATACATTTCATGCGGTTGCGAATTCGATTTCGTTCATCGATCGGGTGCGTTTTTTACGCATGCATGCCTCTAACCAATGGGAATAAATTGGTACGGTACCACTGTACCACTGTACCAGAGCATATAACTTGTAACTGTTTGACTGTTTAATGACACCGCCATAATTATAAATGATCAGTGCTGCCCTCCCCTTTATCCAGGCTCGGGACTGGCACTGGAAGAGTGCAACCAGTAGCGGCGTTCTACCATGCAGGGCCAGGGTGAGAATTGCGGGGGGTTGGGGGTTTCAACCCCCCCCCCAGTCTTTCTTAGTGCCCCATGGTAAACTTTGTTTTTCACACCCCAATTCCAAGTTTATCATAGGCCAACCCCCAACCCGCGTTATTTTTCCACAATTCTCACACTGACCAGGGCATACGCTGGGAGGGCCTTTATATAGGTCCTACATTCTCTCAGCTAAACAAACTCCGCCACTGGCTGCACTCTGCCAGTGCCAGTCCCGTGCCTGGATAAAGGAGGAGGGCGACACGAATCATCTTTGCAATGGCAGCAGTGGCGTAGGCAAGGGGGGGTTTCGGGGGTTAAAACCCCCCCATTGGCTCCGGGAAAAAGTTTTTTTAAGGTTATTTTTCCATTTAAGTAAGAAAAAATAGCAAAAAACAGGGTTTCCGGCCATAAAACCCCCCCCCATGAAAAATTCCTGGCTACGCCACTGAATGGCAGTGTCGTTAAACAGTAACAGGCTTCAGTTAAACGGTGAGACGAGCAGTGCTCTGGTTCTGTGGTTAGACCATGGGATTCGTCCATTGCCGGGCTGCAGGGGTGAACGGACGAGAATGAACTCCTCCTCTACGCTCCGTATGGGACATGGGAGCTTTACTTTATCTCTTGGACATTTCTTGGACCTACGAAAAGCGTTTAATCGAAATTCTTAGGTGCAATTTTGGGCATTGGAACACCAAAGCCCTGCCCATAGGCGGAGACCTGGGCGGAGACTTGGGAGGGACGGAAAGAGTTTTGATGGATGAATGGCTGAGTGTCGCAGAAAAATGTCCATCTTTTGCCGGTGTCACGAAATAGAGTATCCCCCGTATTAATTGTATCCCCCAAATTAAAAAAAGTCGAAAAAACCGCTTCCGCGTGTATTTTTTTAGGCAAATTAATTTTCATATGCTTTGCTTTGAACAATGACACTAACAGGTATGTTTATTCATACTAGATAATTTGTTTTGCCCTGTTTTTAGAGCACTTAAAACATTTAAAACACTCTAAAACGCCCACAGTCACTAAATAAATTCGAGTTGCCTTTATCTGAGCATTGCTTAGGACACTTGAAACAATTGGAGTCACTTAAAATTTTGATTACAGCATAAAAAATGTTATTAGGCGCATTTTTCAAAAAAGGGGATAGAATGGTTTATCCCCCCGGATAGTATAGACCGGTTAATTCCATCCGGGGGATAGATTAATTCATCCCCCCGGATAGTTTTCAGGGGGGATACTCCGTTTCGTGTCACCGGCCAAAATTTCTGACGACCGGCGAAATCTCGAAAAAAATTCTAAATTTTCTATTTTCGCCGGCAAAAAGTTGATGACCTTTTTTTAGTCTTGGCGCTCAACGATTGGGGGGGGGGGGCAAATGCATGGGCCGTCCCCCCAACACCTCCGCTGGAGGGGACCGTCCCCTGCTCCCCATAGGTCTCCGCCCATGGTCCTGCCTCAGAAGCGGAGGGGAGAGGTCAAAGGAAGGAGACTTAATTATTCTCTAGGTAAACGCAGTGTGAGAATTGTGGAAAAATAACTGGGGGGTTGGACCATTATCCACTTGGAATTGGGGTGTAAAAAACATACTTTAACATGAGGCTCTAAGAAAGACTGGGGGGTCGAAACCCCCCAAACCCCCAGCAATTCTCACCCTGGGTAAACGTCGTGCCATTAGCGTTTCACTCACTTGTGAAACTCGAATCATTTCAAATGCACTGGGTCTGGTAGCCTACTTAAGCTCTCCTTTTAAAATAATTAGCACAGAGCTAATTGACTGGAATTCAACAACATCAGTTGGAAGTTAATTTAAATTCGGTTGGATGCGTAAATAACTGAATGACTCTGAATAATTTTGTGCTTGAAAGCCGATAGCTCAATGAATTAATATGAAGAATTAATTTATAAATTAAGTCAAGAGAGATTATTATAATTATGGACGAACGATCGATGGAGTGAACGAACTGAATGACGTCACTCACCTCTCATCTTAACCTCTTCATTCGTCTCCACGCGAACATTTCCGCTGACAATTTGTCCCGCATAGAAAATGTTCTCCTGATTTCTATCCAAGAGAATCGCGACGATAACCATTCTGTGAGTACACGTAAGAAATCGTACAACTCAAACTCTAAGTTGGTGGAATAGGATTATAGGGGCCTATTATAATGCGTAGCAACCATGCAGGTGTAGATAGGCCTAGATCAGTCAAGACTTGGCTAATTTTATGTATAACAGAGCTTTACATTTGAGTAATCTATTAACAATCTTCAGTCTATGCCGACTCTGCTAAGCATCGTTTCACAGTGTGCGTTATAGGTGGATGCAGCCTGTAATTATATAGTCGTATGTACCTTCCTACACCTGCGTGAACGAGCCACAGCTTTGTAGGCCTACTGTGCAAGGCTTCATCAATCAATACTCATAAAGCTTCAACTTACTCCTATCTGAGGGCTTGCTTGAGTTGCAGAGGCGGAGTTAGTCTAGAGGGCTGGCTTGTCGCTGTGTAACGACACTGGCATTTCAGAGATGATTAGTGTCGCCCTCCTTCTTTATCCGGGCCTGGGACTGGCACTGGCAGAGTGCAACCCGTGGCGGAGTTAAGTTCTAAATGACGCTTCAACCTTCTTTCTTACAGGCTACTGGACTGGACTCGACAATGTTCATTGGAGCTTCAGAACTTACGATGTAGGTCGACGAGCAAATTTATCGCCCTGGATAAAGTAAAAATCAGGTCACTCACCTTGATGAACTCGGTTGTTTCAGAATCGATCGCTTATTGATTAATTATCCGGATCGGATTAGGTTTCTAGATAGGCCTATACAAATATTTGAGTATAGTATAGTCTCCTCTAGGCTCTGGTACAAAGTAGGCTTAAATGCATAGCCCGCAGAATGAGCTTAGATGCAGGGCCACGTATAGTATTCAATTAAACAGCTCGTTCCTCTCTACTCTGCTAGCGCTAGACTCCTCCTGCTTAGTCGGCAAGCGGCGGAGGCGGCAACACACAAGCGCTGAAGGCCACAGCGCTGTCTAAATATAGACATTGGCTCGTGTGGTCTACACCGGGAGCAAGTTATTCTATCCATGGTCTGCCTGTGTCAAAGCTTGGCTTATGATGCACAATAGGTGGGCGTGGCGTTTTATTGTCCCCAACTTCCTCTGCATAAATGACTACCGGATCTACCCAATTCCGAGTAATCCTATACTTCTGTGACGTGATCGTAATTTCCAAACATCTAAAGGGCCGCTCGAAAGCCAAGCGTTGCGGGCACCATCTAATTGACGAGCGCTGCACTGCGCCAGAGGGACTGTCCTTATTAAGACTACATCAAAGGAGATTCGAGTCTGCTTGAAAGAGAATCAGAGAGAAAGAAGAGCTTTTAAGTTGGGTGTCGTCTGGATTGGAAATTGTAAGATGGAGGATCTGATGACACGGTGTAAGAGTTTCTGAAGATGTGAGACCCAACTTTAGAGTGGAAAGCACGTGGGTGATGGATAGAGGAGACTGATGATGATGATGATGATGATGATGATGATGATGATGATGATGATGATGATGATGACGATGACGACGACGACGACGACGACGACGACGACGACGACGACGACGACGACGACGACGACGACGACGACGACGACGACGACGACGATGACGATGATGATGATGATGATGATGATGATGATGATGATGATGATGATGATGATGATGATGATGGATGACTGGCAGTGATGGCGGATGAGACGGTAAAATCCGGAATTCAGGAGACATTTTCGTTACAGAGACGCGCTGCAATGTTGAATATATACGACTCGGTTGGAGAGCTTGACATGAGTGCTGACCGTAGTCTTAGTAAGACTGAGACATGGGCTCTCGCAGAAAATTTTGCAGGAGGGGGCAGAAACGCAATGGTCACGGTCGATTTTTTCACCAAGAGCTTGAAAATGCATAGCAGAAAAAAAATTAAGAACATGTTTCTTTTTCGCAGAAGGTTCTATATCATGCCAATTTCTCAGTTTCACTTTGCGTGTAACTAACTAGTAGCATTAACACTTTAGTGTGAAGAAATTTGTTAAAAACCAAAAAGTAGTAGTTAAAAATAGGAAATCAATTTTCCGGAGGGGGGCAAGCTTGCCCCTGTGTGCGGGTGTCCATGAACTGAGATAAGGGGCTTCGGGTGGAGTGGGGGTAGATGGATGGTTAAGTCCTTAGCTAAAAACCAGAACGAGAGTAGTTATAATAATTATGGAAGGACGAGAGCACAGAGTTGGCAAAATATGGGCGTGTATCTATAGGCCTGCAACTCAACTGATTTTTCATCTGTAGAGTCAACAAGACTAGTGACATCAGCCAATATCGGAATGCAAACTACCGGTTAGGCTACTTAAACTAACACTAAAACGGAACTGTAAGCATCTGCGACCCAACCAGGGTTAGCGATTAGCCTATAGCTACCCTGTGGCCATGTATAATTACAGTATTATAGTCTAGGGCCTATGTGTATAGGGCTATAGGTTTACGTGGCTTACACAAGAACAAAGCCATGTATGGCGGGCTGTCTGTTCTGTTAGTATAATTATGTAGTTAAGTTTGATGTTAATTAGGCTAAGATTACTGCACAGCTTGCACATGTACGCTGCAGCGCTGTGCGTTTGCAAGCCTTTCGCTAAAGAAAAATATTATTATATTATTATTATACTGTGGTAAACCTACATGTGTCTGTCTATGGATGTTGGCCTTCGTCGATCGTTGTATATAGGCCTACAGGTCTACCAATACCGGGTATTCAAAGAGTTTTGATGGTCTACAATGAGAGCCAATGCGAAACCGACGGCCAAAACCCATAAGCACTATAAAGTAAGCCCACGGCAGTAACTCCCGGATTTACGCAGTTTTCACCGGTGTTTTTGAGAGTTGAATGGGTGCAGCACTGCAGGCTGCAGCGCTGTGGAGAGTCGATGGTAGGCCCCTACATATCCACACCAGGCAGAAACCTTGTCTAGAGAGTTTGCTCCATCTTTGTTTACTACAGCCAGATCAGATATTAATTATTAGATTGAGCACATTGTATATATATATATATATATATATATATATATATATATCCGATAACGGTAGGCATATATGCCTACCCGCTATCGGATAGATGGGGAGAACAGCTACCACTCGCCATCGTATGCCGAGCACAAGAAATTGAAGATGACCAAGACGTAGGCTAAGTAGGCCTATGTTTGAGCATTTGTTTAGCGCCCCTTCAAGATTTCTAGTAAGAGGCGCTCCCGACTACATCGCGGACTCTGAATCGGAGTTTCACGCCGAGCAGGGCTTAAAGTGTGCCTGGACGTTCATGGACGGCGTCCATGCACTTATATTGAAACCTGAACGCGTCCTGCCACTTATTGGCCAGCACAGTCTGGAAAGGTAAGGGGCGTCCAGGCACTTATTTCTCCACACTTTATTGACTTTAAGCACTGACGCCGAGGCACAAGAGCAATTGCGAATGGACTGGCTCAGGGTCCACATACGCGGCGATTCCAACACTTCTACTTTCCGGTTTCCAGACACTGAACATACCCATACACCACCACGCCCCTGGTGGTGTAAAGGGTGGTCAAGTAGTTGTGAAAACGAACTGTATCAACGTTAATTAGGCGAATAGACTAGGTCTACGCTGTTCTGCCCACTGTACATTGGATTGGCAGACAGCGAGAGATATAGGCTAATATTGATCATTTCTCATACAATGAAGCTCAAAAATGGCCGTAGGCTATATTCGTTAGTAGATATTAAAGACCAGTGGCGACGCCAGGATTTCAGTTTTGGGGACCTTTTTTCAGTCATCCGGCCAAAATCTCAAGAAAATTTTCCATTTCAGCCGTCAAAATTTCTGACGACCTTTTTTTAGTCATTTGGTCGAAATCTTGGAAAATGGTCCTTTTTCATCCAACAAACTTTCTGACATGTTTACGTTTCAGTTTTTAAGGGGGGTGTTAATCGTGCAAATATTTCATTTTTACATGGGGAAAATTTGATGGACTTTTGGGGGGCTCAGCCCCCATAGACCCCTGTCGCCGTCACTGTTAAAGACCTTGGTAAGTTGCTACTGCAAGCAATCCGATCCCTGAAGTTTCACTGAAGTTCCGCCACCCGACGACCATAATTCGTCGACTTCCACCGCAGCAGCACAACCGTCTTCTCGGCTTATCCTGCCCGGATTCTGACCTGACACCGGAACGAACATGGCAGCTTTGGCTATTGCCGTCTTAATAAAAATAATTATGATAATTATAGTGTTGGTGAATCGTAAAGTAGGCCTATATCTGACGTGGCTTTTGTGGACGTTGAGAAATTCTCGAAGATTTAAATAGGATTACATTACATTTCAAAGTGAGCGTAGGTTTAAGTACAGCCGTGCTGATGAGTAGATAGGGCATACACAGCGACTGTTAGGCCTAGTTGACACGGTGACCTACTTCAGCCGAAGGAACCTGCAGCAGTTTTCTTTTACATGATTTTGGTTCTAACAGTGTAATTTTCAGATTCCAAGCCTGGCCTATTGGTCCCGCATGCGCAGCGGGGTCTGTGTGTTAAACAGAGTAATGTTTGGTGAGGGGGTTGCTAAAGCCTAACAGAATGTATGGGTGAGGGGTCGAATAAGTTGTTTATATACGTTTCGTAGCCTACAGAGCTGATGGTTCATATGCACTTGAGAAAATTAAAAGCTCGACCTATGGACCCTGCTCTTGTTTACCACGTAGAACTGTCCACAAAATACTCGATTATTCCTCCAGTCGCAGGGTGAAAATTGTCGCTGGGCTTGGGGTTTCACCCTTTAGAGTCTGTCTTAGGACCCCACAGCAGGGTGAGAATTGCCGTGACGGTTGAGGGGGTTCACACGTAGTCTTTCTTAGAACCCCAAGGAAAATTTTCGTAAGTGGCGGCGCCGGGGGGTAAGGGCTAAGCTCCATCCAAATGTGGCTCAGCCACCCCCCTCCACCCCCAAAGTAAAAAGCAGAAAATGTCTATAGTGGCTTACTTCGTAATTAGGAAACCAGAGAGTAGAGAATGAACAACGGCAACTAAATCAACTACATTATCATAGCGTAGAGTGCTTATCCTAATAGAATACACCGCAGATACATGTATGTAATATGTTCCTCCGACCCGTGATGAGGTTATGTGCACGATGTGCGGCCGCCGGTGTAACGAAATAGAGTGTCCCCCGTATTAATCGTATCCCCGCCCACCAAATGAAGAGGTCGAAAAGCCACTCCCGCGTGTGTCTATTTTTTTAACCATGACACTAACAGGTATGTTTTTCGGCAACTTTTTCCTACTAGATAATTTGTTGCTTTGGTTTTAAAGCACTTAGAGTATTTAAAACACTTAAGAACACTCAGAGTAACTAAATAAATTCGAGTTGCCTTTCTCTGAACATTGCTAGGACACTTAAGACAATAATTAGAGTCACTCTAATTCTCTAAATTTTGATTACAGCATAAATTTTTCAATTATACGCATTTTTTAATAAAAGTAATAGAATTGTTTAACCCCCCGCATAGTCTAAACCGGTTAATTCCATCCGGGGGATAGATTGATTCATCCCCCCGGGTAACTTTAAGGTGGGATAGAATATCACGTGACACCGGCAGTCCGATGCAACTGCATTTGGAAATGGGGTGTTCAATTAGCAGTAGCAGTCATGGGCTGAGATTTATGGGCCAGAGGGATGAACCCAGAGACTCACAAGTTTGTGGTTGGAGAGGGAGATGCTTATCGGCGATTTCCCCCCAAAATTTCAGAAATATTTCATTATAAATTTATAGAGTGTTATCCACTGTTTATCTGTAATGAGCAATTTTTTCAGGCAACAGCTTAAAATTCTACCCTTCCAACGTGGAAATTCTACAATAATTAAACAAGGTGAAGGGGACATTTATTGAACTCTTAAACAATTTCTTTCAGCAATGACTTTATGAGAAATTTGTTGCGATGACTGCTTAAAATGCTCCTATAGTCCAAATAAAGTGTGGATATTTACAAAACTTAAAACAATAGGAGGGGACACTTTTGAAGTCATAACCACAACTTTCAGCACTGAAAATATGAGCCATTTCGTTAAAATGACAGCCCCAAGTGCTACTATTTTCCAATGCGGAAATTCAAAAACAAATTCATGACTTTTCGTTCATAAGCAGATAGCAAATAAGAGCCTGAAACACATTTCAGGCTATTGTTTGCTAGCCCCATACCCCGCTGTGGGACCTCAGGCTACAACGTTCCCCAATCCCCATGCAGTCCTCTACGCGGTATGGGTTAGTGCCTTCGGCACTCGCCGCGCGAAGCTTGAAAAATAAAACTGTAAATCGCAAGTTTTTGTGACCTGTTGCAATTTAAAACGTGCGCCTACATAAAGTACGGTAATTATGCGGATTTGGTTGCATCACAGTGTTAGTCCATGGTTAGCTAAAAAATTAGGATACTTTTTGCTGCGATAAGTAGTGAGTTCATGGTCGTGTTGCCTGCAAGGTTAACGCTAGATCTAGCCTATAGTCAATTTCTTTGACCTGCTTGCTGCACGACTTCCATGACTGTGACACGGCATGCTGAAATTATTCATTATTTCATTATTAGGAAATTATTCGTGTTTCATTTGTGATTTTAGTTTGTGTTCTTTTTATAGGCCTACAATGTAACATGTAATCTTCCTGGTTTAAAAGACTCCTTGTTTTGGCCTACTGTTAGCATATTTTAAATTATCATGCCATATAGCCTAAGCCTACATGTAGGCTATATATGAGAGTAAGCCCACTTTTCAGTTATTACACGCCCTGTTTTGATTGCGCAAGTTAGAAACACTAAACTATGGACCATGCCAGTCTTCACAATAACCGCCAGTGCTTTGCAGGTCGGGATCAAAGTCAGACGAAGACGACATTAAGAATTCAAGTTTACAGCACGTGAACTTCTGGTGTATCTTTATCGTCGTGTTTCCTGCAGGTCTCTACCTCAACGGTGCCAAAACCTGCGAGAAGAAAACCAGAAGTTTCACTATATAGTTAGTGTGCTACTATAATCTGTTTGCATCTATCCTCGTATTCTGCTATCTTTGGGAATAGGTTCCTTGAACGTGCAATGATACAGACGTTTCACGGGCTCTCGTGCATCCCTTGTTGCTGCCACAAGAGTGGGAGGGAACTAGGGGCGAGATGGACCTTTGGGGCACGATGGATCCCGTCAATTTAAGGTAGATATAATTATGATGTCACCACCTTCCGAATGAACTTTAATTACTGTACATGTAATTCTGTTGAAGTTTTGGTGATTTGTCCAAACTAAACGACCGAAATTATATTTTTTCGTTTCTGATGATCAAAAGTTGATTCTCGATCTGTCCGACCCTTTTTCAGGAGACAGTTATTTGATGAGTATTCATTCTTTGCGGCTCAACCTAAGTCGAACGGCTTAGCAGCTAGAACAAATAGGTACTAAAAGAAATGTGACAACACGTTTCCTTATATCTATATCTATAAGAAAGGAAGTACGTTACTTTGTCAGTTATGCACGCTCACACTTTTGCAACTACTGACCTAAAACATTACACATAAATAGACTTTCACTCAACTTACTCAGGCGCGCTATTTTCACCTCCTTATTCACTTTAGAACTCGAGATATTAGACATTTTAATTTTCGCCGTGTTATTTACGCGATCGCTGCAATTGTGACGCCATTATTTGAATCGTTGTGCAATAACAAAATGTCGTCATTTTTCGCCAAGGCTTAGCATGAAACTCGAGCCCTCGCTACGCAGCCGCAACCATGGCACCCTGGGAAGATAAATGTCTTAGGCCAAGGAGCATAATCAGCATATACACTAAGAGGAGCCCCATGCAACATGAGTTTAACCAGCAGAATTGGGAAGACCTTCCAAGCAGAGGGGCAAAAATAACCATTTATAAACCCCAAATGGGCGGTGAAACCGCCCCACAGGAGCGGGTGGAGACGAAAAATCGCTAGTAGATATATAAATCTTTAGCAGCAATACTCATACAAAGAAACGAATGATTGATAGAAAGCAAAAACGCTTAGATAGCCCTACCCAGACGACACCAACCCTAGTTGCTGTTCCGCCCCTCTGATCCTATGATAATTAGACCCGAACCACCATGGAGTCATGGACTACTTTTGACCACCCTTTGATTCAACGCAGTGCTCGTGAATAAGCTGGTGCCCAGCGCTTGGCTTTCGAGAGGCGCTTTAGAAATTTGGAGATTACGATTACCTAGTTTGAGCTCATTTGTTGGTGGCGTGTAACCAACGAGCAAGTCACCTGACATGGGAGACGTCATGGGCTGAGACGTTACAGCAGACGGTCGAAAGTCATCCCGAAGAGGAATGTTTCCAATTACAAATTCACCAGAAACAGCACTTAGTCTACTCTTCCTGCGGAACCCTTGGAAAATGGGAGAAATCTGAAAATGTTAAACGATTAATGTTAACGAGTTAAAATGTAAACGAACAATGCTAACGGGTTACAGAAACAATCTCTTCGCTGTGCTTTTCTCATCAGTTCGCTGCATCCGTCAGTCATCATCCATCCCAGCATCATCTGTCTCGATCTTCCTCTCTTTCTCCCCCCCCCACCCTAATCTCCATTCTATGATTTCTCTCAGGAGGGATACTCCTCTTAATATGTGTCCAATCCAGTTCTTTTGCCTTTCTCTTAAAGTTGTCATCAGTGATCTGTTTTCTCTTACTCTTTGCAGCACTTCTTCATTCGTCACTCGCTCCCTCCAGCTCACCTTTTCCATCCTTCTCCATATCCACATCTCGAAGGCTTACAGTCTCTTGCTATCCTCTTTCCTGATGATCCATGTCTCCGACCCATACAGTACCATGCTTCATAGTACCAGTACTTTGACAAGTCTCTTCTTTAGATCTTTGCTCAACCCTCCACTCATCAACTCTCCTCTTTTCGTGAACGCATCTTTTCCCAATACTATTCTTCGTTTAGGCGCTATATATGTTCAGAAAAATACAGGCTTATTTATTACTTCTCTTGTCGTTTTACTGTGTTACTAGCAACATTTGCTGAATGAAAATTAGCATAATATTTAACACAATTAATTAGTAATTTATACGCACTACTTATCTTATGATGCACACGGATACACGCTAACATTGGAACTTCACTATAATGCCAACGTTGTGCGCCTCATTTGGTATTATAGAGTACAGGTTCTTTATAAATTATGATATTAAGGCTCCATTTTAGAGCGGCCATGGGATCCACACGGGAACAAACTTCACAGCGTACATACACAAAGCATAGTTGACACCACATGCTGCTCTGGCATGAAAATATACAAGCTTAGCTGCGCAGCATGAAGTTGAAATTGTGAACACGTACCTCAACAAGGTACTTAATGTCCATGATACGACATCCGTCAAGCCTCGACGAAACAGTATCTTCAGGGAGCACAAACGAAATGTTGTTCCAACTGTCTGTGTGGCCACGACGCAAAAACGGCCGTTTGAATTTGGCTAAGATTGTGTAGGAATATGTATGGCTACTGTTTTCATTATTGTATGTAGACCAAAATTCTCTCCTCTACAATGCATGGACATTATTACTTTATCACAAATTGATATTCATCTTCTAAGGACATACAAATCTGTCCTCAAATTTCTGCAACCCGTTAAGACAGAAGCTGCGAGTCTAGTTTAGTCTAGCCTATACTCTACTACTGATGTTTTGTCAATCTTTTCCATGTAAACCTAAGACACAACCGACTTTTATAATTATTGTTTTATGGGGCCATAACGTTTTTAAATCCTTCGAAAAATTCCTCTCTAGTTCACCTGGAAATCGAGACTAATTTATAAGGGTACTAATATTAAAATTACATCAAAGTAGGCCCATATTATGCTAACAAATCTTTTTGGGGAATTATTGGCAAGATCAAACTTAAGCTTATAAAACAAGGTTGATTTTTAGTTTTCAATTAGCTTAAGAAGCAGCAGTTTATCTGACCTGATAAATAGTAATTTTTGAATGCTTGATGTGAGCATTGGTGCGATTTATTATCTCTCCGTCGATGCGTATTGTCTCGCCCGGTACAAAGCAGCCTCTGTTGAGAGAAGCGTTGATTTCAGTGAAGCCATGGGCACAACAACAAAAACCGGAGGCAGGTGTCTCACTATGCATCACCAACGGCTCCTGCAAACGTGAATAATCAGCGTAAGAATAAACCTTACCATATAACCTCGAAAATGCGGCGCGTAAGCTCAGCATACATCAACAAACTGGCGCTATATTATTTGAAGTCGTATGGCCACGGATAAAAACCAAGGCTTGGACCAAGAACAGAGTTCAAATCAAATCAAAATCTGTTTATTAACAGACAGCAACGCTAATATTATACAATTAAGGAAACAGTCAAGCATTGATCAATCTCGAATGAGCTCATAGGCCTATTGGACTCTCCTTCCCCCAACTATAGGGTGACCAATTATTATCGCACGATGTTTGATAAGCACTTTTAATCAAATCTGCACCATAGCCACGTTCAACGACACTTTCAGAGAGCCGTGCAAAGCTCAATATAGCTTTCCAGTAATGTCCAGCCAATCCCCAAGAATCTCGCTTCAAGCTCAAATTTAATCAGCACCCCGGAGCTGTAGGTCTACTATGAGACAGACCGGTGCTTTGTTAAATGGCTCGAAAAATGCATGCAGGCACTCAAAATTAAAATGAATAAATTTACTGAGCCCAGTCAAATTCAAGGATGAATCTTAAGAAATTTAATAAAACAATGCGAGCACCACAGAAGTTCACTTCCAGCTCTGGTACTGTGCTGGGTTTCCCCAAAAGTAGCCTGTTTAAAACGGAACTGCAGACAAGGCAGTCGAGAAATAGCCTGACAACTTCTGAATGTATTAAAAGCAACGCCTACCCTGAGCTGCGGAGGTTCTAAGTTAAGGTCGAGGAGACGAATAACTTTAAAGAAAACTTCCGCTTCATAATCTTCATCCTTCTTCTTCTTCTTCTTCTTTGTCCGGTCGATTACGACTTTCGCTTTGTATCGAATGTGACCCTCCTAGCCTTCGAAGGACTGAGGCAAATCTGCAGGTAGTATGAAGCTGAATGGAAATTTGCACACAGATGGCTCGAGGAACATCTCGATGTCGTCCTTCGCTGCCAACAGATGAAAAATCAGCTAGATAAAACCGACGATGGGTTTCTCTGGGTTTCTGTGGGTTTGGCGCCATGTAGGCACCAATACAAAATGCCGCCAGGAACATAATAGTATGCAGAATTATTATTACAATTCATGAATGGGTAGGCTGATATCGCCGTGTCGTCCGGTATAGGCCTACAAATATTTGTTTTCTATCTTTGTGGACATAATTATATCTGCCTCCATCTCTCGCGAATGCCTGTGTGTCCTCTAGGTGTTCCAAAATATTATACACCGAATTGATCCTCATTTTTATTGAATCTGTACTGTAGTGGTCGACAACACGACTCACTCCACTGCAAATGCTAAGGAACTGTCGGAACCATCGTTTTGTTGTATGCATGTAGGCAGCATCATTTGCAGGTTACTGTAACTGTACTAATGTATGTCTACAACGAGGTATCCTACAATGATTCCTACATGTATACTGTTCGGAATTTTGGAATTTGCCATGTGAAGGCGAGGTGAGAAAATAATTCTTACAGCAGAAATGAGTTGGCTGTTGAAGATTACATTGATTTCAAGACCACAGAAATTTTTAAAAAGCGATGACAATAAGATGCAAAAAATTGGTGAAATGTTCAAACAACTCTGCTAGACAACGTTGTTTAGCGAAGACTCCATTGCTTTGGACATGTAGCCAGGGCTGTTTTTAAGGAATTTTTAGAACTGCACATCCTCCTATCTCCTTTCTCGTCCTCCATGGTAAATTACTCTCAATCTGAGGAAAATGGCCTATTTTTAGTAGTTTTAACTGCACGGAACATGACGGAAGTGCTTCTACAACTGCACGAATCCATTTAGAACTGCACATTTAGTGTAGAACTGCACGTTAAAAAAATCCCTGCATGTAGCCTAGGAGAGAACTCAGTTGACGAAATCCCACAAGCGAGATTCGAAACAAAACAAACGCAGACAAAGACATGGCTTGATAGATAGGCTAATATCGCTTCTTATAGTAAGTAAGTAAGTAAGTAAGTATTTTCTTTATTACTCCACTTGCAAACGCACAATGGGACACAGAACATCATTATAATACATAGAAGTAATAATAGGTAATAAAAATGTGCAAATTATAATCAAAAGTTAAATATAATATAATTACTAAACTATCATCGACAAACAAGCTAACTATATAACATTCTGGTGATAAATCCCTTTGCAATCAACGAATCACAACGTGGTATTTCAAGATTGTGTGATCGGGGCCTAAGGGAGTAACCAGTTACACGTTCAGGTGGAAGAAGATAATGGAGGACATGGCCGGGGTCACAGAGAATAGAAGAAAAGAGGGATACATCTGCCTTAGAACATAACATGTCAAAAGTAGGGGTGTTAGAGGGCAAAAAACCCTGTCTTATCAATTTTCTAATAATAGCGGACAGACGACTCCTCTGACCCTCATTTGCAAAACCCCACCATGCTTGTGAAGAATAAAGCATTCGCGCAACAGTGGTGGAACGCACAACATCATGGAGTCGGCTGCCTGTCAAACCATGTGAAACAAGTACACGAAGTGCATAAAATGACTGCTTTGCTTTACAGACAATGTTATCAATGTGCTCAGAAAAACCCAATCTATATGAATACCTACGCGAAGTGTAGAGATGTTGATCTCTACAGATTATTGTATAATAATAAGATTATTGTATAATAAGTAAGTAATTATCGCCCCTTTATAAAATAGCTCCCGCCGCGGGGTGGCGCGACTGTGCGTCCCTGGGTGTTGAATCTCCGATATATTATCGGTGGACGCAGAGGAGTTGAAGGAGGCCATATTGACGGATCTCAACGGGATTGCAAAAGAATAGAATTATAATTAAATTACATGTTATAAATGTTGAACCTGTTGCCACTTTAGCCTGTTGCTAAGCGTGAGGTAGTAAGGAATCGTTAGGGACGATTCGGAGGTTCGTCTTGGTGTAGTAAGGCCAAGGAAATTGTAATTTAAGTGCATTCTGATTCTGTGCGGCAGCCCGCGAATTCCGTTGACCAGTAACAAAGGCCTGTGACTATATAGAGAATTTATATAGCGCTTAGATTTATTTGATACAGTTCATTGTTGGCATTTGTAGTATAACTTGTAAGTTAGATCTGCCACTGTGAAGTGTAGGAAGGCGTTGCACGCACAACTCTTTTGTACTAATTAAGAATTGTAATAAAGACTCATTAGAAATGTGTGAGCGTTCACTGGCAGCTGAAGCAGCAGGTGCTGTAGAAGAGGGCGACCGCCCTGAGCATTTATATGGCGCCATAGAAGAAGAAGTAGCAGCTGCCTTGTTAGACTTGACTGACAGAAACATAACTTCTGACATGCTGTCTCATGACTCAGCTCTTGTAGAGAAGAACTCCAAGTCTGTGGTGATGAATGCAAAGAACCCTGGCTCCCTGCTTGATAAGTGGGGGGTTGTTATTCACCCAATGACCGCGGATAGTCCTTCAGCTTGCTCGCGCCCTGGTACCTGGTTAGAAGAGTTGAGTTATGGGGCACATGGTAGAGTTGTGGGTTCGAATACCAGGGTTGGCCTGGAACCTATGCACGAGTATGGAGAGCTCCCGACTAGGAAATCATCTGATGTCAGCATGCAAGGAAAGGAAGTGTCATTCACACCACAGCTAGCGTGTCCTCCGGTTTGGGGGCGAGGTCAGTCCGCTACAGAAGGAAGGAGACATATATCCGTGTTGAAGTACTCTTCACTTCCGCTGTAATACGTTTTGTTATCATCAAATCCTTCCCACCATGTTTCTGCCATCCCAGTCACTTCGAGCCGTATGCCTGTAAGTTAATTAGCATTTCATAACTTAGTGTCAAAACAATGCCAATGACTCATGGTGATTTTTTTCTAACTTTAGACTACAAATCATTATAATAGCAAATAACTACGCTTGCAACTTATTGAAATTTGTTGTTAAGTTGCAGCATAGTAAAGTCTGATTTTCACACCCCAACTCCACGTGGATCATAAAATTCCGGCCCCCAGTTATTTTTCCACAATTCTCATGCGGCTTAGATGTCGTGATATCCCACGAATAGGCTACAGAGCTTCCTTCGCAAGACGTCAAGAGACCACTCTCTTAGGAGCAGCATCTAGTTATCAAGGAAACTTTCACGTGACTGATAAAAACAAACCATTGCCTCACCTTTTATTTGAGTTCGTTTCGATGTTTGCACATGCACATGACCAGTGACATTTTCTCCGGCAGACATGTAGAATGTGTTGTCAGGTTTGCCATCAAAAAGAATCGCTATGACTGGAGATTTGCTCATTTTATCGTCGAACCTCTGAAAAGTCAGAAGAATACAAATTATGTCTGATAAAGGAAACTTCAAAGTAGTTGCAGCAGCACTAACAAAAGCAGTGGCAGTAGAAATTATAGTCACATGATCATTATTTTGCCAATATTATTTTTATCATAACTTTACAATGCAACTGTTACTACTAATAATAAAAAATAATAATAGCAAAAACAAGATCAAAACAACTATAATACTGGCTATAGTAATTATAATAACAATAATAATAATAAATAAAAATAATAAATGTTTTAAAATTTATTTTTAAAAGTAATAATAATAATAATAATAATTTAAAATAATAATAATAATAATAAACTCCAAGCACAAAAGAACCGCCTGGACTATTCCGTACCGACGGCAAACGGCCTGATGGAGCAACTCTGATCCCGTGGTCGCGAGGCAAATACGTTGCCTGGGATGCCACTAGCATCCACACTTGCGCCACTTCATACATCCACGTGACTTCGACTACACCAGGGGGTGCGGCCGAAGTAGCAGCAACACGTAAAAATGTAAAATATGCTAACCTTCCCGCAACACATGATTTCGTCCCAATTGCTTTTGAAACACTTGGCCCCATAAACATATCAGGCATTGAATTTCTAACTGAACTTGGCCGACGTCTGTCAGTGGTTACTGGAAACCCTCTCGAAACCCAGCACCTTTTCCAACGCCTCTCAATTTGTACGCAAAGATTTAACGCTGTGGCATTTCGAGGCACTTTCACGCAGTTGTACTGTGATGAGGGCCGTTAACTCTTGAACAAAGGACTTTTTGTGCTGCTTCTTGTAAAACATGTTACGTTTAATAAATGAATAATAATAATAATAATAATAATAATAATAATAATAATAATAATAATAATAATAATAGTCACAGTGACTGACACAGTGGCCCCTTCCTACCTTAATTCAACGTCGGTTGCAGCTGGAGCGGCGGCTGAGATGGCAGCCACCAGAAAGAATTCAAAGTACAGTGAACTGTCGAAAACCCACTTATTTGTGCCGCTGGCCTTCGAGACCCTGGGTCCCATCAACGAAGACGGTCTTGATTTTGTAAAAGACCTAGGAAGACGCCTTTCTCAAGTTTCCGGAGACTCTAGAGCAGCGTTTCCCAAACTTTTTGGGCCACGGAACCCTTCGTGTCCTAATATTTTCTTGCGGAACCCCAATATCAACTAAACGAACTGAAGTATGCATACCTGTAGCGCATGTGAAGCATAGGTTACTAATATGGGTTACATAGACCTACAAAAACCCTATTGTAGAATGTTTATTTTTCTTATCTGAAAAATTTAGTTGAACTGTTTTGAAAATCGCGACTCGTGTATCACAATACTGAGAGTAGCGCACATGAAGTCTAGAATACGAACAGCCCTTTTTCTTCTTCTTATGCATTTTTTCTACTATTGGCTTGACACTTCAAAGCTGGATTCTTATTGTCAGCTCTAGGCCTACCATTTAAATCAAGAAGAGCACAAGCTTACGATACAGTCACTGAATTGTGGTAAATTTTTACACCAACTAATGACATTATTATTTGTCACAACTGCGCAGTACGATAATATTTGACTTGGCGGTACTTTTTAAGCTATCGCGTTTAGGCCTAATCATGCTCACATTAGCCTCAGTCGGGATAACGATAAAAAAGATGGCTGAGTTCCTGTTCAGATTTGCAGCCATCATACAGCTCTAACCTAGGTAGGCCTACGTCTCAGCAGTGATCGATGTCTATGAATTGCAACTGGATTTCTAATGGGTAATGAAAGCTCGGATCAAGGCCGTAGCTAGGGAGGTGTTTTGGGTGTTTGAACACCCCCCGAAATGGAAAACGTGAAAAATAATATAATGCATTTACGAGCACATGATGTAAAAACCATGAAATAAAACCATGAAAACACCCCCGAAATGGAAAAATGTAAAAACATAGAAAGCCGGATGACTAAACAAGGTCATCAGTTTTTCAGGAAGGGAAATTGGTGAGTGAAACACACCCCCGAAATCAAATCCCGGCTACGGCCTTGGCTCGGATAGACACTCAATGGACGAGGACAAAAACAAAAGTCGATTGACTGTAGTTTCAAACTTTCATTGCATTTTAAAAAAAAATCGATTATTTAAAACTTTTCGCGGAACCCCTGCGCTCGCCCCGCGGAACCTTTGGGTTCCGCGGAACCCACTTTGGGAAACGCTGCTCTAGAGAAACTTGCTATCTATTCCAGCGCTTGTCGATTACCGTCCAGCGCTTTAATGCCGTGGCCTTCCGCGGTTCTTTTGTCAAACCAGATTTTGTCGATTAACAATAGTATTTATTATAATTATATATATATATATATATATATATATATAATTATATATCAATAATAATAATGATAATAATAATAATAATAATAATAATAATAATAATAATAATAATGATAATGCTAATAATAATAATAATAATAATAATAATAAATAATAATAATAATAATAATAATAATAATAAATAAAAATAATAATAACAATAATTTAAAAAAAAATTATTTTTAAAAATAATAATAACAATAATGATAAATGCGATGGATGATGATAGACGTTCCAGATGAAGCCTACCACTGTTATAATTTTCAAGATCCGGGTATGCAGGTCAAAGTACCACATTGCAAACACAATAATAACATGGCATTGTTATTATAACTATTAGCTGTAGGACTATTGTTATTTTTGTTATTATTGTTATTATTAATATTATTATTTCCCTCTTTTAGCGCCCGGGATAGGCTATATATATATATTATTATTACTATCATCATTTCCATAATACTATAATAAGAGTATAATAAAAAATACATCTGCAAGAATAAAGTAAGCTTATGCTATATTGTATTGTATTAATTGGGCCTCTTGTCTGAGAAATTTAGCGATTTGCATTGTTTATCATGTTAGAAAGAACTAGACCTAGGCCTATGTATATGCCACTTCGCGCTAAAGTGAAGCAATAGGCGAAGACAATGAAAAACACGGATAACGAAGAATCGGCTTTTCAACAATTATAATTGTTTTACCACAAATCGTTTTAAATACAGTAGCGTCTAACGGTACTCACGTAAAGTCATAGAATAGCTTAAAGTTGGACTATAGGCCTGCGCATTTTGGACAGATTTTCAGCCTGATGGCCTAGCTGTTCAAATTAGGTCAATAAACAGATTCAAAAGCTAATCATAATCATAATCGTAATCGGAAATCTCAAAATTTCTAAAGCGCCCAGAAAAGAAAAGTCGTGGGAACCAGCTTATTCACAGGCGGTTATTCAAAACAAATAATATGTTAGACTAGTGCACATTCTTTAAATCGTTTTTGTGTTGCCAAAATCCAGGCCTAGCTTGGTTGAGTCTTGCCTACACTAATAATAGTATATAATATACTACAGCAGTCATATTAATTATAATAGACCTATATTTGACTAACCTGATAATCGTCGGCAGTCACTTAGACCATATAGCCTACCGTTGCAGAAGAGTTTCGCAAAAATATCACGGTGAGGGTCAACTCGAGTGTCTACACCCGGTTATTTGGAGCATCGATAACTCTGGACAAACATCAATACGCTACAGGTAGGCTAGCTATGCCTAAGATCGACTTTGTCTAGTGACCCTAAACGGCCTCCACTGACGTGATTCATTAAATTTTACTAGATGAGCCGAAATATCTGACTAATTTAATCGATTTTAATCTGCGTATGGTTGATTTCACTGCAATTATATCATATATACCGAATATGTATAAAACACATAGGTAATTATTCCACAAGCAGTTAATACTGTGAAGCTTTCAACTCGTCTAAAGCTATAGCCTACAGCAGCGTTTCCCAAAGTGGGTTCCGCGGAACCCAAGGGTTCCGCGGGGCGAGCGCAGGGGTTCCGCGAAAAGTTTTAAATAATCGATTTTTTTTTAAAATGCAATGAAAGTTTGAAACTACAGTCAATCGACTTTTGTTTTTGTCCTCGTCCATTGAGTGTCTATCCGAGCCAAGGCCGTAGCCGGGATTTGATTTCGGGGGTGTGTTTCACTCACCAATTTCCCTTCCTGAAAAACTGATGACCTTGTTTAGTCATCCGGCTTTCTATGTTTTTACATTTTTCCATTTCGGGGGTGTTTTCATGGTTTTATTTCATGGTTTTTACATCATGTGCTCGTAAATGCATTATATTATTTTTCACGTTTTCCATTTCGGGGGGTGTTCAAACACCCAAAACACCTCCCTAGCTACGGCCTTGATCCGAGCTTTCATTACCCATTAGAAATCCAGTTGCAATTCATAGACATCGATCACTGCTGAGACGTAGGCCTACCTAGGTTAGAGCTGTATGATGGCTGCAAATCTGAACAGGAACTCAGCCATCTTTTTTATCGTTATCCCGACTGAGGCTAATGTGAGCATGATTAGGCCTAAACGCGATAGCTTAAAAAGTACCGCCAAGTCAAATATTATCGTACTGCGCAGTTGTGACAAATAATAATGTCATTAGTTGGTGTAAAAATTTACCACAATTCAGTGACTGTATCGTAAGCTTGTGCTCTTCTTGATTTAAATGGTAGGCCTAGAGCTGACAATAAGAATCCAGCTTTGAAGTGTCAAGCCAATAGTAGAAAAAATGCATAAGAAGAAGAAAAAGGGCTGTTCGTATTCTAGACTTCATGTGCGCTACTCTCAGTATTGTGATACACGAGTCGCGATTTTCAAAACAGTTCAACTAAATTTTTCAGATAAGAAAAATAAACATTCTACAATAGGGTTTTTGTAGGTCTATGTAACCCATATTAGTAACCTATGCTTCACATGCGCTACAGGTATGCATACTTCAGTTCGTTTAGTTGATATTGGGGTTCCGCAAGAAAATATTAGGACACGAAGGGTTCCGTGGCCCAAAAAGTTTGGGAAACGCTGGCCTACAGTATAGGCCTATAGGTCTTCAAGGTTCGGGGCGTCGATGCATGGAAACAAACAAGATAAGCTTGCATGAACAGTAGGCCTATGTAAAAGCTCTAGACGTCTAATCTACACACCCGAACTTTGAATCGCTTAAGCCGACGCCATTAGCAGGCAGTAGCGGCGCTAGGGGTGTGAGCTAGGGGGCTAGGCCCCCCAAGGCCATCCATTCTTTTTCTCAAGTAAAAATAAAAATGTCTTTGCTGAAAACCATATGCATGAGATTTTGGCCGGATGACTAAAAAAGGTCATCAGAAATTTTCAAAAAAGGTCGACCGAAATTTTGGCGGGGAAATGGAAAATTTTCCGCGGGAGTTCAGCCCCCAAAAAACTGAAATCCTGGCTCCGCCACTGTTAGCAAGGTGATAGACATAGACGTTGGCGTAGCCATGCATAGGCGAAGCAATATTATAGGCTACACTTTTTACTCGATATTGGCGTATCTATCAGTTTTTTACCATTAAACGAATATAATAATAAAATTAATAGGCTACGCAGTTTGACGACTACACTCGTTCAATGTACATTAGTCTATAAAACACGAATTTTTTTGATTGTTCGCATTTTATAGTTTTGGGTTAAATGTGTCGCATTTTAACCGAAGTGCAAGCTAGTGATGCTACTAGTTTTCTCAGTAGGTCCATAATTAGGCTATGTAAATAATTTGTTCATTTTATGGCAGCCTGTTCTGAGTCAAGTTTTATTATAATCAGGAGATACGGTAACTTGCAAAAACGTATTATCGTGTACGTATGTTTATAATGTAGAAGTGCACATTTTAATATCACTTTCTGACATGTGGAAAACCTGCGGGTATGGGGAGCACCCAAGCGAGTCCTACGGGTATGCGGAGAACTCCGAGAACCTACAGGTATGGGGAGGACCTACGGGTATGGGAAAGACCTACGAGTACGGGGAAGACCTACGAGTACGGGAATGGCCTGCGGGTATCAGGAAGATCTACGGGAATGGAGAGTACCAACAGGTATCGAGAGGACCTACTGGTTTGGGGAAAACCTACGGATATCGAGAGGGGCCATTGGCTTGGAGAAGACCCACCGGCATGGGGAGGACCCACCGGTATGGGGAGGACCCACCGGTGTGGGGAGGACCTAGGTTTAGGGGGAGGGAGACTGGTTCGAGCCTCATTCTGGCAGTGTTTGTAAGTGTAGCGATGCCCTTGACCTTACCAAGACATTCTTTACTATGCATGTGAATGTAGATGGCGTAGAACTCTAAACAGAGTGTTGATTATCGACGGCTAGTAAATGTTATAGGTTCAATGATTAGATGGCCAGTACAGACACAATACGCAATACACTTAAGGGAAAATCCCAATTGTCTGATACCCACCTTTTTTGTTCCTTTTGCTTTCGAAACCGTAAGAACCTATTAACAACGATGGTATGACTTTCTTTTGCGCTTTGGTACGAGGAATCAGCACCGCATTTGGGGACGTTCGCAAAACATCCTATTTGTTTCAACGCCTCTCGCTGACGAGTCAGTGTTTCAACTGTGTCACGTTTAGATGTACCTTTTCCAACTTGGACCTTAACGAATATGGTCCATTCCAGACAAATCTGATTTTATCGATAGTGTTGAAGTGCCCGAAGGATGATATTTAACTCGGGGCATAAAAATAATTATAGTTATACAACAGCAGCAGCAACAACTGCTACTGCTACAATTACTGCTACTGCTACTACTGCTACTGCTACTGCTACTGCTACTGCTACTGCTACTACTACTACTACTATTACCAATAATAAAAATAATGACAACAATAATAACAACAATAACAATAATCATAGCATTTCTAAGGCGCAGTTACTCAGTCATGCCGTTATATGTGCGCCTCACATACAAATTGATACAATAACAGTGACAACAATAACAATGGTAATTACATAATATTCCAAGTTTACGAATTGCACTTTTTAAAATAATATGGTAGGCTATAGCTGACACTTTAACCTTCAACTTAACAACTGACGCTACTACAGCCAGTTTGATATTCAAATTAACAGCATGATAATATCAAAATTACATTAATAATATCACATCGGTGGTAGCACTATTATTTCAATTTGTTTATTTCTAAATGTTTTCCAGAAAGCATAACGATAGTTCCGGGGTCCGTTACTACGGGACCGGATTTTTCTCATCGACACTGTAATCACCTGGCGTGGTAAATGGCATGGGAGACGCCACAGGCTGAGACGTTACAACGTACGGTTGAAAGTCATCACGAAGAGGAATATTTCCGATCACAATTTCGTTAGAAACAGTACTGCTACTGCAGCACTGGTGAAATATGGCAGATATCTAAAATATAAAACAGACAAGCACTCTAGATGATTTCCACATAAAATCCAGTATAAGCTAGAAACTCAGGGGCGCCCCCAACCCAGCCACGGCAAAAGAAAAAAGACTTGAGAGATTCGTGAAACGAAGCTTGATTGCCCATATATGTAATTGGACACGTGTAGGTTGAATGGAGGTCATTCCAGTTGGACGACCCTACAACCGAGAAGGCTCTCGTGCCTATATTATATATTCATTCATTCATTCAAGTATTTATATAGCGCCTCTTCAAGGAAACTACTCAGAGGCGCTGCCGACTCCAGCACGGACAAACAGAACAGTTTTGTAATTCAAATATGTAATGTATACTATACATATTAAAATAGCATTATATTAAAATGAAAAATAAATAACAAAGCAGATTGTGACAATAAACCACAGTGTGACAATATAGAAATTTCTGTTTTGCAAGGATACAACATAACATTGAATGCATAGGCACATAAACATAAGCCTACCTCAATACATTACTTGATGTCTATAAGCCTACCTCGATACATTACTTGATGTCTATAAGCCTACCTCAATGCAGTACTTGATGTCTATGATACCACATCCATCGAGTCTGGATGCCACAACCTGTGGCACTACAAACAAGATGTTGTCCCAACTGTCCGTATGGCCACTCGGGATAAACGGACGTTCAAATTTTGCCAGCGTTGTCGCCGCACGCTTGGTTTTGCCCTTGCTATCGTAGTATATCATACGCTGCAAAGCAAACATATTTAAACATCTTTAAACATATTTGAACATATTTAAACATATTTAAACATTTTTAAACATATTCAAACATATTTAAACATATTTAAACATATTCAAACATATTTAAACATATCTAAAAATATTTATACATATTTAAACATATCTAAAAATATTTATACATATTTAAACTTATTAGCTTATTATTTGCTCTTTGATGACAAAGGCTGATTGAAACAATGCATGCCAGATGCGGAAAAACATTCTGATCGGAGTAGCCCATAATTATGGCCCCTCGATTTGATGTGATAAGTGTGACTTAATTGTCTCGTCTGCTGTTGCTTTTTGGTTTATTTTTAATCAATATGTGGTGTGTGTGTGTGTGTGTGTTAATTAAAAGTATTCACCGTTACTTGGGGCCCTATTTAGCGGGATTTGCTCCCTTCTGGGTCTCCTTTTTTGTCCTAATTCTTTATTATACAGTTTTTCTTTAACCGGGCACTCCAAGTCTAGGGCTAACTGATCAAACTGGTATCACTCAACTTCATGACCACTGGGTCTCTTCCTTGTGATGCTTAGCCTACGAGCGGTCGAGAACTTCAAATTGTTCTCAATTTTATCATGAAAAACGAGCGAAACAGAGTGCGTAGCTAATCGAGTAACTAATCGATTAGACTAACAACTAGTTCTAATCGATTAGATATAATATACTCGATTAGACTTATAGCTGATTCTAATTCTAATTGATTCGTTTAGCAGCTAATTATAATTCTATCCGATTAGATTAACAGCTAATTTTAATTTTGATCGAATAGATTAACAGCTAATTTTAATTTTGATCGAATAGATTAACAGCTAATTTTAATTTTGATCGAATAGATTAACAGCTAATTTTAATTTTGATCGAATAGATTAACAGCTAATTTTAATTTTGATCGAATAGATTAACAGCTAATTGAGCGCCTCTGAGTAGCGGCCTTGAAGGGGCGCTTTATGAATTTATGTGGTTGATTGATTGATTAATTCTAATTCTAACCGATAAGCTTATGTCTGATAATTTATTACCAATTCCAGTTAATCGTTGGCTGCCCATCTCTGAAGAAAAAGTTGCATAAAATGCTTTTCTTAAAATTAATGAGCAAGAGCATTAACATTTTTTGGATATTTTACGGAGTTTCAGAAACTTTAAGATAAAAAAGCACTTTTAATTAGGCCTAAAACTTTCTAACACCTGGCACACACGACCTTTGTTTCAGACCTGAAAAAGACTAATGGTTGACTTCTTGATGGTAGTATTGGTGCGGTTGGCAATCTCCCCTTCAACGCGTATCGTTTCCCCAGGTACAAAACCGCCCTTGTTAAGAGTCGCTCTGATATCTGCAAAGCCATTCACACAGAAACAGCCGATGGCCTTTGTCTCGCTGTGAATCACCAACGGTTCCTGCAAAAGTAAACGACCGGTCTCTTGTTGTTACCATATTCTCGAAAATGATACCATATTCTCTAAAATGATACCATATTCTCGAAAATGATACCATATTATCGAAAATGATACATATTCTCGAAAATGATACCATATTCTCGCAAATGATACCATACTCTCGAAAATGGTACCATATTTCCGAAAATGATACCATATTTTCGAAAATGATGCCATATTCTCGAAAATGATACCATATTCTCCAAAATGATGCCATATTCTCGAAAATGATACCATATTCTCGCAATGATAACATATTCCCGAAAATGATATCATATTCTCGCAATGATAACATATTCCCGAAAATGATACCATATTCTCAAAAATGATATCATGTTCTCGCAAATGATGCAATATTCTCGAAAATGATGCCATATTCTCAAAAATGATACCATATTCTCGCAATGATACCATATTCCCACAAATGATACCGTATTCTCGAAAATGATATCATGTTCTCGCAAATGATACCATATTCTCGAAAATGATATCATATTCTCGAAAATGATGCCATATTCTCGAAAATACCATATTCTCGAAAATGACACCATATCCTCGACAATGATACCATATTCTCGAAAATGATACCATATTCTCGAAAATGATACAATATTCTCAAAAATGATGCCATATTCTCGAAAATGATACCATATTCTACGAAATGATACCATATTCTCGCACATGATAGGCCAACCATATTCTCAAAAATGATGGGCTACCACATTCTCGAAAATGATACTTAAGCGTTAAGTGTGCAGCATCAATTAATTTAAAGAAGTATTTCCTGCGACGAAATATATAGAATTTGTACAAAATTAGGAGACTTATTGATTATTAATGACAAAGGCTGGTATCAATCATTCAATGGCTAAAACATATGAAAGAATTTAAACAGATGCCCACTCTGAGACGCGGTGGCTCTCTGTTCAAATCGAGCAGATGAATAACTGCAAATTGGACATCTGCTTCGTCATCGAATTTCATTGGTCGATCAATTGTGGCTTTAGCCATGTATCGAATGTGACCAACTGTGTCGCCGAAGGTTTGAGGTAACTCTGCAGGAAGTATGAAGCTGAATGGATACTTAACAACAGACGGTTCAAGGTACAACTCGCTGTCATTATCACCTAAAAACAGACAACAGAAAGGAAAGACAGATCGTTAATGAATTTATTTAATTGTTCATTATGTATGTTGAGAGAATTTCTTAGCTTGATGAACAGTTTCGTACACAGACGACATCCTTGCATGCTAACTCATAACCGACCGCACGGTAGAAAAATGGTAGTGGGCGGGTCTTGTCAAATTACAGGTGAAATCTTCAAAAGAAAACTTATTAGTTGATCAAACAAAATAATGAAGTTGGCCTTTAAAATGTTGTAGATATTTGCATACTATTATAGGTCGCATGAGAGTGTTACAACGAAAAGTTCACTGTTTGGTCACAGCAAGACACTGTAATTTTATGTGTAATAATTATGTGTATTTTTGCTGAAATTCTATAGGCTACAGTGAAATTTCACGAATTCTCAGGATTATGTTAACACAATATTATATGCACTCATATACTATATAATATATAATGTATATATAATTATATGAATGCACGTGTGCATGGTGCATCAACAATAATTATTATATACTTGCATATTCACATAGCCTATAATAAATTATTGTAGAAAATTGCCCAGCGTACGAAACTCGTATGAGTGCCACAACTTGGCTATTTAACATGTAGCCTATACTGTATAGGTCTAATTATGAAACTATTATATCAATATATAATTTATAGGAACTGTTCTGGTCTTTTAATCCTGCAGAGCACACAGACCGGATTATTGAAAAATCCAGACAGGCGGCAGGCCAATTAAAGAGAATCAAAATGCCAAGCAGGTTTGATACAAAACCATGATTATGCGCGCGCACAATGGATTGGCAGGTTTTAGATTACGGTAGGCCTACTGTAGCATTACAGCTAAACATTCTGAAATAATATTCAGCGATTTATAGGTCCTATTAATAATAGACCTACGTGAGCCGAGAAGATTTATTTCCAAGTTCATGTATTCCTCATGCCCTTTGTAAGTTTTTTTGTCGTCGTCGGGTCCTTCTTCCCAACTTGTGTCTCCATTGCCTGTCACTCGAAGTCGAATGCCTGCAAATTAGAACTTTCAATTTTCAAAGTAGGCCTATTGTCAAATACCGAGGATAGAATCATTTCTAGTCTAAGCACTTCTTATAGTATTCAGGAATTTCAGGCCCGCCGAGAGTGGAGCATATGAAGCAAATGCCCAGGCGCCCGGCGAATTTTACCGCCCGGCGACGAACCTGCCTTGATTTAAGAGTTTCTCTTTGTACCTTGCAGATATTGGGATGCTAATATTTTACAGCAGGTCAAAAGGTCAAGTAACCTTGAACACGCAGGTCATCCCGATTGTCGAACAATGTTACCTACAGCGTCTTTCACTTTTGCTACTCCAAAACCCTATCATAGACAAAAATATCAGGTCTCTATCACGCGTAGTTCTGAGATTTGTTGTGGGAGGGGTAAAATTGCGTAAGGTTGCGGAATAGGCTACGTTGGGTATGACTTGGGTATGACGGTGATAGAGAGCGAAGGCAATGTATACAGGATGGATCCGATTTGACCAGGGTTTATGACAACAGAAGCCGTTACCCTGGACAGAAATTTGCTCGGCATATTACAGCACTTAAGAGCTTTTTTCTTTCGAAGTTTTTTACCAGTATACAGGATTGATGGCTTAGACGTAATAGTCACATGGAGGAATGATACAGGAACAGCAAACGAGACTGGGACTTAATTAATTGATAGCTGTGAAGGTAAAGCAAAACTCGTGCAGTACCGGTCAACTCAGCACCACGCCTTTGGAATGATCTGCCTGCTGATCTTCTCATTCTTTTCAGTTCCTCCGCCATCATTACTAATCACACACCACCACCTTCCTCATGCTCCTCTATACATCGCACCACGGGCTTTTCATTCGAAACTTAAGACACTCATTTTCAAGAACTCTTAGGGGCCGTCCATAAAGTACGTCACGCTATTTTGACCATTTTTGACCCCCCTCCCCCCTGTCACAAACTGTCACAAATCTCGGACCCCCCCTAAAGTACGTCACACTTTCGAACAAAAAATTTACAAACATAACCATTTACCTAACCCTCTAAACCCTAGGATACTATCCCTAATCCCTCTGATAGTGACGTGTGTCCCTAAACGCTTTGATAGTGACGGGAAATCAACTTTTATCACTCCAGGCCGGGTTTTAGACACGCCTGGCCGGGCCGGGTCGGATTTTAGGTACTAAGAACAAAAAATATAATAAAGAATTTTTTTATGTGTGACGTCACACATGGCCTGACCCTCCCCCTGTCACAAACTGTCACACTTTCTTACACCCCCTCCCCCCTGGAGCGTGACGTACTTCATGGACGGCCCCTTACCCTGTCTCGTCTGATCCTCAAGCCTCAATTCCCGGCCCAGTCGACACCCGCCTTATTAGTAGCTGCTCCGCCCCTCCAATCCTTTGGTAACTCGACCCGGACCACCACGGACTACTCTCACAGACAACGCTTCTGACTCAACGCAGCGCTAGTGAATAAGCTGGTACCCCGCGCTTGGCTTTCGAGTAGCGCTTTAGAAATTTCGAGTTTACGATTACGATTACGAAATGGTTAAGACGTATTTAAAACAGCCACTCCTTTAATCGTCATAGCAAACGTGTTCCTCAGTCCGAGATGATTTAGTCCGCAACCCCATATCTGTTAATCATGTGATTAGATTAGACAACAAACATAACCCATAGGGCTATAGGGGCCTACCTCTTATTTTAATCCGTTCTGTTGTTTGAACATGCACATGTCCAGTGACAAGCTGCCCGGTATGGAATATCAAGTTCCCAGAGTTGTCGTCAAATAGAATTGCAATTACTTGGGATTTGCTCATTTCATCGACGTCTGAAACTATTAGAAGCATAAAAAATAAACGACAAGTGGTTACTGTAGGCCTAATCACATTTTTATAGCTAATATTTTATCGTACAATATAATTTTATAACATTTGCTGGTTATTTCTGGAACAATAAATTTATTTGATTGAACAAAGCTGGCAATTAAAAAATCCATACCGAATTGTATGCAGGGGCGGATCCAGGGGGGGCCAAAATGGCCATGCCCCCCCATTTAAAAATTCCATGGGACGTGGCTCCCCATTTGGTTTCAACAAGTCATGAAATAAATGCAGTGGGTGAGAAAAACAGGATACGAGGCCCCCTCATTAAAGAAATTGCACGGAACGTGGCCCCCCATTTGATTTACCACACACGCGACTACGACAACCGACGACTAAAAAAGGCGACGAACAACACGAAAGTTTTCCCTGTCCCACCAACCAACAAGAGCGAAAATGTTGGCCCCCCCCTTCGAAACGTTCTGGATCCGCCACTGATTGTATGCATATATATATATATTCGTTTTAATGAGAAAAAGACAATCTGACAATAACGCAGAATTGCTAACATGAGTTATAATGAATAATTAGAGTTCAAAGTTCGATAATTAGTCTTAAAGTTAGCTATAGTAAATATTTTTATATAACGATCGTGGGATAAATTGAGAATTGTCCTTTAATGGGAGAGTATGGTTGTGAGCTCTATGTCTTAGTTGGTGAGAGGAGGGGGGTCGGAGAGGAGGTAGGAGTTGGTAGAAAACATGTTTGGGGTTGTGTGTAATGGAGAACAAAAGTTTTGCATCAGCTGAGTTGGCAAGTTCGGAGACAGTAGGAAAGGTTTGCTCTAAGTAGGCCTATCCTAGGCGTTTAGCTCTTTTTATGAGTTTTTCAAGGCGTTCTTTGTCAGACGCCAGGGTGAGACCCATAGGCGCAACCACCCTATGGGACCCACGGGACGCGTCCCCCCAACTTTTGAATGGTCCCATTGACTTTATCATTATGGTCCCCCCAACTTTTAGGACGTGATTCATTTTGGTCCCTCCCAACTTTTAGGACGTGATTGCGCCTATGGTGAGACCCCGCCATGATGGGGAGGCATAGAGTAATTTAGCTACAGTAGTGGCTTTGGTAACATTATGGATAGATGGAGAGGAGAGGCCATGGGTTTTGAGCTTTCTGATGGCATAGAGAGAGGAGGAGCAGGTAGCTGTGAGGTGGTCTATATGGGCTGTGAGTTTGAGGTTGTCTTGGAGGATAACACCCAGTATCTTCATGGTTTTAACTCTAGTTATGTTTGGTAATGGTGGAGGAGGGTCATATTGGTGACGGGGGCGGAAAATGATCATTTCTTTCGATTTAGAGTTATTTAGGGTAAGATTGTTGGCAGAAGCCCAAGTAGAGATCGAGTGGAGCTCAGATGAAATTGTGTTAGCTTGAGTGGATCCTATGAGGAGGTAAGTGTCATCAGCGAATTTGATCATGAGGTTAAGTGGATGCAGGTCTGAACCAGTGATGGAGAAGTTGGTAGGTCCTAAGACTGAGCGTTGGACTATACTGCAATGAATATATATAGTTATTATAGTCTATGAGCCAGTGTTGTTACGGGCGCTGTAGTAGTTTTAGGTGTAGGCCTACGAATACAATTACGATAATAATTATTATTATAGCCTATGTGAATTCGATTCTCTAAATTCGCCCAGCTGTTTCACTTTAAATAAAAACGAAGCAGCGCAATCAAAAATTACGCAGAACGGATAGGTGGTCAAGTGTAGGCTACATGCATATGTTAGGTCAATTCGTAAAGATTTATCAAATTTTATAGGGTCTATCAATCAATCCCTACGCGATATAAGCCTAGCCCAACTTCGTAGGCTTACTTGACTGCAGGTATACATCTGCTCCACCGTCCACGTAGACTAAATAATTAAGCCTGTGCATCTGGCTGCTTGTAGTCAATGTATGATAGTGTAAGACTCAAATTAAGTCCAACCGATACAACAATCTTAAATTGATCGACTAGTTTAGGCCTACCTGGTGTTGCCAAAATCTAGAACTATAATAGCTCCCGGATCCTTGTTAACCCTTATATATGTCGAGACTCGAGACCTATTCTACTAACGTCGTCTACGGGACTAACTATAAGCAAACAAGTACTTTCCAAAATCTACCTGTTGCATTGTCACTCAAGTATTATAGGCCTAACTGCGTCATAGATAAACTAATATGTCACACTGATATGAAGCATGGCAAGTGATGCTAGAGGCTAAAGAACACTCATTCAGGCCACGTGATCCGCGGTCTATAGAAAAAGCGATTAGATAAAATTGCTCTCAATAATATTTCGCCTGTGTAACCTACATGCACGCCTTAACAAAGGCTGCAACTAAGGCTATGACCGACTTTTTTGTTGTAAAACATGGCAAAAATGTTCTGGATGTCAGGGCTGTTTTTAAGGAATTTTTAGAACTGCACGACCCCTTCTTTCCCTTCCCATCCTCCATAGTAAATCACTTCCAATTGGATGACAATGACCTTTTTGTTTGTTTTAACTGCACAGAACTTGTGACAGAAGTGCTTCTACAGCTGCACAAGTCCATTTAGAACTGCACATTTTGTGTACAACTGCACGTTAAAAAAAGCCCTGCTGAATGTCATGGCATGAACTAAGGCAAATTTAAAACAAAGAGGCATGAAAACAATAACATTTATGCGCTAGACCTAACACACCGTCATAATAATAACGCTTTTCTTAATATTGCCGTTACATATAATAGTTCCACCATAGCTCGAGGGTACGCGTACCCTAAAATAGAATACGTTAAAATACGTAGGCCCGTATACGTACCTTTCAAAAAATACAATACGCGTATGGTACTTACCATACAGGTGTACGAAAATTTTGTTTATGGCTTACTCGGCGACCCATAGCCTACATGTACGTATACACTGCAGGCAGTCAACAGTATGCAGGGGCGGATCCAGAGGACCAATCCGGCCATGCCCCCCCCCATTTAAAAAGTGCATGAACGTGGTCCCCATTTGGTTTCAATAAGCCTTTAAATCAATGCAGCGAGAGAGAAAGCAGGATAATAGATAGGCCATTACTCGGCGACCAGGACAGGACGACTGATGACTAAAAACAGGTCTTCAACTATTTTGGCGGCTAAAAAGGTATCATTTTCTTGGAAATAGGACGAACGACTTTTAAAAAGTTCATCAGATTTTTCCGGCGACCGAGACGAAAATGTTCCCCCTTCCCAAGACCGAAAATTTTGGCCTTCCCCTTCGAAAATTTCTGTATCCGCCCTTGACAGTACTATTCGTCATTGAAATCGGTATTTCCGGTAGCGTGGCAGTAAATTTCATTCGATAAATTCTTCTGTTGTAATTAATTGGATGCAACTGGTCAACCTTTTCCTTAACGTTGAACATTTTAGCCCTGCAGCAGAACTGAGCCGACTAACAGACATGAATTATAATTAGTGCATCAAATGCAATGTATGCTGGATAAACGTAGACCTACAAAATAGGCTACAATATAGCATTGCAGCAATTCACTACGCTGTATACCCTACTTCGCTGTGATTGTTTGCTTAAATTAAATCGAACATTCTTATAATGAGTAGCCTAATGACGAGGCTAACGTATTTTATTATTGTTTACGTACCCTAAAATAGGGTACGTTAAAATACGAACGTACCTTTCACAAAATAGAATACGTACAGTATGGTACGTACCCTCGAGCTTTGAGTTCCACGGATATGATGAATATTAATATTAGTGAACAAATAATTAGGGGCCATCTACAAATACTAAATGACGTCACGTCCAGAACGGAACATTAGAATTGTGTGACGTACTGTTATTAATGATTATGCAACTGAACCGCGCTTATATAGTAGGCTAATCACCTTAAGAGTGACGTAATTTGATTGTACACCATTGCTCCGAGATGCATAGTAAAATGCCTAAGCTTGTGTGACGTCATGTCATTGTCGACCATTGCTCGAGCTCCAAAATGATAATTCCTAAACTTGTGTGACGTCATGTGATTATCCACCCTTGTTGGTGGTGGTGGTGATGGTGATGGTGGTGGTGATGGTGATGGTGATGGTGATGGTGATGATGACGATGACGATGACGATGACGATGACGACGACGACGATGACGATGACGATGATGATGATGATGATGATGACGATGATGATGATGATGATGATGATCATTATAATAATAATAATAATAATAATAATAATAATAATAATAATAATAAATAATAATAATAATAATAATATATAATAATAATAACAATAAATGTTTTTTTAAATTAATTTTTAAAATAATAATAACAATAATGATAAATGCGATGGATGAGGATAGACGTTCCAGATGAAGCCTACCACTGTTATAATTTTCAAGATCCGGGTATGCAGGTCAAACATTGCAAACACAATAATAACATAGCATTGTTATTATAACTATTAGCTGTAGGACTATTGTTATTATTGTTATTATTGTTATTATTATTATTATTTCCTGTTTTAGCGCCCGGGGTATATAGCCTATATTATTATTACTACTATCATCATTTCCATATAATTATTACTCTTAGGCCTATAATAGCATAATAAAAAAAATACATCTGCAACAATAATGTAAACCTACGCTATATTGTATTGTAGTAATTGGGCATCTTGTCTGAGAAATTTGGTGATTTGCATTGTTTATCATGTTACAAAGAACTAGATCTAGGGCCTAGGTTTATGTATAAGCTACGTAGCCTACTGCACTCGAAAGTGAAGCACTTTACGCTAAGGTGAAGCAATAGCCTAGTCGAAGCTGCACAATGAAAAACACGAATAACGAATAATCGGCCTTTCAACAATAATATTATAATTGTTTTACCACAAATCGTTTTTAATACAGTGGCCTCTAAAGGTACTCACGTAAAGTCATAGAATGGCTTACAGTTGGACTAGGCCTGCGCATTTTGGACAGATTTTTTATCCTGATGGCCTAGCTGTTCAAATTAGGCCAATAAACAGATTCAAACGCTCAAAGTTTTAATCATAATCGTAATCGAAATCTCACAATTTCTAAAGCGCCCATCGAAGCGAAGTCGTGGGAACCAGCTCAATCACAGGCGGTTATTCAAAACAAAACAAACGGTTTTTTGTGTTGCCAAAATCCAGACCTAACTTGGTTGAGTCTTGCCTAGACACTAATACAGGGGCGGATCCGTGGGCAATCCATCCATAGCCCCATTAAAAAATTTCTTTATTTTTACCTGCTATTCTGGCTCGGAAAGTTGATGTGCCCCCGCCCCCATGAGCAGTTTCGTAGGCCTTCCCACGCCCCACGAGGTCCGCACACAAGCAGAGGCTTAAGGATTACGAACACTGTAGGGATGTAGGCCCTACGACTAAAAAAAGGTTATCAGATTTTTTCGTTGACAATACGAAATTTTTCCTTAAAAATTTGGCCCCCTTCAAAATTTATGTATCCACCCTTGCACTAATTATAGTATATAGGGCAGCAGTCCTATATATAATTAACCTATATTTGACTAACCTGATAATCGTCGGTAGTTAGTTAGGCCCTACCGTTGCAGAAACGCTGCACAAAAATATCACGGCGAGAGTCAACTCGAGACAGTGTCGACACCCAGTTACTTGGAACATCAATAACTCTGGACAAACATCAATACGCTACAGGTAGGCTATGCCCAAGATCGACTTTTGTCCAGTGACCCTAAACGGCCTCCAGTGAAGTGATTCTTTTACTATAGATGAGCCGAAATATCTTACTAGTTTAATCGATTTTAAATCTGCGAAGCCTATGGTTGATTTCACTGCAATTATATCATATAAACAGAATAATATTATGTATAGAACACATAGGCTAATCCACACGCAGTCAATTCTGTGAAGCTTTCAACTCGTCTAAAGCTATGGCCTAGAGGTCTATAAGGTTCGGGGCGTCGATGCATGGAAACAAACAAGATAAGCTTATATGTACAGTATAGGTCTATGTAAAAGTTCTAGACGCCTAATCTACATCTAATCTACACACCCGAACTTTGAGTCGCTTAAGCCGACGCCATTGACAAGGTGACAGGTTAGACGTAGGTCGCAGGCGTAGCAATTGGCCTATTTAACATTTTTACTTGATATCGACGTCTCTATCAGTTTGTTAACCATTAAACGAATATAATAATAATAATATTAATACGCAGTTTGAAGATACTGCACTCGCAAAATCTACATTAGCCTATTAAATACGAATTTTGGTGATTGTTCGCATTTTTTAAACAGTTTTGGGCTAGACTAAATGTGTCGCATTTTAAACCGAAGTGCTAGGTAGTGATGCAACTAATTTTGTCAATAGGTCCATAATTATTACCGTATGTAAATAATTTGCTCATTTTTATGGCAGCGGGTCGTCCTATTAGGCCTAATCTGAATCGAGTTTTATATAATCAGGAGATAACTTCCAAAAACTTTTTATCGTGTACGTAGGTTTATAATATAGAAGTGCACATTTTAATATCACTTCTTGACATGTGGATAACCTGCGGGTATATGGGGAGAACTCACGCGGGTCCTCCAGGTATGTGGAGGACCTACAGGATTTGGGGAAGACCTACAGGTATGGGAAAGACCTACGAGTACGGGGACGGCCTACGAGTACGGGGACGGCCTGCGGGTATCGGAAGGACCTACGGGAGTGGAGAGTATACCAACAGGTAACGGGAAGACCTACGGGTATCGCGAGGACTTAAGAGTATCGAGAGGACCCATTGGTTTGGGAAGACCTATGGTATGGGGAGGACCTACTGGTTTGGGAAGACCTACGGGTATGTGGAAGACATACCGGTGTGGGGAGGACCCACGGTTTAGGGGAAGAAAGACGAGTTCGAGTCTCATTCTGGCAGTGTTTGTGTGCAAGTGTAACGATGCCCTTGACCTTACCCAGACAGTCTTTACTGTGCATGATTTGTATGTAGATGGCATAGAATTCTAAACAGTATGAAAATTATCAACGGTTAATAAATGTTATTGGTTTAATTAGATGGCCAGTACAGACACAATACGCAATACACATAATGGAAAAAAACTCAATTGTCTGATACCCACCTTTTTGTTCCATTGGCTTTCGAAACCCTAGAACCAATTAACGAGGGTATGGCTTTCTTTTGTGTTTTGGCACGAGGAATCAGCGCCGCGTCTGGGGACGCTCGCAAAACATCCTATTTGTTTCAACCCCTCTCGTTGACGATTCAGCGCTTCAACTGTGTCACATTTAGAGGTACATTTTCCAACTGGGACCTTGACGAATAGGGTCCATTTCAAACAAATCTGATTTTATCGATAGTGTTGAAGTCCCCGAAGGATGATGTTTCTTCTTCTTATTATTATTATGGTATAGCTGACACTTCAACCTTCAAATTAAAACTTACACTACTACAGCCAGTTTAATATTCAAATTAACGGCATGCAGTGTGCCGGGACGGTCATGGACGGCGTCCCGGCACTTATTTTCGAGGCAGGACGCCGTCCTATGACCTATTTGGTCAGCACTGCCAAACATGACTGCATGGACGGCGTCCATGCAGTTACGGACGGCCGTCCATGACGGCTGATTTGGTATCTTTTCCCCGAAAAAAGGTCCTAAACATTTTTGGCGGCTGAATCGGTATAGTTTTCCCCGAAAATTTGGCCGGATGACTAAAAGAAAAGGTCATCAACTTTTTTTAGCGGCTGAATCGGTAAAAAAAAAGGTCAGCAGTTTTCTCGGCGACGAATAACAGGAAATGTTTTCCCCTGTCCCGCCAACAAGACCGAATTAAGTCTCCGTATACAATACAGCGTCCTGGCACTTCTTTTTTTACACTTTTAGCACAATCACAATTGCATTAAAAATATCATATCGCTGGTAGCACTTGCACTTTAGTTATTTCAATTTGTTTCTTTTAAAATGTTTCTTATAAAACATAGCGATAGTTCAGGGGTCCGTTACTAGTGGACCGGATTTTTCTCATCGACTCTGTAATCACCTGGCGTGGTAAATGGCATGGGAAATCCCACAGGCTGAGACGTCACAACATACGGTTGAAAGTCATCCCGAAGAGGAATATTTCCGATCACAATTTCATTTGAAACAGTACTGCTACTGCAGCACTGGTGAAATATGGCAGATATCTAAAATATAAAACAGACAAGCACTCCAGATGATTTCCACATAAAATCCAGTATAAGCTAGAAACGTCTGGAGTTCTGTGGACAGAATAAATGAATGCTCGTTCCATAGAAAATCACATTCAAGTAACACGAGCCATAGCCTAAACAGAAGAGAATGTCCTTTAAATAACTTGTTGCAAATCGAAATTAAGTTTAGTTGAACAAGTTGCGTGAGCACATTATAAGCACAAGGATATACATCTATTCACTAATTCATTCATTCATTCATTCATTTGTTGATACATTCAATCAATGGAATTATATAGCGCCCCTTCAATATATATATATATATACATATGCTCAGAGGCGCTCCCAACCCAGCCACGGCAAAAGAAAAAGACTTGAGAGATTTATGAAACGAAGTTTGATTGGTAAGATGTATTGGTCATGTGCAGCTTGAAGGGAGGTCATTCCAGATGAACAGCCCTACAACCGAGAAGGCTTTCGTAGGCCTGTGTATACCTGTATAATATATGTAATGTATACATCCCCAAATAGCATTAGCCTATATTAAAATATAAAATAAATCACAAAGCACATTATGACAATATACCACAGTGTGACAATAGAAATTTCTGTTTTACAAGGATACTGCAACATCAGTGTTTAATCTAGTCCCCCTTCTCTGGGGGGGGAATTCAGGTTTCTGGGGGGGAGACAATTGAGCGTCCGAAGGACGCTCGTGAGGCGCGTAGCGCCGAGACCGGAATGGGGAGGGGGACGTGCCCCCTCCCTATCAGAAACTTTTTGAATTTCCACATGGCAATGGCAGCATTTTAAGATGTCGTCTTCACAAAATACCTGTACTTTTTCAGAGCCTCATCAGAAACTTTTTGAATTTCCACATTGCAATGGCAGCATTTTAAGATGTCATCTTCACAAAATAGCTGTACTTTTTCAGTGGCCCATTAGAAACTTTTTGAATTTCCACATTGCAATGGCAGCATTTTAAGGGGGTCATCTTCACAAAATAGCTGTCCTTTTTCAGTGTCCCATTGGAAACTTTTTGAATTTCCACAATGCAATGGCAGCATTTTAAGGTGTCGTCTTACAAAATAGCTGTACTTTTTCAGTGACCCATTAGAAACTTTTTGAATTTCCACATTGCAATGGCAGTATTTTAAGGGGGTCATCTTCACAAAATAGCTGTACTTTTTCAGTGGCCCATTAGAAACTTTTTGAATTTCCACATTGCAATGGCAGCATTTTAAGGGGGTCATCTTCACAAAATAGCTGTCCTTTTTCAGTGTCCCATTAGAAACTTTTTGAATTTCCACAATGCAATGGCAGCATTTTAAGGTGTCGTCTTACAAAATAGCTATACTTTTTCAGTGACCCATTAGAAACTTTTTGAATTTCCACAATGCAATGGCAGCATTTTAAGGTGTCGTCTTACAAAATAGCTATACTTTTTCAGTGACCCATTAGAAACTTTTTGAATTTCCACATTGCAATGGCAGCATTTTAAGGTGTCGTCTTAACAAATAGCTGTACTTTTTCAGTGACCCATTAGAAACTTTTTGAATTTCCACATTGCAATGGCTGCATTTTAAGGTGTCATCTTAACATGATGGTATCATATATTAAAGTAATAAATAATGTCATTATAATCATACAATAATAAATAATATCACGGTATATTATAACACTTCATGTAAAACAATGATGAAAACAGTACCTAAAAACCAATATCATTTTGTCAAATTTTTCTGGGGGGGGAAATGTCAATCCTGGGGGGGAACTTTCCCCCCCCCAGAGACGTCTAGATTAAACACTGCTGCAACATAACATTGAATGCACGCGCACATAAATATAAGCCTACCTCAATGCAGTACTTGATGTCTATGATACCACATCCATCGAGTCTGGAGGCCACAACCTGTGGCACTACAAACAAAATGTTGTTAAAACTGTCCGTCTGGCCACTCGGGATAAACGGGCGTTCAAATTTTGCCAGCGTTGTCTCCGTACGTGTTGTGCTGATCTTGCCTGTATCGTAGTATATCCCACGCTGCAATGCAAACATATTTAAACATATTTAAACATGTGTGAACATATTTAAACATATATAAACATATTTAAACATATGTATTAGCTTATTATTTGCTCTTTGATGACAAAGGCTGATTGAAACACCGCTGCCAGATGCGGAAAACGATCAGATCGGAGTAGCCCATATAGCCACTCGATTTGATGTGATAAGTGTGACTTAATTGTCTCATCTGCTGTTGCTTTTTGGTTCATTTTTCATCAAATTGTGGTGTGTGTGTGTGTGTGTTAATTAAAAGTATTCATAGCTACTTTGGGTCGATTTTGGGGGATTTCCTCCCTTCCGGGTTTCCTTTTGTGTCCCAATTCTTTATTAGAGAGTTTTTCTTTAACCTCGCACACCAAGTCTAGGGCTAACTGATCACTGGTATCACTCAACTTTATAACCACTGGGTCTAAATAATCTTTCCTTATCTATTCCTGGACCCAGTGGTTATAAATCCCATGCAGTATATGCCCATTGACTATAACTTTTGTTAACTAATTAAGTTTTTGCTTTGATTATTGTCTGATTAATTTGTGATACTTCTGACGCTTTGTGGAACCTTATTAATGCCTTCATGTGCTTGACACACACGGACCCCAATAAAAAAACACTTACTGATTGATTGATTGATTGATTGATTGATTGATTGATTGATTGCTTGATTGATTGATAATATTATGTCTAAGATTTTCTCTGACTATTAAATTTACCTAGTGCACCCTTCAAGAATAATTAGGCGTATGGGTCCAGCGTCATTTACTATCACAAACACTCTTCCCCAACACTAGAGAACACTTAAATAATAACCTACAGTTAACTTCACATTTTTCTGTGCTGTTATTATGGTTTCCACATGAGCCGACTGTAATCTAAGAGAGGAGTCTTCCTTGTGATGCTTAGCCTACGAAGAGAACTTCAAATCGTTCTCAATTTTTTCATGAAAAACGAGCCAAACAGAGTGCGTAACTAATCGAGTAACTAATCAATTGTATTAACAGCTAATTCTAATTCTAACCGATTAGATTAACAGCTAATTCTAATTCCAATCGATTAGATTAACAACTGCAGCTAATTCTAATCGATTAGATTAACAGCTAATTCTAATTCCAATCGATTAGATTAACAGCTAATTCTAATCGATTAGATTAACAGCTAATTCTAATCGATTAGATTAACAGCTAATTCTAATCGATTAGATTAACAGCTAATTCTAATTCCAATCGATTAGATTAACAGCTAATTCTAACTCTAACCGATTAGCTTTTGTCTGATAATTGATTTATTACCAATTCCAGTTAATCGTTGGCTGCCCATCTCTGGAGAAAAAGTTGTACAAAATGCTTTTCTTAAAATTAATGAGCAAGAGCATTAACATTTTTTGGATATTTTACGGAGTTTCAGAAACTTTCAGATAAAAAGCACTTTTCATTAAAACTTTCTAACACGTCCTGGCACACACACGACCTTTGCTTCAGACCTGAAGAAGAGTAATGGTTGACTTCTTGATGGTAGTATTGGTGCAATTGGCAATCTCCCCTTCAACGCGTATCGTTTCCCCAGGTACAAAACAGCCCTTGTTAAGAGTCGCTCTGATATCAGCAAAGCCATCAACGCAGAAGCACCCGCTGGCCTTTGTCTCGCTGTGAATCACCAACGGTTCCTGCAACAGTAAACGACCGGTCTCTTGTTACCATATTCTCGAAAATGATACCATATTCTCGAAAATGATACCATATTCTCGCAACTGATACCATATTCTCGCAAATGATACCGCATTCTCGAAAATGATACCATATCCTCGAAATGATACCATATTCTTGCAAATGATACCATATTCTCGCAAATGATACCATATTCTCAAAATAAGCGTGCAGCATCAATTAATTCAAAGTAGTCTTTCCTGCGAATCTTACGAACCATAAGAGAATTTGTATAAAATTAGGAGACTTATTGATTATTGATGACAATTAAAGGCCTGTATCAATCATTCAATGGCTGAAACATATGAAAGAATTTAAACAGATGCCTACTCTGAGCTGCGGTGGCTCTCTGTTCAAATCGAGCAGACGAATAACTGTAAATTGAACATCTGCTTCATCATCGAATTTCATTGGTCGATCAATTGTGGCTTTAGCCATGTATCGAATGTGACCAACCGTGTCGCCGAAGGTTTGAGGTAACTCTGCAGGAAGTATGAAGCTGAATGGATATTTAACAACAGACGGTTCAAGGTACAACTCGCTGTCATTATCACCTAAAACAGACAACAGAAAGGAATGAGAGATCGTCAATGAATTTATTCAATTTTTCATTACGTATGCTGAGAGAATTAAATTTTCTTAGCATTATTCAAGTTTTCATTACGTATGCTGAGAGAATTAAATTTTCTTAGCATTATTCAAGTTTTCATTACGTATGTTGAGAGAATTAAATTTTCTTAGCTTGACGATCAGTTTCGTACACAGACATCCTTGCAGGTTAACACATTACCGATCGCACGGTAGAAAAATAGTAGTGGGCGGGTCTTGTCAAATTACAGGTGAAATCTTCAGAAGATAACTTATTAGTTAGTCAAACAAAATAATGAAGTTGGCCTTACAAATGTTGTAGATATTTGCATACTATTATAGGCCGCATGAGAGTGCTACAGCGAAAACAGACGACTGTTTGGTCACAGCATGATACTGTAATTTTACATGTGTATGATAATAATATGTGTATTTTTGCAGAAACTCTATACAGTGAATTTTCACGAATTCTCAGGACTATGTCAACACAATATTATATGCACTCATTATATTATATAATGTATATATAATTCTATGAATGCATGTATGCATGATGTATCAACTCGCATATTCACATAATCTATTATAGTAAATTGCCCATCTTCGGAAACTCGCATGGGTGCCGAAACTTGGCTATTTAACACGCAGAGGCCTCGTTGTGGCTTTTGCATACAACCTGCTTGGTTTTTTTCTTCTCTCTGGCCTGCCGCCTGTCTGGATGTTTCAATAATCATCTCTGGTTTGTGTGCTCCGCAGGATCAAAGGACCAGAACAAGATATAATTTTATAGGAACTGTTCTGGTCCTTTGATCCTGCAGAGCACACAGACCGGAGATGATTATTGAAACATCCAGACAGGCAGGCGGCAGTTCAAAGAGAATCAAAATACCAATCAGGTTTTATACAAAGCCATGATTATGCGCGCGCACAATGGATTGGTGGGTTGTAGGTTACCGTACGGTACTGTAGCATTACAGCTAAACATTCTGAAATAATATTCAGCGATTTATAGTTCCTATTAATAATAGACCTACGTGAGCCGAGAAGATTTATTTCCAAGTTCATATATTCCTCATGTCCGCCGTAAGATTTTTTGTCGTCGTCAGTTCCTTCCTCCCAACTTGTGTCTCCATTGCCTGTCACCCGAAGCCGAATGCCTACAAATCAGAACTTTCAATCTTCAAAGTAGGCCTAATGTCAAATACCGAGGATAAATTCATTGCTAATCAAAGAACTTCTTTTAGCATTCAGGAATTTCAGGTCCGCTGAGAGTTGAGCAAATGGAGCAAATCATGGGCGCCCGCAGAAATTTTTGCAAGGGGGAGGGCAAAAGTTTTACAATAGTGACGGTTAAATTTTTTAGTAGCAAGATCTTGAAAAATGCAAAGCTGGAAATTAAGAATACGGGTATTTTTCATAGAGGTTTCTTATGCCAATTTCTCAGTTTCACTTTGGGTATAATTTTTAATGCGAATAGTTTCCTTAGAAAATTGGTAAAAATCAAAATAGATGTTAAAAGTATTTGCCTACAGGTGCGCTATATAAGTCCATAGAATGAACAAATGAATAAATGAACGAAAAATTGGTGTCAGTTTCAAGGAGCAAGTGCTCCTCTAGCTGCTTCTTAAGCACCACTCTAAAGCCAATCGCAGGGCACCAACTTTTTCACATGTGCTTCATCGACTTCAGAAGCCTATTCTAAAGAGTAGTCAGAAAGAGGTCCGAGTCTGGTAGCCAGAGGACCAGAGTAGCTGTTAATGCGGGTGTCGTTTAGGAAGGTGGAGGATCTGAGGATTAGATGAGTGTGGGTATCAATTCTTTTAAACAGATCTCTTTGTCAGTTTTGGGTGTAAATCTCGAGGCGTGATAATCAGAACCCCTTATCCAAGTTTATCTGCAAAATGGACAAAATGGAGCCTAGCTTATAGCAGATTTGGCTTATATAACTACAATGCTGGTGAATAAATGTAGATCTCCCTGATGTAGTTTCATTGTACTTTGAGAAATTTTCAAATGCTTGCATTAGTAATTTTTGCAGTTGTGATTATTTGCACTACAGCTGGATTCCACTCAAATAGGCCATAATCGATAGACCTGCTGTTTGCATGGGTGCACGCCCGCAGGAGGGTTGAAAGCCAATGGTCATTGTTACAGTTTTTAGAAAGAGCTTGAACATGCTAGGCAGAAAGTTATAAGAGCATGTTTATTTCTATAGAGATCTCTACACGTAGAGATGATTTCTGACTTTCACTCTCTGAATCATTCGTATCATTGGTGCATTATTGCAAATAAAGTTGTTAAAAATCCTAAAGTAGTAGTTAAAAACATAGGTGTCAATTTTCCATGAGAGCAAGTGACTCCTTGCCCCTATGTGTGGGCACCCATGGAGCAAATGCCTAGGCGTCCGGCGAATTTTATAGCCCAGCGGCGAACCTGTCTTGATTTAAGAGTTTCTCCTTTTACCTTACAGGTATTGAGATGCTAATATTTGACAGCAGGTCAAAAGGTCAAGCAACCTTGAACACGCTGGTCATTCCGATTGTCCAACAATGTTGCCTGCAGCATCTTCTACTTTTGCTACCCCAAAACTCTATCATAGACGCAAATATCAAGTCTCTATCACGTGAAGTTCTGAAATTTTTGTGGGAGGAGCAAAAACTACGTAGGGTTGCTGAATACGTTGGCTATGACGGTCATAGGCAGGCCCGCATTAAGGTAGGTGCTAAGGGTGCTGCAGCACCCGGGCCCGCAGCTTTAGGGGCCCGCATTTTCGGAAATGATTAAATTTCTTAGCAAGAATACTGCAACAATAATGAAAGTTATCGTCGACGAAATTTTGGCAAAGTTCTCCCACACATCCGATTTATTAGCTCCAGCTTATGAATTGGTTGAAATCGCAGGAACTTATTGTTATTGTAAATTTATCTTTGGGAACAGGACCGGAATAAGAAATGTGGGGCCCTGTTTGGAAAATTTTTGCGGATATTCGGCTACAAATTTTGATGACCTTTTTAGTCGTTTGGTTGAAATTTGCTAAAAATCTTTTAAAAAATCGGAAATTTTTCCCGTATGTTTGGGGCCCCTTAGAGTGTGGGGCTCCCTGTTCGGCCGAACATGCTGAACATGCCTTAATCCAGCCCTGTTTGGGAGGTATCAACAGTGATGGACTATTTTTAATTAGGCCATGAGGGTCAATCATTTTGACTGGCTTCTTTAAAATAATAAGAGAAATAATGTTAGAAGACTTGTTTTTGGATAACTCTTAATTTCTTAAACCTATTATATATTATCTTCTTATTCTCTAGTTTCTGTCTCCGAGGCTGGCTGAAATGTCCGATGCCTCTTCCTCAAACTTTCCATAGGCCTATCCATTTGTTATTTTCCAATCCAGCATAAGCTGTCGTGGTCCTCCTCTTGTTCGCTTCCCTTCATTTTTCCTTCATGACCGTTCTTCGCAGTGAGTCTGTCCTCAGCCTGTGTCCTACCCACTTCCTTTGTCTCGATCTCTTTCACTGCGTAGGCCTACTCTTCTCCAATAATTTCTAGACCTAAATAATTGGTGCAAGAAGATCATGACGCTCTAAAGAGCGTTTTGCCAGGATATTTTTGGAGTCTGCAAAAGAAATATGATGCTATATTTTATTAGACCTGGAAATAGGAAGAACGAACTTATAAATTTAAACTAGAGAATTACGATAAACTGAAAAGAAAATAGGAAACAGGAATCCAGAGAAACGGATGATAAAGCATTGACATGGAGTGCACGTGGTGTTGTTTGGCTTTGAGACATGAACCACGAGAGCAAGCAATATAATCATAAGAAGACTGAAGGCCTTCGAAATTTGAACGTGGGGAACAATTAAAAAAATCAACTGGAAGAATCATAATTATAAGCATATTAAAGGGCTTATAAATATAAATAACAATTGAAGAATCTAGTCGTTCGTTCCTTCTGTCACGTATTGTTGACTTATATCTACTAGTGTAGGAAACTTTTCCTTAGAAACAATTACATGCGTACCAATGGAAAAGTATCCCTTGGCTGTATAGTGTACAGTGTATACTCATTAGTGATGATGATGATGATGATGATGATGGTGCTCTGCCCGAAGGCAGGTTCATTGGCTTTACGCCCCTGGGCTGGTATGCACAGGGGACGGCATAAGGTAATCACATATAGTGCCTAAACGCGACTTAGTAATTCCCGATATAACCATTGGAATGTATCCATATGCACGAGAAAAAATAGCAACGAGAATAACTAATCTACACATTCCTTGAACCCGACGATGCATGACGCTTGCTCTTCCCCCGATTCAATAGATCGTTGGCAGCGTGGGGTAAACAGAATCAGACCTAGAGCGGCCCGTAGGGAAATATCGGACGGCTGCCTATTGTTCGCGCTGTCCAGCGAAAGTCGGCCGTCTATTGTTCACAATGGGAGTAGCCGGTTTAAACCTACCTCGAAGTTGGAATAACGTTATACCTGGTTTAATTCGCTAATCTCAAGCCGTGCATACGGAAATAACCCAGTATTCCTGTATAGGCCAGATTTAAGCCAAATATACGAGTTATGCGCTCATGTGCATACGGGCCCTGGGCCCGTATGTACATAAGAGTATAACTCTTAAAACTGGCTTAAATCTGGCCTATTCAGGAAAACTGGGTTATTTCCGTATGCACGGCTTGAGATTAGCGAACTAAACTAGGTATAACGTTATTCCAATTCCGAGGTAGGAGTAAACCGGCTATTCCCATTGTGAACAATAGACGGCCGACGTTAGCTGGACAGCGTGAACAATAGGCAGCCGTCGATATTTCCCTGGGGCCCGTCTTTAGGTCTGAATCACGCATGCGCGCTCAGCTATAACCTATTGAATTGGGGGAAGAGCAAGCGTCATGCATCGTCGGGTGCAAGGAATGTGTAGATTAGTTATGCTCTGTGCTATTTTATCTCGTGCACACGGATACATTCCAATTAGCCTGAAATTTCCAATGGCTATATCGGGAATTGTTAAGTCGGTATAGGCACTAAACATAGATAACCTTATGCCATGTCATGTACATACCGGCCCTGGGGATGAGATGAGTGAGGTGGTTTCCCGTTGCCTTCCCCACAGACAATGATGAGTAAGCAACTTGCCCAAGGTCGCTCCGCAGGTAGCTTGCGCCCCTGCGTCCCACACGTGCTAGCCCGAGATATCTAAATCTCTGAATGTCAACTCCCAGCCTGGGGCTAGAACCGCAGTCCGTTGCAACCAACAGACGAATGCCGCTCTCGCTTACCGGTGTAGCTAACTAGGCCAGCTCTGGAACTCATTAGTAAACACGGTATAATTACATGCGTGTGGGAGAACGTTGCCATGGTAGACCAGTGGCTGACTGAAGACTGAGAAGAGGGCCCGCAAGGTTACCACAGCACCCGGGTCCGCACTAGCCTTAATGCGGCCCTGGTCATAGGAATGGCTGTCATAACCACCATGTTACTGATCAGACAATATTCAATTAGCTGTTGCCATGATTTTAGCTGGTTTGATACACATGTAGCTGAGGATAACAATTAGAGTTATTGTTCACGCCCACGGTGGTTTCAATACAGCCACATTATTCAATAGTCTATATTCTTCATTGGTCCGTTTGCAACAAAGACTTGAGGGCAAAAAAACAAAGTTAGTAGTCGTTATCTCAATATTTCTAAAGCGCCACTCAAAAGCCAAGCGCAGGGCACCAGCTTATTTACGAGCGCTGTGTCTAGTCATAGTCCAAGAGAGTAGGCCGAAGGAGGCCGTAGTCTGGTGTATTAACCTACAATTATTGGTATTACAAGCATCACCAATGCAGCAATGCTAGAACATTGTTTTTTTAGATAATTTAATTTGGTTATAGGCCTACTTGTATGCATTATGTGTACATTCATACTTCATAGTGCATGATCTATGATTTTCACCTAAGAGGGCGAAGGCAAAGTAAGGATTGAGGGCTTAGACGCAATAGTCACATCATCACATGAAGGAATGATACAGGAACAGTAAACGAGCCTGCATTGGCTTAATTGATATCTGTGAAGGTAAAGAAACACTCGTGCAGTACCGGGCAACTCAGCACCACGCCTTTGGAATGATCTGCCTGCTGAGCTCCGATCCTTTTCAGTTCCTCCACCATCATTACTAATAACACACCATCACCCTCATCAGGCTCCTCTATCCATCACATCTCGGGCTTGTCATTCAAAACTTAAGACACGTACTCCTTTTCAAGAAATCTTGATTTCTGTCTCAACTGATCATCCACCCTCCAATTCCCGACCCAGACGACACCCGCCTTAGTGGCTGTTCCGCCTCTCCGATCCTATGGTAACTCGACCCGGATCACCACGGACTACTCTCACAGACAACGCTTCTGACTCAACGCAGCGCTAGTGAATAAGCTGGTACCCCGCGCTTGGGTTTCGAGTAGCGCTTTAGAAATTTCGAGTTTACGATTACGATTAAGACGTATTTGAGTAATTTATAGGAACTGTTCTGGTTCTTTAATCCTGCAGAGCATATATATACAGACCGGAGATGATTATTGAAACATACAGACAGGCGGTAGGCCAAAGAGAATCCAAATACCAATCAGGTTTTATACAAGGCTATGATAATGCGCACACAATGGATTAGCGGGTTTTAGGTTACGGTACTGTAACGATACAGCTAAACTAAGCAGCCACTCCTTTAACCGTCATATCAAACGTGTTCCGCAATCCGAGATAATTTACCCCGCACCCCCCATATCTTTTAATCATGTGATTAGATTATATAACAAATATGACCTAGGGTCTATAGGGGCCTACCTCTTATTTTAATCCGTTCTGTTGTTTGAACATGCACATGTCCAGTGACAAGCTGCCCGGCATGGAAGATCAAGTTCCCAGAGTTGTCATCAAACAGAATTGCAATTACTTGTGATTTGCTCATTTCATCGATGTCTGGAACTATACGAAGCATCAAAAATAACGACAAACAGTTACTAACTGTAGGCCTAATCACATTTGTATAACTAATATTTTATCGTACAATGTATAACATTTGCAGGTTATTTTGGGGACAATAAATTTGTTTGACTGAATAAGACTATAGCAATTTTTAAAATACGATACCGAATTTTATGCAATATTTAGGCCTATGTGTAGTCTATCAGCGATATATATATATATATATATATATATATATATATATATACATACATATATATATATATATAAATTATAGTCTATCAGCGAGACATTTCGATGATTTACATTATTTTCTAATAGACCGATATAGGCCTATATCTAAGCTCACATTATTCAAACAGCATTCGCTTCTATAGCGCCTGCATGTGCACAGTGCCCGAACCTCCTTAAAATGAAATCGACTTCACGCTTATAGACTTGCACGTTGACAGCTGTAGAAAATTCTGGATTCCTCTATTCTGTCTCCATCTATCGACCCTGGCTTTGCATCCACCCACGCATTCACTGCAAATACTCCTCTCCGCAAAAAATAGGCCTATTTATAGGTTTGATTTGCTTTCCAACGACTTCACTCATCTTTATCGCTCTTGCTTCATGCATAAAATTTGTTTAGGCCTATCCGTGACTTTCGAAGAATTCGCGGTATAACTCAAACCTTTGACCACGCTCCAAACTTCACCAAATTTTACCTGGTCATGCCTGGCACCGAATGTACTCAGACGTACCTATTTTGGGAAACGCCCCTGGATTTTTTATCGTCACCGTGCGCATGCGCCGTTGCGCGGAAGATAGCCTTCAAATTGTGTAGCGCAATCAAATAAATTATTTATACAGCGCAGTATTTTTAATGTTTTATTATATAATTATGATCGTTTGATTTGTAACAAAATCTGATGCGCACGGTGACTTCCGGTTTAAGTAGACGCATGTTCTCCGGCAATATAGGCTATTGCAGTGCTCAAAATCAGGAATAGATGTGCATTGTGCATGTCTGAGTAGGCTACATTCGGTACCAGGTATAACCAGGTAAAATTTAGTTAAGTTTGGAACGTGGTCAAAGGCTTGAGTTATAAATACCGAATTCACCCTGTGGCTGACTTCAAAACTGCATCTACAGTTCTACACTCGATCTATATTAATAGTTTACACCGAATAAGATCAATTTACGTAATTCACTCTCTTGCTGCAGGCCTATGCCTACTTACACGTAGACGTCACCCAAATAAACAGTCTCCATGCTATTCAGAATGCCCTAGTCCAAAGTCCCAAACATCAGCATAATAGGGCAATCACTCCATTGGCTCATAATAATTATGACAATACAGAGTCATATAATATCACTCACGTTGGACTTGCAATAACTGCCCTACATAGGCTACAATGCTCCCTGCCATCCTAGCTATCTTCGACAGGTGTTCTCCATGCAGTCACACTTCGTTCAACACGCTCCTCTCGGATCCCTTCTTCTTCATAACACTGCTCCACCCTGACGAAGTGACAGCCCTTTCATCACCCAATCAATATACAATTTCAAATCGCTTCAATTGCCATAGCTGTTCTGCCTTCTTGACACAATTGAATTAATGTCAAATATATGCTTCTATGACCCATCACACGGACTTACAAAAACGCCACCTCCACTGTATACGTACCCTATCTCGCCACATGTCTTTCAGCGCTCGTGAATAAACAGGTGCCCTGAGCTTGGCTTTAGAAGTTTTAAGATAAGGCTACGTCACTACGATTCCAATGCGATTACGATTTCACTCGAAATTGAAAGCACATTTTCAGATCCTATCGATCCTGATCCTCTTCCACTTTCCTCTGCCTGCCTCGCTATTCCAACCCTTAGCGTCACCAGACACCTATATCCGTCTCACTATCCAGATATCAACCTCCGCCTATCGACCGATTGAACGCATGCAGGGGGGGTCCAGGGGGGCCAATCCGGCTATGGCCCCACATTAAAAAATTTCTTTAATTTTGATCAGCTATTCTGGCTCAGAAAGTTGACGTGGGTTCCCTCCCCATGAGTAGTTTCGTAGGCTCTTCACCACGCCCACGAGGTCCGTACACGAGGTCCGTACGACTAAAAAAGGGTCATCAGATTCTCTGCGACCAAGACGAACATTTTTCCATGTCCAAGACCAAAACTTTTGCTCTCCCCCTTCGAAAATTTCTGTATCCGCTCTTGAACGCATTTGACTATAAGCCAGTGCATGGAATCGTTGTTACGGGTGCTGTAGTAGTTTTAAGTGCACAGACACGATTACGATAATAATAATTATTATAGCATATAATATGTGAATTCGATTCTCTAAATTCACCCAGCTGTTTCACTTTAAGCAAAAACGAAGGAGCGCAATCAAAAATTACGCAGAACGGATAAGTGGTCAAGTGTACAACTGTAGCCTACATGCATGTTAGGTCAATTCACAAATATTTATCATATTTTTATAGGGCCTATCAATCATTCCCTACGCGATATAGGCCTAGCCCAACTTCGTAGGCCTACTCGACAGGTATACGCCTACTCCACGTAGCGTCGTAGACTAAAGCCTGTGCATCGGGCTGCTTGTATAGTCAATGAATGATAGATAGTGTAAGACTCAAATTAAGTCAAACCGATACAACGTTGTACAATCTTAAATTGATCGACTATAGTTTAGGCCTACCTGGTGTTGCCAAAATCTGGAACTATAATAACTTCCCGAATCCTTGTTAACCCTTATATTCGAGGCCTATTCGACCAACGTCATCTACGGGGCTAACTGTAAGCAAACACGTACTGTCGAAAATCTACCTGTTGCATTGTCACTCAAGCATTATAGGCCTAACTGCGTCATAGATAAACTAGGCCTAATGTCACACTGACATGAAGCATGGCCAGTGATACTATAGGCTAAAGAGCACTCGTTCAGATCACGTGATCCGCGGTCTATAGAAAAAGCGATCAGATAAATATTGCTCTCAATAATATTTCGCCTGTGTAACCTACATGCACGCCTTAACAAAGGCTGCAACTATAGGACTATAGCCGACTTTTTTTATTGTAAAACATGGCAAAAATGTTCTGGATGAGTGGATGTCATGGCATGAACTGTAAACTTTCGCCCCCTTGATGTCGTCGCTATCTCATCGAAGGGGGACGCCGAGGGAGCAATGGATGGATGATTATGAAGAGGCGTTGTAGCTTGATAATCTAGAGAGTCAGAATTCGGAATAGGTTGCAAAACGGAATGGTTCATTGAATAGGAGTCGTATATTTCAGAGTTAGCGGTTATTCTACCAGGACGCCGCTCGAGTGGAATAAAGGACATATCGTCGCCGGTTCTCTGTCCGAGAACGCCCGCCGCCAGGGGTCGGGCTGGGTCCGACTGCTCCCTGCCGTAGTCTGCTTCTAATTGGCCTGACACCACGCTAGCGTGCCACAACTGCATGAGTCCTACTCGGGCATCCGCTCGGGCCTCGTCGTCCGCCGCGGTTGTAATTATAGTTTCCCTCTGATCCCGTGTGAATGCGTCTTCTGCTCGATCGCAGGCGGAGTTATTAATGTTCGAGTACACGTGGGCAGTATTAAGGGTTGAATCATGGGAGGAATGTTTTTGTTGGGTTGCCATTTTGTCTTGCATCAGTTCACCAACAAACAACACGCAAAGATTCGCAAACTTAATCACCACTCGCAGTGTATTATCATTAAAGTAAAATCGCAAACAAACTGTCCGATTCAACTAAAATTACTAAAACCGGCCATATGACAACGTGTCAGCCATTACAGAACGCAACCAGAAAAGGAAAGATCTTAATCTTAAAGCGTTAACTATCAGTCGGTCGCTATGGGTAATTAATTGGCGCCCGCTAAATCTCGGCGGTTTCCACTATACCGTTTGGCCGTATCACGTGGTACGTGAGCTAAGGGCTGGTCCTTTACAGAACTAAGGCAAATTTAGAACAAAAGGGGTATGAAAACAATATGGGCTAGGCCTAACACACCGTCATAATCATAACGCTTTTCTGAACTTTGCCGTTACATAGGAGTTTCACGGATATGATGAATATTAATATTATTAAAAAATAATAATTAGGGGCCATCTAAATGACGTCACGTCCAGAACGGAACATTAGTCTTGTGTGACGTAATGTTATTAATGATTATGCAAGTGAACTGCTTAGTAGGCTAATTATCTTAAGAGTGACGTAATGTGATTGTCCACCATTGCTCGAGGTGCATAGTAAAATGCAAAAACTTGCGTAACGTCATATCATTGTCCACCATTGCTCGAGCTGCATAGTGATGATGCCTAAACTTGTGTGACGTCAAGTGATTATCAAGCCTTGTCGAGCTCTATATAATGATAATGCCTCAACGTGTGTGACGCAATGTGATTATCCACCTTTGCACGAGCTCCATAACTTGTGTGACGTCACGTAATTGTCGACCCTTGCTCGAGCTGCATAGTGATAAATGCCTAAACTTGTGTGACATCATGTGATTGTGCAGCATTGAACTGCTTGGTGACAGTAGGCCTACATAAGCTGCAACGTGGGGGTGAGGTCAAGTTCGTGCCAACTGTGACGTTAATTCCGAAAGACCCTTATATACACACAATCATATAATTATAATATATTATATCTATATGGTCATAGGCCTACTACAGCTTACTGAGCTTAGAGCTGCTACCATTTTAAGCAAACAAAGGCGATTAGCTATCAATCATGTTCAATGTTTAATTGTTTATGCTTAAAACTATAGCCTCAATTATGTTCAATGTTTAATTGTTTATGCTTAAAACTATAGCCTCAATTATGTTCAATGTTTAATTGTTTATGCTTAAAACTATAGCCTACCTTTCCTTTTTTCTTTTGACAAATCCATCATCTATGCTAGAATTGCCTTGGACCACTGCGCACGCGAAAGGTCACTGAGATGGCGAACCCGCTTATAGGCACAGTAGGCCTAACCTCAATTATTATGCAAGCCGTGGCCTGGACAAAACTATCAGCAAAAATTGTTTTACAATTCATCGATTTAATATAAAGAGCAGCTGGGATGTCACTATGCAGCTACGCTTAGGCCTATACTGTCGTGTCTGTCCAAGGATAATTATTGTCTACGCTTTGGTCCCCCAATAACTACTATAGTTTTTTTCCGTGCCTTGCCCTCTTTCTCAGGCTCGGTGTCCATCTCGTCTTTTAGTTAGTTTTGTCTCAAATTCCAGAACGATCTCAACCACTTAGGCCTATGCTCTTTCAATTTCTTGCTTTTCTATTATCAGATTATGAGAATCTCATAGCCTTCGATATCTCCTGCAGTACTTCAGCCAAACAAAGAAAAATCGAACTTTTCAGCAATCATTGTCATACTCTTGGGATTTAATTAAACACCACTCAAAAAACAATTCACAGCTGAAACAAAATACATGGCAGGTTCAGATACTTCAGAATAATAATAATCTTTCTAGTGCTCAATGCTATTTTTCCTGGAGTATTATATATCTACATTGGGTAAAATAATAACAATAATAATAATAATAATAATAATAATAATAATAATAATAATAATAATAATAGGCCTAATAATAGCAACAACAGAAGAATAAGAAGGAGGAAGAAGGAGGAGTATTAATAGGGAGGGGCTTTGATCGAGTAGCTCAAAAAAGAAATCAAGAAGATTGTCCAACAGCTTTTAAACCAAGCAGTGTTTTAGATGCATACAAGTCATTACTAGAAGTTATCATTCACATGTAAAATTTTATCATTACAAAAACTGTCACAGCTTAGAGCACGGAAATCTCTCAAGCTCGAAATGAAAATTCTTGTTTCACACAATAATTGTGTGAAATAATCACACAATAAAAATCATTAATAATTACTATTAATGCACTTTGAATCGGCCGAAATATTTACACATCAGTGGTTTTACACATCAGTGATTATTTACACAACGATCTATTAAATTCGTTGAAAATGAACAGGGTCGAGGCCACACATGGTTGCTATATATAGAAAAGCCTGTACACTGACATCTATTTTGCAAAAACACAATAACCACTATTATACTACCACGTGCGCTCTGCACCGAGATATCCAACCTCCAGGATGATTGTCAGATCCTGATTAAATGAATGCATGGATTGTGGCGACATAATACTTCTGCCAGCTGTGTTGCCCGCTACACAGAGTCTGGGAAAAGAGCCAAGGCATGCCTCAGGCCGTCATGATAAATGAGGGTAAACGTGTATTTTAGCATCATAAATTATTCGCCACTGCATGGGTTTAAGTGTTGCTCGAATACAAGTCGGATTGATGAAAAGGATTCTTGCTAAATAGAAGTCGGATTAAATAATTTTTGCTGGAATAGAAATAATTTTCAGAAAACAATCTTGCTAAAATCTAAGCTGGACTGATGAACAATAATTTTTAATTAAATTAGAAGTTGTAATTTTGTGATAAAATAATTGCCGCCCAAAAAGAAGCGGGATTGATTAAACGAATTCTTGTCTAAGAAGAAGCTGTATCGATGAGAAGGATTCTTGCCAAGCTAGAAGTTGGATTGATTAGAAATAATAATGCTGCCACGAGCCAATTATTTACGACGCTAAAACACACGTTTATCTAAATCAGCGTGCTGTCTATTGTTACAAAAAAGTATCTCCTGAAATTATAAATACCACAGCATCTTGTGGTGCGTAATTGCATGCAGTGGACAGAAAGAAATACATGTAAAATGCAAGAAAGCCACCGAAAGCAATAGGCGCTTCATATAGATAAAACTGTTAAAATATAATATAAATTCATCAAAAGCTGCAACTGTAAATATAGTACACATGTAGATTTAACCCAGATCTATGGTTTCACACATACAGTACATGCATAAATTTTTATATTGTTTATAGATCATGTCTTGTATAAACAATATAAAAATTGTTTATAGATCATGTCTTGTTAGCAATTGTTGAGAGCAACCGAAGACAGGAGAGGATGGAGAAGAACTGTCCAAAATGCGACCAACCCTCGTGTCGAGGATGGTTGAAGGCAAGGCAAGGCAAGGCATGTCTTGTATGTAAATGGATTCAGATTTAGTCTACACATAGAAATTACCAACAGATGAAGCTTTAAAACTTACACAGTATGCATGGAAATCATCCATAGCCACAGATTCAAATATATGTGACACAATCCATGAAAAGGTACCAAGTCTTAGTTCACAGTTTCGTCAGAAAACAGCCTGAAAGGACGTGGGGGTCTATTTTTTCCCTTTCGTAACGATTAATTCATATGTCGTGTGAATCCGGATATCTTTGGGAATTGAGAAGATATTAACTTCATTTTTTTTTATTCTGTCCAGTAATAATTTACCTATGTTGTGGCAGTTCTAACTCCATTACTAAGACTTGTTATCTTTTCATGGATTATTGTTCTATGGGTTTCAAATATAATTTTACCTTTTTTAACGATTAATTCATATGTCGTGTGAATCCTGATATCTTTGGGAAATGAGAAGATATTAACTTCAATTTTTTTTTATTCTGTCCAGTAATTATTAACCTATTTTGTGGCAGTTCTAACTCCATTACTAAGACTTGGTACCTTTTCATGGATTGTGTCACATATATCTGTGATTTGTAAGAAACCATTCTATAACTGGCTTTAACGACAAGCGACTCCAAAGCAGTGCAGCTCATTGATAAAGCATTAAACACAGAACAAGACGTGCATGCATTTAGAAATTAAAAAAATTAATATCAAAATATTAAAAATAAAATATCAATAAAATATTTCTTAAAATATTTAAACACAGAAAAAAAGTAATTAATTGTCATGAGCATAATAACAATTGGCAGCTCGTTCTTGAACTGTAGACTGCAAGGCAACACAGCCAATTTGTTTGAACTCTGTCTAGAGTTATATTAGCAATTTGAGTATAAAATGTTTTGCAATGTTTATCAACATTTCAATCAGTAACAGTTGAAAGAATACAACAAAGCCATTTTGTTGTGTTTATGCATTTTCATTAATTATTTTCTCAATTTCTTGACAAATTTAAAATTCTACTTTCCGGTTTCATTAAAAAATATGTAGCGCTCAAAATAGTAAAACGAACAAAATTCTGCAAATACGTTTTCGAAATTCACTTAAAATGACACATTGCCACATCTTAAAATCACTGTGAACACACACATCAATTCAAAAAATGTCACTAAAAGTTTCAAATAGTAAAATAGCTTCAAGAGTAAAAATATTACACCGTGCACAGACAATTCCATGCTTTCACAAAACAAGATAAACAAATATCATCCAAAATATCGCATTGCACAGGTATATTATAAACACAAGTACTAGTTCAGTTCTTTACACAATAATAGCACATAACATAATTGGAATGGACAAGAAAATAAAGTGCATTGATCCAATCTTCGCAGTTGTGCATAATTATGTGGAGCAAATAAGATGACAACATTAAGATATACAATTTATGACGCGTGAACTTCTGGTAAATCTTTGCCGTTATGATTCAAGGCCTTGACCCCAGCTGTGTCAAACTCTGAAAGAACAATCACCAGAACTTTTACAATAGCCAACTACCACAAATGGCTCACATTCTTTGCTGCAGTATGCGAGAATAAGTTTTCTGTTGACAGTCGAAAGCATCCTAGAAATAGCTTGCTATTGATGATGCTGAAGAATTCAATCAATAGGAACTTATGTATAGCCTATTCACAAGATTCCTGCTCAGATGCGCAGCAGACCAGAGCAGAATGGAAGAAAGTAGCCTTACGCAGAGAATGGAACTGACAGGAGATAACATTACGGGTGTGGCACATTGCCATCTTCTGGAGGGAGCTCGTTCCATGATGTCGCACCAACTACAATGGCATTGCGTCAGATGGCAAATACGGCTTCACATAATAACATGGTGCACAATCACAAATACAATTACAATCATGGTCAAGGAATGGTGCTATTAAAGTGAAATTGGTTCCCATGTAATTAAACGCTGGTGCCCCCAAAGAAATGGAACAGACTACCAATGTTCAAACCCCTTTTCCTCAAATCCAAAACTCACTAATTCTTTGTTTCTTAGGCTTTAATATGACTGGTTAATTATCTAGCTTCCGACAGCTGACAAATAAATAGCAAACCGCGTTTCACTTCTCTGTGACTTTTTGAAGAAAATTGTCTTAATTAAAAACATTCAACCTGCACAAAGTGTTCAGCACTTCCTAAAGAAGTTTTAAAGACATTGCTCTGAGGCTGGTTCTACACCACCACACAACCATCTATTACCACCGTAACACCATGCCACCTCCTCGTTATGGCCTCCCCTAATATTCACCAAGCACCAGAACGAACAGAGCAGTTTGGCTACTGCAGACTTCATTTCGTATAACACCGGTGACGTGGCTTTTAAGGGCACCCAGAAATTCTCGAAGATTTGCAATACATCACATTACAACCGATGTTTAGTTTAAATCACAAACTGTTCTTGACATTCTTACCTGAAGTGGGCATATATGGCGGTGGCATACTATAACCACTTGACGCGTCGTATGGCACGGAAAATCTTAAAGGCTGAGACGTTACAACAGGCGGTGGTTGGCTGGCATCGCGAAGGGGTACGTTTCCAATCACAATATCACGTGAAGCAGTACTTTTGCTGCAGCACTGATGAAAAACGGCAGAAACCTAAACAAAATAAAAGTTGCTTTCGATGATTTCCACATAAAAATCCAGTTGAATCTGGAAACATCTGGAATGGATGGATGGATGCATGGATGGGTGGATGGATGAATAGATGGGTGGATGCATGTATGGATGGATGTATGGATGGAAGCATGTATGGATGGATGGATGGATGCATGGATGTATGCATGTATCGATAGATGGATGGATGGATGCATGGATGTATGGATGCATGTATCGATGGATGGATGTATGGATGCATGTATGGATGGATGCATGTATTAAAACCAACTTTGTCGGACAGGATACGTCCATGAGGAAACCCCATTTTTAGCAGATGTGCACAAGGGCTGACAAAGCATCATTTTCTTTGAGTATGCTCAACCCAGAAGACTTGCTGTTCCATTACTTGCCCTCAACAAAGCAGTCGGTGCGTTCATTTTCGCTTCGACCAACAGCAAACCATAGAGTTCTCCCAGAGGCGGACGATCGAATGTGAAAAGCATCTCTTATTAAAATGCTGTATATTCTGATTATTCTTGTCTTGGAATGTACAAGTTTATGTACACATGTAAAATGTCACTTGTAACTCAGAATGCAGACTGCAACGAAGAATCAAAGTGAATACTTACTTGCGAATCCTTACTGGCTTACAAGACAGACAAACATACAAGTTCCAATATGCAAGGTAAAAGGAGACCAGGGCTTTTTTAACGTGCAGTTGTACACAAAAATGTGCAGTTCTAAATGGATTTGTGCAGTTGTAGAAGCACTTCTGTACAGTTAAAACTAGTTTAAAAATGTCATTGTGCTCCGATTGGAATTTGCCATGGATGATGGGAAAGGAAAGAAGGAGTTGTGCAGTTCTAAAAATTCCTTAAAAACATCCCTGAAGGAGGCTATGAGTTGAATTCATAAAACTCATGTACCTCAACGTAGTATTTGATTTCTATGATGCCACATCCATCAAGTCTTGACGCCAAAACCTGAGGAACCACAAACACGATGTTGCTCAAGCTGTCCGTGTGGCCACGGCGCAAAAACGGCCGTTCAAACTTTGCAAGGGTCGTCAACGCGTGCTTCACACGATGAACAGTGTTCTGGTAGGTAGAACGGTATTCTATATTCTAAAATGCAAGCACATTTAGTCTCACCAAATAATATCACCTTTATCATAACAGTCGCATGTCTAAAAAGTAGCCGACGTTATACTAGCCATGTTTACTTCATTCTGATGCATCGTACTAAAAATGTTCTGAATGTATTACTCTTCCTAAATCATCATCATCATCATCATCATCATCATCATCATCATCATCATCATCATCATCATCATCATCATCATCATCATCATCATCATCATCATCATCATCATCATCATCATCATCATCATCATCATCATCATCATCATCATCATCATCATCACCATCACCATCATCATCATCATCATCATCATCATTTCTTGATACCGACTCTCTGGTGGCGATGGGTACAAATGAAAGATCTCCACTGCCTTTGGTCACCCATCAAATACAGTTCTCCCCTCAGGGTTATTTAGTCCAACTAAAGTTCTGCGAACACATATTTACTTATCCAACCTTACAGTCTTGGTCTGCTTTTGTCACATTTTCATTCAAATCCTATGCAAAAACGTCACTATTATAATCATTCATCAAAGTCTTTCTATAGTACCTCTTCAAGAAAACTACTCAAGGGTGCTCCCAACGCCAGCATGGTCAAAAGAACAGTTTTCAGGTGCTTATAGAATGTGTCAGCGAATGACCTCGGGAATATGTACCACACAAGAAGGAGGCCATTCCATATAATACTACTGGGCCAACCATAGCATAGTTTTGCACGATGGAGGTACGACCAAATGTGACTGAGAGAACGCCCCTTCCAATCGAGTTATAGGGATAGACTAGTCCGAATACCCGAGACAGGCTGACAAAGATCAAGTATGTAGTACGTTGGAGCATCATGACAACGTTACAACTTCCGATAGACTACAAAGACTTCAAGTGAGTGACTTTTGCGATCTTTCTTCAGCTCACTGGAAAATCGAGAATAAATATTTATACCATCTCAACGTAAGCAAGTAAAATCATATCTCTGATATCCTTATATATTTTATATATTTGGTGGGGCGCGGTGGTGTAGTGGTGGCGTCGCTGCCTTGAAGCCGGAAGGCTCGAGGTTCGAATCCACCTCAAGTCGCCGCGTAGGGACCTTGGGCAAGTCCTTGACTCGCAATTGCTCAGCGCTTCGGCGTGAAACTCCGATGCAGTGTCCGCTCTGCAGTCGGGAGCGCCTCTGAGTAGGGAGGTTGAAGGGGCGCTATAACAAGTGCACATACATACATACATACATACATACATACATACATACATACATACATACATACATACAGAGCTTCAGATGACTTCTAGACGCATGAATTTGAATTGTGTTTTAGGTCAATGCATAGGAAATATTATTCAGACCTGGAAAAGAGTGATTGTCGAGTACTTGATGTTTGTGTTGGTGCGGTTTGCGATCTCTCCGTCAATGCGTATTGTCTCACCCAGAACAAAACAACCTTTGTTAATGGTGGCGTTGATTTCAACGAAGCCATCGATGCAACAGCAACCGCTTGGTGGCTGCTCACTCTGCATCACCAACGGTTCCTGCAAAGGTGAACAATCTATGGAGAAATCTAAATAATAATCTTGAAAATGCTATTTAAGAGTCACACGCACTGACTCACCTTACGGTATATACTGCATGTCGATCAACACCCCACCCCCCATGTTTGCATTCCAAAATGGATTGCCAATCACTCATTCCATGGCTTCAATCTTCGGCCGGTCTGTAGGAACCCATTCAACATACTGCGCAGTGTGTCTCTGCCAACGCTGACAAGACCATACAGTCTTCAACCTAGACCTGACAACTTTCTTCTGCCAATAAATGATAAAAGAAAGTTCATACAGGTCTGCAGTCCTGTTTAATAGCCACTCTAACAAGAAATAAATCTAGATAGTAATATCATTTACAAACAGCTAACCGTATTACCGTAATACTTTTAAGCTCTTCATTTAGACCGTCGTATTGACGCTCTCTGCTTGTATTTGATTTTCTCTGCATTGTAATGGGTTGCGATTTGTCATCGTGATTGATAAAAATAAACGAAGATAGATCAACCAATTTAAGAAAATCAGATGCCGCCTACCCTGAGGTGTGGAGGCTCACGGTTCAGGTCAAGTAGATGAATTACAGTGAACAGAACTTCTGCTGTATCGTCCATTTTCATTGGACGATCGACTACGGCTTTGGCGATATATCGGATGTGACCAATTCGGTCTTGAAAGGACTGAGGCAACTCTGGGGCAAGAATGAAGCTGAACGGATATTTGTAAACAGACGGATCAAGATATATCTCGCTGTCATGACTCCCTACAAGCCAATGGCAAAAAAGGTTAACTATGAAACGCCATTAACTGATCAAGTTAAATATATCTATCAGAAATTCACAATTTTCATAGATTAGATGGTCGATTCTTATAATATAATTCCCATAATTCTATCAAATTTAAAATTTACTTCTCTAAACTTCTGCTCAGTGACTTTATAAAAATTATGATCTCTAAGATTCGAAGATTTACAAAGATTTTCTATACATACACATGTACATACATGTGTATGTATAGATCTGATTCAACTTCCCTTGACTATGCGACACCTCCCAAGCTCTTTTCAATTTCACAAACTGTTGAAGATTGTTTTTTCGCTTGATCTCGGCCGGGAGCGCCTCTGAGTAGGTACCTTGAAGGGGCGCTATATAAATTGATTGATTGATTGATTGATTCAACTTCACGGCGTACATGTACTTACGTGAACCAGTGAGATATATCTCCAAGTTCATGTACTCTTCTCTTCCTCGGTAAGAAGTTGCATCATCACCAGAACCTTCCGTCCATGACGTTTCTGCCTTTCCAGTCAATTCAAGTCGTATGCCTGCAAGTAATCATTTGCAATCCTCAAAACAATGCCATTGGCTACCAGTAGTCATTGGCATTGTTTTGCACTTTTCTACCATGATTTTCTTATAATGAACTATGTAGAAGTAAGTAACAAAAGACTTTGATAATAGGAAACAGAGAAAACATAGATTTCTAAAATTACAATCAAACATTTTTAAACACCACTTAGCCATACACAGGCACAAAAATGCCAGGAACTCATTCAGATTTGCTGCATAAAAAACTGAATAAATTATTGTCTATGATTTGTTACCATGGAAATAAAATGGTAATGCCACCTGTCAACTCCCACATGCACTTATAGCAGATACACCCCAAAAACCCTCGATTTATCTTAGGAGTTCTGTGCGCTAGTACTGTCCGTTCCAGGGATAGCCGTTCCACCACCGAAAGTGACCTTGCTCTCCATAATTATGGCTCAAACTCCCACAGTGCTTCATCCTAGCCCCGGAATGAACCTCCTGGTTTTTTAGCCATGGCTTGTAGCTGTCAGGTCAGAAGTGCCTCTACGGTGTTTCTCTTGAAGTGGCATTGTATAAATTTACGATTACAAGTTCTAGAGCAAAACCAAGTCATGAATTAAAACAAACATGTATTTATCGGAGAAAAATCTACTTGAACCATACCATTTTGCTTTTCTACCATAATTTTCTTATAATGAACTATGTAGAACCGGTCTCATTTCATTTAAGCAAATGGCAAGACGCCATTCAGATTTAAAATAGCCTTAACTCTAGTAGTCTGACCCATTATGTTTCTGATACAGCCTATGCATACATTAGAACATTATGTTTGGCTCTATAGATGATGAAAATGTATTATACCATGTCTGTACACCAAAATGCGGATAGCAATTGATCAAGTAAAAAATAATATTCCTATTTTATCCCACGATGCATAAGCTTGAGTCCGCAATTTAGCTGTTTTGAGCAACGACGACATTCCACGACTTCAATTAATGTATGCTTCATGTAATGCATCTGCACTTTTCAGAAGCAAATAAAGGATACTTACTTAATTACAATTTGTGCAGCCATGACAGAGCCAAAACCATGTAATAATTATAATCTCTGAGCATGTGACAGATCTAAAACAAACATACCTCTCGTTTTAATCCGTTCCGATGTTTGCACATGCACATGACCAGTGACAAGTTGCCCTGCGTAGAAAATATTCTCGGAGTTGCCATCAAAAAGAATTGCTATTACTTGAGATTTACTCATAGTAACTGGATCTCTGAAACCATCAAAAGTGTAGAAAAATGTATAAAAGTTACTCCATAACAATAACAATGGCAACATCAAAAACACTATCATCCTTCACTGTCAACAACAACAATAATAAGAATTAGTATAAAACAATTCTTCCATCACTTGTCAAATTTGAAACTCCTAATCTGTTTTAAAAACAGGATTGAGACATTAGGTCTATATGAGCATGCTGGCTTTATAAAGAAAAAAATTTATTTCAATATGACAGCAACAACAAGGACAATAATAATAACAACAAACACAATAATAACAATAGCAACAGCAACACTAATTCATACAATAAAATAAAAAAATAGCCTATTAGCAGAGAAATGTCTTTGTTTCTACAATACATCCACATCATTTAATGAAAAGAATAGTCACACAGTCCCTACATAAATTCCATTCTATGAACTGTGTTTCACACTAAACAATAACCGAAGCTGCACAATAAAAGCATAAATGCAAGGTAACTACAGAATTGACCGGCAAGACTAATTATTCGGATCAATTTCAACCCAGATGGTGACTACAAAAATCGATAGACTACCTAGGTAGCTTAATTTACATGTAGGCCTATCACGGGCCATACGCAGGTATTACATGGCATTGCGCCCATTGAAACGGCCTGGATCTCCTCACCCTGTCAATCCATACGGGCGCTATAAAAAAACGTGTACATTTACATTGAATTTGATCGAATAGTTTACCTTTTGCAAATCGTGTGCTATTGCCAAAATCCAGACAAGCTTGGCGAGTTCCTGCTAAAACCTTATTAGGCCTAGGCCTACAATTATTATCATGCATTCACTGACGTGACACACACAGTCCGGGACGTTACGTATCGTCACAGGTTGCTACACGAAAACACAAACCGCTAGCTTGTTGCTGTTTAACGACACTAACGACACTGTCACAGTGTCAAATCATATACAAACCGCCAAACATGCAGATCTATATCTATATAGCCTAGGCCTCTCCGCCCGGAAAATCCAGCAGTGAGATGTCAATCAAGACAGCTTGGACAGCCTTCGTGTACGTAGGATAGGCTGCTGAACAAAGGCCTATTTGACAAGTGGCTACAGAATAATTATGAATAACTTATAAGCCTGATGTAAGTCACGTCCAGCCATGCAGCCGTGGCCCGTGCCCTCAATTATTATGTTATCCGTGACCTGGATAAAACGATCAGCAAAAACTGTTTCAATTAATCGATTCAGAGTGGCTGGAATATGCCACTACGTTTATTCGGTTGGAGCAATTATTCTGCGCGCAGTTCATAAGCATGAACCTAAAGCATGTTTATTGCTGTGAACACGTTTAAATCTAGTAAATTACAATACCTTTAGAGTCAAGGAATCTATTATTAGAGAACTGGTTACTCGTGTTTTGTATAGGCCTACGTGCACTCCGCTTCAATCGCAGATGGCGCCCCACTTCAAATTCTGTTTCTAATTTTGGCAATATATATCATTATATATATATATATATATATATATATATATATATATATATATATTCGTCAATGTACCTTTATAAAACATTATTCAAATTATCAAGTCGAATAGGCCTGCATAATTATCACATTATAGGCTTAGGCCTATTTGCTAATTTATACTGTGTTATTGTCATCGACGTACGTCGATGGTTATTGTGTTGGATTTTTCACGCAAGAATTATCAGCAGACTATAATAGGCCTAATTATAAGATCTTTGCAATGGTGAGATGGCCTACTTTAATAATGGGTTCAGAGGTAGCCTATAATTATTTTATGCCTATTATAAGATATATTTTAAACGTAGGCTACGTGCAAATACGCTGCTGCATCCGTGGTTGATCCGCGATCAATAGATTTGGTCCAGGATGTTAGGCTTATTAGGCAGCTTTTAGGCTACATGGCGGAACAGACAGACGTGTCGCATAGACTAATTATAAATAATAATATATAGTCCTATTGTAGGCTGATAATTTTTAACGTGATGTAGACCTACTCGATAATTTGTATAGCGCTCATTTTATAAATCAGCTCAAATATAACGTTTAGCCGCCAATAATTATTATATCCTCCAGCAGCAGAGCAGAAAGCAGCATGCATAATTCGTGAAGCTTCGTGATTTCTGCACCGAGTGCGACCCTATAGGCCTAGGTCTACCAGGGTGCGACCGTGAGAATTGCCGGGGGTTTCAACCCTTCAATCTTTTTTAGGGCGGCAGTGCCTCATTATGTGAAGTCTGCTTTTCACACCCCATTTCCAGGTGGATCATAGTCCAACTCCCAGTTATTTTTCCACAATTCTCGTGCAGCCACGCTGCCTATAAATCATCACTCAAATAGGCCAATGATTTGCAAATAGGCCTATAGAGCCAGGCACATTGACTTAACATATTGTCGGTGGGAAGATAAGAAGGAGAGGAAGAGGATTAATTGGCCGTCCGCCCCCGTACATGTCGAGACCAACAGAATGAATAATAGCCTAAGTCCAATCAATTAAGCCCATGGCTGCCTTAGTGTTTGATGCGTAGGCCTATAGCTATATATTAATAGCGTAATTGATTGAGCAACAATGAGCAGTAGGCTAGGCCTAAAATAAAATAAGCTCTTCAATCGTAATGGTAATCTCCAATTAACCCACTATAGGCCTAATTAAAGCGCTATTAGGCCTACTTTTGTCTACCCAGAACTTGAATAGCCTAATTGTGAATTTTCATGTTGCTGGAGTTATAAATACGAATACGTATTTCAACTTTACGTGCGTGTGAACTTCGCATAGACCTATCAGACTATCACAGTATAAAATAACAAATTATCTATTAATTAAGTATTTACACTGGTCAACAAAATTAATTTTCTACGCATCGAATAATTATTGTTTTTCGAGGATGTTGTCGAGATCGCAGCAATCTGTATAGGCTACAGCTTAATTTGTCAAGTAGGCTACTTGAGGAAATTTAGCGCCCCACACACCGCCCCGACGATAAAAATCTCCGCACGTTTCATGGCGCGGCTGGATAGGCCTCTACCACTCGATCGGGCCCTCGCAGAGTTATTGCATCAATGATCAATCACCCGTTACAACAAAAATTATGCAATTTTCGGAAATGCAACGACCATCATTTTGGTGATGAAATCGTTCCCTTCATTGTTGTTTCTGCCGATGACTTGTTTTGCCAATCAAGAGAAGAGCAAATAAAAGTCGCTGTTTGGCCGGAAATTGGCCAATGTCCGCTCATCGACATCTGGACCAGAGTAGAATAACATTCTGGTCAACAGCTAAAGCTATTAATGCAAATTGGATGTATACAATGTATATACACATTTTATGCATGAATGTGTATATGTATATACATGTACATCTAATGCTGTATATATTCTATATAATTTCACACATCTCGGCCGGGAGCGCCTCTGAGTAGTTACCTTGAAGGGGCGCTATATAAATTACGATTGATTGATTGATTGAATATATATAGGGGAAGTCGGGGCGAGATGGACCCTTGGGGCATGATGGATCCCGTCAATATAAGGTATATATGATGTCGCCACCTATCGAATGAACTTTAATTATTGTAATACTGTTGGCGCTTTGGTGATTTGACCAAAATAAGCGACCGAAACGACATTTTTTCGTTTTTTATGATGAAAAGTTGATTTTCGACCTGCTCGATCTTATTTTCAAGAAACAGTTATTTGCTAAGTATTCAATTGCACATTGCCACAGGCTTTTGATGCAAGTATATTTGGTTAAACACCTTTTTCTGCAGTATTAACAAATTCAGTATTGGCAGGATACCCAGGAGATTGAATTTTTAATTGGTGAAAAGTTTTTAACTTACGCATGGGGGTGAGTTGGATCAGTCACCGACGGGGCAAGACGGACCTTATGATCCATCTTGCCCCGTTTGTGTGAATTTGTCCTGTGGTTCGAATTTTTTCACCCGATTTCACATGTTAATTAATTATTATGTTATTATTACTATAACAATAATTGTTGGATACAATAATAATGACAATTAACGCGAAAGACATGATTGCAGTGGTCTATCTTGTTCCACCATGGGGGCAAGATGGACCACTATAATCGCCTAAAATCGAACAAATCTAGTCCAATGTAACTTCTGCGTTATTCTCACTGTTTTAAGTTATAGACGATCACATTTATGCATAAAATAGTATTCTGCATGTGATCAGAACATGCTTTGATGAAAGACTAATGCGTGGGGCATGATTTATTAGATTGGTCCATCTTGCCCCATAGTGGGGGGCAAGACGGACCTTTACGACAAGTTTTTAAATTTAAAAAATATTTTTATCAAAAAGGGATGCAATTAAATTTGTGTTGCCCTTAGCTAAGGTACTGTATAAGCTACGAGTAGCAAAAAAATTTGTGCCAGTGAAGCACGTTTATGGTGTCTCAAACCCAAAAATCCGTTACAGGGTCCGTCTCGCCCCGACTTCCCCTACATATATATATATATAATTATATATATACCACGCGCACGAAAACTGCGCAGTAGGCTAACTTAGTAAGATTACATAATTTTATTGTAGCAGATGATGAAAAGTTTAAAAGAGTCGAATTGAACTGTTTTTAATTGCTCCCTGGTCCTGCAATCTTCCCATCTGCCCTACTGCATTATGTATTGCAGCCAGTGGTGGATACAGACATTTTCGAAGTGGGGGGCCAAAATTTAGGGAAAAATTTCTTGATCTTTCACCCGAAAAAACTGGCGACCTTTGTTTTAGTTATTTGTTCCAACTTCCTTTGAAATATACACCATTTCCCTGCCAAAAAACTAATAGCATTTTTTCAAATTTTCTGCCCAAAAACCCCGATGAATTTTTTAGTCATTTAGCCGGATTGTCTGGAAAGTACACTGTTGAAACCTACTGTTGAAAGATAATGGGGGGAGGGGCACGGTCTATGGGCATTTATCAATGTGTGGCCATGGCCGGATTTGCCCCATGGATCCGCCCCTGATTGCAGGCGGTCTATTTTGTTAGTAATTAATATTGATATTAATTAAGATTGTTTCATGTAATCATTGTTTTACCAATGATTATTGTTAGCTCTTTGCCTACATTCTTTGTTGATTTTCCAATTATAATTTGGTTAAAATTTACACACTCTACTATAAATTATGGCCATGTTGATACCAGAAACGAGAAGTTCAATGTCCTTTTGACTACAATGATTCTCAATTTATGGACCTGGTAAGTGAATTCTTAAGTATCTATCCAACAACCTACGTGTGTGTACAGACAATGTTCCGCTATGAATTTGCGAAAAATCACTGGTCTCCGTCTAAACTTCAGTCCACAACCCACATGACTGGTAACATGTACCAATAAGCTGGTCTCCCTGACGTGGCTTTTGTGGGCGCTGAGAAATTCTCGAAGATTTACATTACATCTGCCATTCAGGGACCCATGCTGGCAGGGACACACCTCAACAATACTATAATACACATTCCCAAACAATGTCATGGTTGGCATGTGTGTATGTACATAAACGAGCATTTATAAAGCACGCCTTCAAGATATCTACTCTACGCTAGACTACATGTTAAATATCGTCACGAACAAATATATAACATTATTTAGCAAAACAATTGTATTGCATTGTATTGTATCCGACCATTTATAAAGTGCTTCTCGCAGCAAGAGCCTTTCAGAAGCACTCCCAGTGCATGAAATCCCGAGACGAGAGAGAGACTACCAGAGGATGACAGCGAACTGAAAAACAATGCACAGTAAGCCGGAAGAGTATCCAGTGGTGGACCCATGCACATATTATTATGTGGAACCAACCAACAGATTTTTATCAACAGCTGCAGATGCTCTGGGTCTCTGTTCAGAGTCTCTGGTCCAAAGCATGTTTCCAAAATTAATGGTTTTAGAATGGCACAGAAATTACAAGCGTTGCAGCTATCAGTTTTGGGCCTACAATGGTCTTAGCCTGCTGGCCGATATTAATTTTAACCAGACTGGCACCAAAACATACACAGCGGTCAAAGTGGTTTGGTTGAGCAGTGTGAATGTTGAATGGGTGGGCAGTGGGAATGCCGAAGAAGCATTTTATTGGAACGCACATATTTCCAGGGTTCCAAACTAAGCAGTGGGAATGCAAGCAACGCATTTAGAGAGCACTGGGAATGCCGTTCCCACGCGTTCTCGCCCACTTTATAAGCCTGAACATACCTGTGATTTAATTTAATTCCATACCCATAATTATCTTACAAGCACATGGGCAAGACCTGTTCTGTAAAAAGACAAGATAATTAACTCCAACGTCAGGTGTTTGCGTTTTATCGACACCGACAACAACGAACAACATCGACAGAAAATAATAAAACCCTATTCATTAAACACCAATCATAATTAATAAGCAATTATGCCTACTTCAAATTTTTTAAAAATCCTCGTTTCCTCATGTCACAGAAATCCAATTCGTAAACACTGAATAATCATAGCAAACAACTGTTTCAAAATAAAACATCAGCGTTCCTTTGTATCGTAGAAACACATGTATGCTTTAGGACCCACCTATATACTAAGCAAAAATTTATTTTTAATCCCTCTCCCTGTTACAATTCATACAATTTGTGAAACCCCCCCTCCGTGTGAATGTACAAATGTTAAACTTCACTACCCCTTACAAACATTAATTAGCTAAAGTTATCGATAAAACATTTATTTTATCATAGGCTACCATTTCTTGTCGTGAAACATCATATTTGCTATCTAAAATTTGTTAACTCCTATGGTTTACTGTTTAAATCTTCAACAGAATTTAATTCAAATGTAATCATATAGGCCATCGCACTACAAAAAGGACAATAGTTATAAATAGGCTAATGTGGATGTCACAATTAAAAATTTGTTTTTGCGTGCACGCATTTTCTCGAGGCCATTCCCCAACTGTACAGATATCACCTAAATCGGAGACCCTCCCTGGGTACGTAAAATATAGACAGCCCCTTAACCTATTTCCAACACAAATCTAAGTTAACATAAGAATACCCACAGCCCTAGTGGCAGAAATCAGTAAAATGTCCGAATTAATTGATATATCATTGAAATTGAGATCACATTCTGATGCAGTACACAGCTTCGGAACACAAATTCCGATATAACATGGATCTCAAAATTAGTTCAGTGAAATCTCATGGTAATGCGGTTCTCGTGATGCATCTCAGAGACAGCATTTATAACAATTTCTTTGAGCACAGCCAAGATTACCGGTATAGACCAAATCCTGACAGACATTTTTCTTCACTGGCGTCAAGAAGAAATCATTTGTTCCGGTGTAATCATTCATGAATTAAGATTATGAGCATTCCAAAACCACATACACACACTGCAGTCATTTATATTTACAAATTAGATCTCCTAATGAAATATTCTTAATTCTGCAACCGCTTTACAATAACTTCACAGCCTAGTTCTGAACAACCTCTGCAAACCCAAAACCCCGGGCATACCTGTACACAGTGGACCAAATAATTATCACACCTAGGAACACCGAAAAATCACGTGTGTGTGTAGCAGACCAAGGCAATTTACAGCAGATGGATCTAACTGCTTACTTACTTACCAAACGGGCAGATTGCACAACTAAAAAGGTAAACACAACACAAACATCCAACATTTCCTTAAACGATTCTTCAATTGTTCCCATAGAAGCAGAAATTATACAAAAATTAAATTCCAATAACCTAGATGAGGATCGCGACCTGAAAAAGAAGCTGCCACTGGCCATGAAATAAATTTACACATCGGTGGGGACAAACACTAAGCAATATTGATACAGCGTTGTGACAAACTAAATTAAACCTCTCCGTGTTTAGTAGAGCTGCTCTATATACATCAGTTATATAAACAGTTAAAGGCAAGAGCATTCATCAAGTTTGTTCATGAACTCGTACATCCAAGAACATTACGGATATCACTACCAATTGGTGATACCACGACCACCAGCAAATGGTGATATCATAGGCGTAGGAGGTCCAGAGGGGGGCAAATGCCCCCCAAATTTCGGGCAAATGTGTTTTTCGGGCAAAAGACAGGGAAAAAATTTCGGAAATTTTTTCGGCCAAACAGTTATGGGCCCATTTTTTCGGGCACACAGGGTAAAAACCTAAAATTTCTGAAGATTTACAGAAAATGACAAAAAATAAATAAAAAAAGTCATCAGATTTTTTGGACGAGAAAATCCTAAGATTTTGGGCGGATGACTTAAAAAAAGATCATCAGATTTTTTGGGCAAAAATTAAATTTTTCCCTCACTTCCGAAATGTCCCCTACGCCTATGGGTGATATCACCATTAAGCTCAATTCTTAACCTAATCAAAACCACACCTTTAACTTTCCACCCAGCGAGTTGAGAATTTAGCAATAGCCTGGCTGTCACTGCACCGGGTTTTCAACAACAGAATTATCACTCTTTCATCAAATCGAAAAACTTCTCTGGCGAAATAATCAGCATACACAAAGAATGATCTGAAGGCGGCTGAATCGAAAAACAAAGTCAAGAACTGCAGTTTTTCTTTGCACAGAACCATTGACATTTAAACCAGAACAGAAATTAACCAATGAAAAAGCAATCTGAAATACTCGCAACTTAGAGTACCTAGGAATGTAACCCAATCCCCTAACTTATAAACCATCATATATATATATATATACAACAAGGACGTTCTAAAACGAACACTTTTACAAAATACACAGTATCACAAACACTTCAAATATCTAGCACACAAACACACACATATCTTCAAGAACTCACTACTAGTAATCTACTAAATTAGACGAGACAACCCAACTAACATAAGTAGAAATTTTCGTGATGTTTTATCTTCCGAACTCAGTACCTAATACCCATTACTTATTAGTAATTCTAGGCAATATGTACAAAAATGTACAGAAGCAACCAAGAACGTTACATTCACATATATATACACATATATATATATATACATTCACACATATATACTATATATATATAAACACATTTATATTCATATACACACATAACATATGCACACACGTAGAGTTGTACACGCGTGTACATCCAAGTACTCAACACGTGCAGCCACATAATCGGCACGCACGCACGTAACGAATTCAAACGTAGTATCTCGCTGCTGGAGGAAATTCCCTACAGAAGACGCCATCATCAATCGAACTTGCTCTGCAGGTTTTTCTTAAAGACGACAGGAATCAGCGCGAGAAAGCTGAGAACGGACAGTGACAGCAACTGCGTCCACGATAATATCGACCCGCTCGTCAGCTGTTGCAGTGTGGTTCCTGCCTGGATGGTGAGGATAGAAGCCGGAGCAACACCTGATTAAAGAAAAACCGATAAGTTATACAAAATATTCTTTACAAATCAAACAACTTATATATACATATATATTCATTTCTGTATGTGTGCAATGTGAATGGATGTATACTTGCTCTGAATGCATAATATACATGACGTACATAAAAGAATTGATGCAAATCCCTAGCACATTTATATATGTGTTTATGCATGCATGCCAGTATATGATACATGTGACTATACGTGCATGCATGTATCTATGCATGCATTTATCTATTTATGCATGCATATAAAATTATGTGTGCATAATTTTACAAATGTGTGTAAGTGTAAACACACATATATATATATATATATATCTATGAATCTGGACTTTAATGAGGCACATTTCAGGAACAGCAATCTACATAATTTTATTATTACCTCCAAGAATGTCTTGCATTTTATCATCATAATTATCAAGATGCCATATGTAGTAAACAGTAAAGGTACACCCTTGGTTGCATACGTCAGAAATACCCTAGAATCATGGTTGTGAACAAAAACCAGAGTTCTGTTCCAACATTAAAGCTACAGAAGTAACGTGAGACAATCTCAGATTGACAACGGTTTACTACATATTTGCTTGGATGAAAGCGTTCTGAACCAAAACAGAGAATAAAGAAAATTTCAGAGCATACGACGTTATTCCTTACAACAAGAGATATACTTATCTAAAGAGAGATACATGTACTTATCTAAAAAACAATCAGAGCTATTTAATTTTCAAAACAAGTGTCATTGCATTGAAAGAAAAGATTAATATAGCTTTGTAATAATTGTAATTTGCATCTGGAATCTCACTGTTAAATTCAAGATACGTAACATGCACTCATCTTACCCAAGAATGTACCAAAGTAGAACGTCAGAAGAGGTATGTTGATGACAGGAGCGGTGACGTTTATCAGCCAGTTGGGTATAAACGGCATAATGCGCACAAAGATCATATAGTTGAACAAATGCTGTCTGTGCTTCTGAACCTATAAAATAGCAATTATTATTATCGTTTAAATGCTTAACTAAATATGTCAAATGCAAGTGACCACAGTGCATGACAAACATCACAATTTTATATATCAAGTAATCAAGAGGAAGATACTAATGTTGGGTTCAATACACCATAAAAACAAGACAAACAGGGATCGGGGATTTAAACTGAGAATGAAAACTATGCTCAAAGTGTACATCCTATAGAGATTTTATTTATTATTGAATGACCATGCTTCATATGACCGCACAGTTCAACTCTCAGGCTTGCAAGTTACTTTTACACAGCACCTAATTCAGGTATCCTGCTCTATTGTTTATACTGCAAAAATAACACCCATATTGAATAAATGTATATTTATGCAAACATGTATTATAGATCTGTGCATGTATAACATATACAAAACACACATGTACGTATGAATCAATGTAGCCACACACCAAACATAACCCTTTGAGTATACTAACTAAAAAGTGCTTTATGGAACCTTGAAAATAAATGCTGGATAGTCAAATGCAAGAGAAGACTCCTTCCAAGGACATTTCAAAACAGGCAAGGATGCAATGGCCTCAATAGTGTACCGAACGACCTATTTGCACCCAGCATGAAAAAAATCATCCCAACCATTTGACGAATGCATCACCTCAGGAGACATTCCAATCACAGTTCATGACCTAATGTCATCTAAACAATCCTATGACCATCACTGATTGCCTAAACCATGTGGTTTGTTCAGCCACAGCTGAGCTACTATTATTATTATTTCTACATATTAAATGGTGGACCAAGCAGAGCTTCTGGTTCCCCGCTTGCAGATTGCTATTTGACTGCGCTCTTCATTCTCGTTTGCTTGTCCCGTAACCTTGAATGGCCTCCCTGTTACACTGTGTTTATAAGATAAGAATATTCTTTAATATACCAACTGCTATCCGCATTTTGGTGTACATACAAAGTATAATAAACAAACGTACATAATTTCTATATCCAATCAATGTCAAAGTGTTTTAGAATAGCATAAAATCCTAAGTCCAAATCCAATATAAATTTTAAATTTAAAAAAGAAGTTCTTTTAATGACCATTATTATTGTTCTTTTAATGACCAATTTTTATTGCTAAGGGTTCATTCCACTCTGTTCCTTAGGAATCTCAAAACTGTGCTATTATAGCTGTGGTTGGGCCAGGAGCACTCCTGTGTAGTCTACCTTCAAGAGGCACTATATAAAATATCCTAAATAATAATAATAATAATAAACAACAGACTAAAACAGTGGCTAATGGCATGAGTCAAAGTTGGTATAATCATGCTTCCTTCAATGGCTGTTCCTACCAAAAACAAACTGAACTTACTTGCTGATGGACAAGAACAGCTTTCTCTGGAATGTAACGCCAGATGAGTCGTTTGCCGGCCATGTGAAACAGCAGATAGCAGCACGACGCACCCGTGGCTGAACACTGATTTCAAACAAACACCCAGGTAAAAAAACAAATCAAATTTACAGTTTTGAACTCGGTGCAAGATATGACTGCAGAATCTAGTATCAAGTATGGTTTCATATATAGTTCATTCTGTTGTACAGTAGAATATTTTTAAAGGAAATTAAGGCATGTGAGCCAATAATACACCAAGAAAGAAGCAGTCACAGCAGATACGATATCCTCCCAATTTCGTCATACATGCGGGGCTACGTCAGTAATAATAATAATAAAGACAATTTATATGGCGCCATAACACAGCCATACCGTAACAAAAGGCGCCTTACAAAGCAGCTTCGTCATACATTATACATGCGGGGTCATGTTGAAAACCATACAGTATGGCATACATGTGTGAATTGTGGGATTATGTCAAACACTATACATGCAGGGTATCTCTACGTCTTAGGCCAGTATATGCCACCACATTTTTATTGCAGTGAGCCCACATTTTTATTGCAGTGAGCAATATCACAAAATCTGCTTGAACTCACCAAACAGACGACAAACAATGCCAAAGGAAATGGATAGAGAAATCCAGACAAACAGCTGAGGAAAATTGATCCCGGAATCGCAAACGATTGCAAGCTGTGAGTATAGTTAAGAATAGATATTAATCAGCAAAATAAAACAAAAAAACATATCCAACAAATTCTGTTTAACAACGGAATATCGTTAATTCCAACCTGCTCCTCATGTAGTAAAAAAAATTCCAAAAATTTTAAAGAGGAAGACAAAGGAGGGCCATCACAATAGAGGAAATAAATGATGAAAAACAATACTCGAGACTAAACTTTGTTTCATAAATCTCTCAATTTTTTTCTTTTGCCATGGCTGGACTGGGAGCGCCTCTTCGTGGATTTCTTGAATGGGTGCTATATAAATTCATAGAATGAATGAATGAAGAATATGAACAAAGATAAAGTTTGTGAAATGACACAATAGGAGAGCATTTGTGCACAAGGTAGCCACTGAATACAAACGCATGATACACTGATGCAAGCAAATTCAATGCATTTGTATCTCACCAGTTGACGATCTCTTAACACCCTATCAACAAGAGTGCACTAATAGTGACCATGAAACTAATGCAGCTCGTCACTAAAATTTTAAACACACAGAAATAATCCCCACACACAAATTTCTATGGTATGATCATTCTACCCTACCGTTCTATCATGCTTGTTTTTTCTCTCTCAAGGCCACTTTTCTTCTCTCTTGGTCTCGTGCACTGGGAGCACCTCTGATCGGTGTGCACTGCGAGAGGCATTACATAAATTTTAAGTTACAATACAGAACAATAATACCCTAAACTACTGCGCTTGGGATCGCATGCATATATTGAAGTGGATGGCTGCGGATGCAACAGCATGTCATCACGTACAAAACCAACGAGTCCAAAATGCCTCTTTAGCCGTTGTCACCTAACTGTCAAATTCCATTTTAGAACTTGGAGGAAATCAAATACGAGAAATGTTCTCAGATTTAAAAACAAAATTCCATAGTATTTCTACACGAAATCTGCATCTTTCTGCAAAAAGACATTCACTGTAAAGGATACAAAATGTAGATTATGATGAATCCACAGAGTACTGTGTAGAAGTTCATGTTACTGTACTTGACGAGCACATTCCCAAGACTCTTCGCAGCCTCGGCATTCAGAGGCACCGTCAGGAACTGCCGGTCACTTCTGTAAAAATCCCAAAACTCTCCTTGTAAGTAAGCAAGTTACTGAAACGAAAGCTGAAGCAACAATTTGGAATCATTCGCAAGTTTCAACACCTGCCTGAATAAATTTATTTGCCGATACGAGGTCGTGACGCATGAACCTACAGTCTCGAATAGTGTTATTTAGATTTCCAGGACAAACTGCAATTATTTAATATGTCACCAATAAGTCTACCGACAATTTCATATAATTTCAATTAGCTGATTAGCAATCAGTTTAACAGCTAGTTTCTGATGTTTGTAAGAACTGTGTTTTTACATTTTTTAATAAACGTAACTTTTTCTATTCAAATACCGCTTCAAGGTCTCTTACTTACTTACTTGGCGGAAGCATCAGGCGCTTATAGCGAAGTTGTTTAGAGCGCTCTACTCTTTAGTGGCTCAGAGCGCTCTACTCTTTCTCAATCTGGGGCAGCCATGTTGTTTATCTCGGTGACCGATTTGATCTTAATCACTTTCCACAATTAACAGGATGAGCTATTTAAACGCTAAAATAGCAACTTTATGATCAAAACTCTGTGAACTTACTCGTCCACGTTCGGGAAGTTGAGATACACAATGTAAAGGAGGAAACAAGAACTGGCGAACACAAGACCAAGAACAACAAACGACTTTGCGCTGCTCTCATGGGGGTCGTCCGCACCGCAGTACCGAGCCTTCAGCTGCGTGAAATCAGTTTCTGTAAAACAAAAACAATAAAGTGCTCAAAGTTCGTCCGTATATTAAAAATCTGTGGCAAAAACTGGACCAATGACCGACAACGAGAGGTTAAAATCTTCGATTTTTATCCTGGTGTTACCATTCGAATTATTGCGTCTGTAGATAGCTCCTCCTGCCGAACTGTTTGGACCACCTTCCCCGTGTGGTAGACCGTTCAAAGGAGGCCTTGGGGTGACGGAGGAGATGTCTTCGCCATCGTTCACCATTTTGCCACCGTTACTCGTGTCACCGACATTAACACCACTCGACGACGACATGTTGGATGGTAGACAATCAAAGTAAAGGACTTCAGTACACCGACTTCAATACACAGAGCATATATCACGAAATGATTGCCAATTCATAACGTAAGAAGTCGTTACTGGCGTCATTCGATAATATTCCGTGATTTTAAATAGGTAAGTAAGCAAGCATGTACATTCTGGAATCGCCTGCAAACGCACTGCGGGAGCCATATAATTATTATACCAAGGTCGTTGAATTATATACGTCGATGGCGGGAACATAGAATAAGCACAACCTAATCGTGTGTAATAAAAAGAATTTATGATTAGATGCATTAATCGCGAACAGCATTTCTTCATCGTCACTAGTCCGACAGTTTTCATTTTTCACAGAAAATTATCCAGAGAATTTAGGGTTCTTTTAAGAAAATAATTGACGTCCATAACTATTGATAGGCTGTTTAGCATTCGTGTGGCAGTAATATATACACACTTCAATCATCCCAGCCGTTCTACCTTCGTCAGTTGTTCACCATCCAGCCACCTCGTTCAACACGCTCCTCATCCTCCATTACACTGCTTCGCCCTCCCATCACTTCATCACTGAAATTCGCAAACCGCTCCATAGCCATTGCCGTTCCACCTCTCTGGAACAAACTTCCGCCAGCACTTCGGCAAACTTCCGACCCATCATACGAACTCACCAAAACTCCACCTCTCGCTATCTCCCCACAGGTCTTTCACTCAAAACTGAAAACATTGCTCTTTCAAAAATCCTATCCTGATTCTTCCTCTTCTCCTCACATCCTCCGCCACTTCAACTCTAAACATCACCCACCTTAGTCGTCCATCTATCTGCCTGCCTGACTCTCCGGACTTGACCCGCTGCCTATCGATTTTGTTTTGATTGAGCGCCTGTGAATAATTAAGCTGGTTCCCGCGACTTGGCTTTTGTGGGCGCTGTAGAAGTCTCGAGATTACGATTACGATTACGATATACTCACTGTGGCACAAGCTCTCAGCACCTTGGAACTTTGTGTACAGTGGGTGCATATATCCTATACTTACAGTCGGACAATAGGCCTAATTTGGGCCTAATTAAGGTAATGACCTACGTTCCACATTGTTATGCGAATATGTGTCATAAACTCATAATGATTATATGCCTAACGTAATTCTTCGAAAATTTCTCAACAAAAGTTACGGCCGGGAATGCCAGCTTATTCATTATGCAGCGCTATACCAAAATTAAGCTCGCAATTTAGCTGCTCGAGATCTGTTTCTATTCAAATACCGCTTCAAGATCTCTTACTGACTCACTTACTCAATTGGCGGAAGCATCAGCCCTGACAACATTGTCATATTGAGCCCATATGGGTGTCATATTGGACGTCATATGGTAAAGATCTCTAAATTCGTGTGGTTTGCACCCGACAGCCCATATCTTTTTCATATGACAAAACCATAAGGGCCTCATATATAATCAATACGCATTCAATATGGCACAAGGATATCTATACCATATGTTTTCCGTATAGATAACATATGCTTCATCAATATGCGTTCCATATGAAATCTATATTGTTCCTATATGTAACTGACTTATCTTCAACACATGTATGCTAGACAGATCACAGATGATTTATCCATCTGCGTTCCATATGAAACCTATATTGTTCCTATAAGTAACTGACTTATCTTCAACACATGTAGGCTAGATAGATAACATATGCTTCATCAATATGCGTTCCATATGAAATCTATATTGTTCCTATAAGTAACTGACTTATCTTCAACACATGTATGCTATATAGATTACAGATGATTTATCCATCTGCGTTCCATATGAAACCTATATTGTTCCTATATGTAACTGACCTATCTTCAACACACGTGTGCTAGATAGATTAGAGATGATTTATCCATCTGCGTTCCATATGAAACCTATATTGTTCCTACATGTAACTGACTTATCTTCAACACATGTAGGCTAGATAGATTACAGATGATTTATCCATCTGCGTTCCGTATGAAAAATATATTGTTCATATAAGTAACTGACTTATCTTCAACACATGTACGCTATATAGATTACAGATGATTTATCCATCTGCGTTCCATATGAAACCTATATTGTTCCTATAAGTAACTGACTTATCTTCAACACATGTAGGCTAGATAGATTACAGATGATTTATCCATCTGCGTTCCGTATGAAAAATATATTGTTCATATAAGTAACTGACTTATCTTCAACACATGTACACTATATAGATTACAGATGATTTATCCATCTGCGTTCCATATGAAATCTCTAGTGTTCCTATATGTAACTGACTTATCTTCAACACATGTAGGCTAGATAGATTACAGATGATTTATCCATCTGCGTTCCGTATGAAAAATATATTGTTCCTATATGTAACTGACTTATATGCAAAACATGCATGCTAGATAAATATATCCAACAATATAAATTACATAATCAGTTTTCTTCTTAAATCCAGACTGCAGGTAAGACCAATACAAATAACAGCTATACAGCTACATAAAGGCACACCTGAAACTGTGCAACATTAGAACAAAGTGATATATCACAGTAGTTGCTACTATATGATTGATAAAACATTTTTATTTTCCACGAGAACAATTGTTAGTACAAACATTTTTTCTGCACACAATCAACAATTCAAATTGGATGCTGCTGTTGCAGTTATATATCCAGCTGACTGAAGGTCAGTGAGAAATGGGAGTTACCAGACACTTCTTGAAAGATAACAGAAATTCAAGCAACAGATAAATAATGGTAGTCAATTCCACACCCTATTAGTAACGAAACCTGATAGGTTTAAGTTGGCATAATCAAGGCAAGAGCAGACAAGAAATCGGGCTTTGGTTTTGACATGTCTGGGAAGAGCAGTCGTCATGTGATGCATTAGCTTGAAGTGATAAAAACACGATTTGCAAAGGTTTAAGTGGTCCCAAGTGTTTTAAGTCTTCATAGCATGGAGGAACAGTGCCTGCAAAGCAAAGCTAGACTGACAATGGGAGGTGTGCTGTCATTTGGCATGAGCCAAACGTGTTTGATGCAGACTAGAGGTTTGGATTAGGCTAAGGTTATTAAAGTTCAAGTTGAATGAGGATCAGGCCCATGTCCAGACTGTTGAAGCAGAACCATGCAGGCACAGAAGAGAGCATTTGATGGACTCGCCTGAACAAGAAAAGAGCATTCGATGGACTCTTCCCTTGGTGACAAAGCAGAGCATCATCAGCATAATGGGCTTCCCTCGCCTATGTGACACCTGCCAAACTATTCTCAATTTCACAAACTTTTCCAGACTTTTTCACTTTTAAGGTCTCGGCTGGGAGCGCCTCTGAGTAGTGATCTTGAAGGAGCATAATATAAATTCTGAATCATTGACATACTGATAATGCTGTGATTTGACACCAAAGTTATCTTGTCTCCAAGATACATATCCACAATGCAATATGCTGAAAAAATAGGAAGACGAGCAAATATCTAACTGTGTAAACAACAGTTCTGTGTCCTATGACATCAATATCACATTTCAGACTCAGTTCACGTTAATAAACATTTTTTCTGTGATGAGATTTTGTAAAGAGTAAAGCACCTCATAGTTAAACTTCGTTGCCAGTGACAGACAAACTGTGTAATACTACTACTACAACTACTTTATTCAAGACACACATTGACATAAACACAACAAGATACAAAATCCACAGTCGAGTCAGGACAATGAAAAAATAAGCATCTTTGGTAGACAAGGAGTTGCTTTACAAGATTTAAGATCTAGGTCTACAGCAATAGAAAATGATTGTTCAGCTAAGGACACCGTAAAGCATCCCGCATAAGAAATTTTCATTGTTCCTGGCCGGCAAGGTGAATTCATGAAAGCACGGTCACAGATAATGTCGAATACGTTTTGAACGAGGCACTTGTTCATTAGCACATCCTCCAGTAGATTAGCACCAGCACAACGCACCAGCTGATCCACCCCGGCGATGTTAGGATGGAAGGTATCCAGTGTTATTTATTTTTTTACACAAGTCTCTCGAGTCTTTCCTGGTTCTTTGCCTTTGAGAGACCCCACCAGGCCGAAGAGGCATAATCACTCAAGAGAGAACAGTTGACTCAACAACCCGGCAGAGGTGCCACCACGAAGACGGCATGATCAAAGAATTCCGAGTGTGTGTGTAAGGTTCCGTTGCAACAGACCACGATGACCTCCTCCACGTCATTGATGGCTCAAAGGTCACTACGGCTCCTGCAATGGCAAAAAGATTTGAACAAATCAAAAATAACATGCTTCGTCCAATAAGAAGCTAATAATTGCTGGATTTATTTAACAAGGAACATCAAATGCAATTGTTCAGAGGAGGTGTAAGAATAATGCTTTAAAAAGATGATGTCTTATCAATGAAGAAAAGAAAAGTTTATCAAGTTGAGTACAGAGCAGATAATGAATATAACTTTTTATAGCATAATATCCATTAATTAATTCAATTCCGTTACACAAACTTATACAGGGTTTGCTAAGACGTATCCCGCAGTTGGCCGTTTGTGAGGCGCCCTTGTAGCGGTATGTCTGCGTTACGGCGCCATATAAATTGTCGTTATTATTATTATTAGGGTTGGCCATAAAAAGTAATACGCTAAGGATTTTGCTAATCTTTTGGCCAAATACATGGACTTTTAAATAAAATTTTACAGGGTTAAAGACAATTCATATTTATTTATGTACAATGGCCAAATTTCACAAACAATATTTCACACAGAACAAAAGTTATAGCCCTTTTAGTGAGACCAACCACTGTTTTTGACGATCCAAAAACGCAACGCAACAAAAAGTAATGTGGAGAGATTTTATTAAGTTACATCTCAAATGAATTTTATCATGGAAACTTTATGCTGTTTTACAAGTTGTGTTCAATGTTTCCACCACCAGTGCCCACACTTGCCCTGTGTTTCTATGTAAAGTCATTGAAGGCCTTGTTGATGGGTTCCAGAAGTAAACCCTGCCATACCAACTCCAATGAGAACTTCAATTATCTTGTCGCTATTGGTTTTTGCCAGAGATTGTGGTATTTCTCCGGCATAGCTACCCCACGTGATAATCAAACCATCGAGTTCAAATCCTGATATTAGGGCCATTGATTTTTCTCAATGAAACCAGGACACATGACAATGAGCCAATTCCCTTTTATCAATTGCATAAGCCTACTCAACTTTCACTGTTTATCAGAGTAGACAAAGCGACAATTAGCCGATGGCTTTAACTCAAAACCATGCTCGTGAAGTGTCTGATTACGCATTTTGTCTGACATCGACACCTTGGCCATGTTCAATTTTAAGAATTTTGAGTATCATTACGTTAACAACAAAATTATTAATCTGACAGATTCTTTATAATTTATCAACTTGATTGTCATCTTGCTAAGTGACTTCACAGTTGCATGCAACTACGCTGGTACCCTGTTTCTTTACAAAATAATAATAATGATTGTCTGGCAAAATCAAGGTTATTTGATAACAAATATTTGAGATGTGACTTAATGAAATCCTTTTTGTTGCATTATGTTTTTGGATCTCATAAAACAGTGGATGGTCTTACTAAAATTGCTATAAGCCTTGTTCTGTTTTAAATATTTTGGTGAAATTTAGCCATTAAACATCAATCTGAATTACCTTTAAGCCCATAAACATTCTTTAGAAATTAGTGCTTTTGGCCAATATATCAGCAAAAATCCGTATGAATTACTTTTTTACAGCCCATCCTGTATTTTATATAAGCATGTAATATTCAGCCACATCTTCAGCTATATTAGACTTGTTATGTTCTCCATTGACTCCTCTCAAGCAGCAAATCAAGTATAGGATCGCTGCACTAGTTTGGCACTGCCTACTAGGTCTAGGCTCCGGCCTATCATGATATGTCGAAGACTTTAGCTTGCTCCCTTGTTTCCTCTCGCCTTGATTATGCTAATGCGATTTTTTTGGGCATTTCAGACTATAGGCTGCAACGCATCAAAAATTCCTTAGCTCGGGTTGCGCTGCGTGTCCAACTTCGATCAAGTTCTTCAGTTTTACTTCATCAGCTGCATTGGCTTCCTGTCGAGTTCAGGATGAAATTTAAACTGGCCTGTTTAACCTACAAATCCTTCTCTACCGGAACTCCTCCCTACCTTCAGTCACTGCTTACTCCTTACATTCCTCCTCGTTGCCTGCGATCATCAAGCATGGGTCTTTTAGCTGAGCCTCGATGCAGAACTCTTATAAGCTCACATGCATTCCATGCCTCTGATCCCAAAGAATGGCATCTACTTCCACTCTCGTTGCTCAAATTCACTCCCTACTTTCAAAAAACGGCTCAAAACTCACTATTTCTCTTTGGCTTTCAAGCACTGCATCTTCCTCTGGCGGCTAACTATCCGCACCTCAGATTCACACTTTGGTGTGACCTTGCGCGCGTAACAAATTCATGTAATAATAATAATAATAATAATAATATCATAGCACCCCTGTAACCATGCTCTTAGTGCTTCTCATTTGAACACACCCTTTGCTCGCCTGAACAAGGTTTGCTTTCTCATTTTCTCACACCTTAACTGCCCAGAACAGTTGGCCCCTTGATCCGGAACGGTCTCTCATAGACGCTACACCACCATCCTAGAACTCCATCACAGTCATTCCTCTCTCACCTTAAGACCATGTTATTTGGCCGTGCTGAGGTTTGGAGCGCCTCTGAGTGGCCCCCTTAAAAAAGTGCAATACAAATAGTGCCGTGAGGAAAAAAATTGTCCGGAAAAGTTCATATTTTTCCGGAAAATTTCCAATATTTTTCCATCAATACAATGTTACTAAATAACAATTTAAATCGATAATTATGCTTAAACATTAACCACTGTAAGCTATATTATTTAGTCATTGCTGATTTTTTCATTCAATAGACGACATTTATTGCTTACTGTTTAGTGCACACATCGACAATACATTTAAGAATTAATTGCAATTAGACTTCACTGTTATTATCGAGAATTTTTTTATGATTTAGTCTTCCAACTCTTATTTTTTTTTACTTTTTAAAATATGATAGACGCCAAATGTTTTAATAAGTACGGCAACAGATTAATTCCTACAAGTCCTATTACATACATTTATTATATGATTAAAATATTATGTTATTGGCATTGCCATTGCAGTGTGAGACCAATCAATTTTAAAATCTGCTTTTCTTGGAAATCTGCTTTTCTTGGTAAGAAGCAAAGAGTATGTTTTGGTTTAAATTTTTTAGCTACGAGCTGTTGCCTTGAATAAGCGGTGTATGTACAACGGAAAAAGACATTTTTCTTTCCCTATGTAACCTCATTTATTCATTTACCGTCCATAATTATTTTATGTAATTTATTACTTCTGAAATCCCTTACATTTTTTCCTTACTTTCAAGGATTCAGCTAATTTACATCACCATTTAACTGCTTTGACATAATCCTAGATAGCGCAGTAAAAGAAATAGTTGAGCAGGCCCAGAGCAGCTGACAAAAGGGTGCCAAGCCAAATGAATTGAGTTTTGAAGAGTTGAGGCGGAGTCGATTGGACGACATCGAAGTCCTCGATGAGATTCTCACTTACAGAGAACAATTCGACAGATTTTGGCTGTTGCTCGGCTTCCGAAGCCCATATCTCGGTAATTGAGCAGAAAGCGGGCACATCATTTTTCACCGCATATCAGACCTTTCATGAGATTCTCACTTACCGAAATAAGTTGACAGATTTTGGCTGTTGCTCGGCTCCCGAGGCCCATATCTCGGTAGGTGAGCAGAAAGCGGGCACGTCATTTTTCACCGCAATTCAGACCTTCAAGTCAAAATCAAGTAAAATCAATCGGTAAATGAGCACACCAGATCAGTCACCGATAGTCATACTGTTCCATACTGGGAGCAACTATGGTTAGCAACTATACCTTTCTTTGATTTGGCATGCGTGAGGTTTTTTGAATATGGGTCATTCCATGTCAAATCAACCAATGGTCACCACCACACCATTTCAGAATTTGATATTTGGTCAGTTTGTAAACCAACATATCATAGGAAGCTATTCAAATTATTAGCTCAAAATGTTTTATGGTCTTCGAGATATGACCACTTTTATAGTGGGGCGGGTAGTGACAGCGTGCGAACGACATAATTCTGAGGCATTTTATTGTTAATAACTCAGGTAGCATGCTAGATACCATACAATTTTCAAAACATTATTAGTCATATATGAGTAGACTCTGACAATATTAGTAAAACTTTACAATTTGAACTATTACTCACTAACTGTACCTGGCCACGTCTTGCTGTGGCTGAAGAGACTGTCCAACCCTCCCTCCCTGCCTTTCTCCCTTTCTCTGTCCCTTTCTACCTCCACTCCCCTGCCTCTCTGCATCCCTCCCTCCCCTCCCTCTTCCTCAAGCTCCCTCCCTCTCCTTTCCTCCCTCACCCTCCATTCCCGACAGCTACATAGATATATGCGCTAAAACTGTGAGCGTGCATTCTGGACAAAGTCACATACATAACCACATCCTTTCTTATAGATTTCTTTTGTGTCCGTCTTTCTGTTTGACCGGGATGCATTTCCTTAGTTTTTTAGCTTTTCACTCCAAACCTTCACTACTGTGTCATTCAGTCATTCATTCATTTCGAGAATTTATATAGCGCCTCTTCATGAAAACTACTAAGAGGCGCTCCCAGCCCAGCCACAGCTAAAATAGTACTAGACTATGATGGAGCACAAGAAAGACAGCATCGCCAAACAAGTGCAGCAACTCGGTAGGATATGCGCTTTGAAACAGGTAGCCAGTGAAGAACGTCACGCATATAAGCAGAGACGGGGGCATATTCAGGAATGCGGCCAATGAGGCGAGCAGCCGAACGAAGAACTCGTTCAAGGCCCCCAATTAGTCCAAGTGGCAGACCAAGAAGTACCGAACTGCAGTAATCAATTCTACTAGTGACAAAGGCATGCACAAGAGTCATAGTAGCAGTATGAGAGAGGGATCTTGAGTACAACTTGGAGTTGTCGAAGCTGGTAGTAGCAACTACGAGTGACCAAATTGATATGCTTTGAGAAATTGAGCTCTTGATACAAGGTAATGCCAAGGTCTCGCACTGTGAGAGAGAACGAGATGAGGGAAAGTTGCTGTTATTAAGTGCAGGTCAATGGACGCCAATTCCCTGCGAGTACCAAACCAGATGAACTGAGTTTTAGATGGATTTAGCAGCAAACGATTAAGCAAAAAAATTATTGTGGTGTTTCCGGTAACCCGACCGACCCTCTTTCATTGCCGCGACTCAAATAATTTTGTGAAATTTTTTATTAAAAAAAAATTATTTACAATTTTTTATTTTATTTTAATTTTTTCAATTTTTTTAAAAACATTTTTTATTGACATAATACGGTGACATTGCCTTCCGTATAGAGTTGGATCTTAGGCCAAAAAGTTGTGTTCTGGTAACCCGACCGACTCACTTTTATTGCCGCAACTCGGAAAATTTTATGGAATTTTTTAATTTACAGTGACAAGAGATTCACGCCTGCCTAACTACTTCCTGGCTGCCAGTCTTGAGAAACCTCTAGCCTTATCATTCTCACTTAAGCCACCTCTAACGGTGACTAGGAAAAATAAAGCTAGCAACCTATAGGTGTAACTAGTCACTGGCTCGCCCAGTTTAGAATGACCCCTAGCAGTGATGTTCTGTTCGCACTCATCTTCTCCTTCCCTTCCCACTTTATCTTACCAGAAAAGATGTCAACAATATGAAATTAATAGAATTGTTTTCTAGAGCAATTTTAGGTGCAGACAGTCGGGAAATAGGCAGTTTATACTTGCTTAGAACACGTAGGCCTACTTTGTTGCAGCGTGTACCTTTATGCAAAAAAGAGTAGTGGGCAGGGGCGCAACCAGAACATTTTCCTGGGGGGTGCTCAGAACTATTATTGTAAGCGCTGAAGTCACGAAGCCAATGCCGACTATAAAATACTAAAAGAGCGAAAGACCCCTACCCCCCCTCCAACAAAAAACTCATCGGATTTGGAAAAATTGCGTGGGTCACCTTTTTAGCCTTGGGGGTGCTCAAGCACCCCCCAGCACCCCCCTGGTTGCGCCACTGGTAGTGGGGTATAATTTTTCGGATTCTCACTGTATAAAAATATTTTACCAAAATCAAAATATTTGTCGACCTACCTACCCAATTTTTTAGAGCTCTGTTACCGGAAACACAACATTTTTTTTGGCCTTAGATGCCATCCATGATAAGAGAGCATCAATGGCATTAGATATTAAAGACACAGTGAACTGAATGCTTCTGAGCACCACTACAATTTTTATATCACCAGAATACTTATGTAAGATAAATTCCAGTTGTCCATTTTCCCAATATCGCCTGGTGAAGTTGACCCCCATTCGTCAGTTCGACAAAGATTGGCATGTCAGCATGAAAATATTTTCAATCAAATACCACAACAAAGTACATCCAGTAGGAGCCAATTACTAGCTAAATCAGAATATGGCCAGATTATATATTTCTTGCACCTATATTTTCTCATATGGGTCAGGCAAATTCAAGAAAATGCAGTTTGCGAGTCCTGAGATGGCATATTGGCAGCTGTCGTGTAGAGTCCCTACACAAGACACAGTCAGTATTATAAGCTCATTGTGTCACCACCAACTTGCTGAATACAGCAGTGAAAACTTCATGCCTCTACCTGCACTACTTCTCGAGATACTTCATGTTGAATATTGCCACAGAGAACATTTCGCGAAATCGAACGCAAATTTTTGCCTAGCCCACCTCACTTTAAAACGACATATCTCGGTCAAATTTTGAAATATTTTAATAAAATTTTGTATTTGAGATCAGAATTGTTGGGCAAACAGATGATAACATTTTCAGCAAAATCTAAAGTTGAAGGTGGGAAGGTCTGGTTGATCTGACATGGAATGACCCAGAAGGATTTTTAGAAAAGGAGCAGAACTCGTGTCAGTCTCAGAGGAAGACTATTCCCCCGAGAAAGCACGGTTCCGCATAGTGGAAGTATGAGCAAAAGGAGTCCTGAGAGCAGACTTTGCTCAGTCGAAGTGAAGAGAGCGGAAATGGCGAGAACCAAGAGTAGGACTACAGAGATCAAAAAGGTAGGCAGGAGCAAGGCCTAGCATGCAGCACCAGACTAGAGTAGATATCCTACACTCAATTCACTGCTTGAGTGGGAGCCAGTGGATAACGTCACGCATAGAGCTAGAGATGTGGCTGAATTTGGGTATGCGACCAATAAGGTGGGCTGCAGAGGGAAGGACGTGATCAAGGCAATTCAGACAAGCAATTGGCAGGCCAGCATAGACAGCAGCAGTAGTCAAGTCTGGTGGTTAAAAAAATGGATAAGGCATCATAAGGGTTGCAGCAGCAGTAGGAGTAAGCGACTCAGCGAGCGAGCAAAAGTGCGTAGTTGACGCAGTTGATAATAACAGGCACGGCTGCTGAGCTAGTGAACGTGTGGAGCAAAAGGGAGCTCTTGGTCCAGAGTAACACCAAGGTCACAGACTCTGGCCGAGAAGACAAAATCAGGAAAGGCATAGAAGCAATGGTTGTCATATCTAGCTTGCCAGCTGCTGGCGGATGCTAAGCCAAATAAACTGAGTTTTTAACGAGTTAAGACAGAGTCGATGGGAAGACATCCAAGTCTCCAATGCTAAATTAATTAGATTCTCACTTACAGGAACAATTCGACAGACGTTTGGCTGTGGCTTGTTTCCCAAATCCATTTTCTCGGTAGGTGACTTCAAAGCAGGCACGTCATTTTTCACCGCATATCAGACATTCAAGTCTAAAAAACAAGTAAATCAATCGATAATCAAGCACACCAGATCAGTCACTGATACACAGAAAGTAAACATATATGACCACCGCAGATTGGGGCAAAATAGAACGCTAATATTTCCGATTCAATTAGTACAAGTAATCATAGCTACTGGTAGTTCTAACACTGGTTTCAATATAAATGTATATCAACAGGAGTAGAGCGGCAGCAAACTCCCGGGTAGTGCCTAAGTTTACTGCAGTCTTGAGAGTCGGTCAGTGCAAAGAGGCAGAAGGGTCGTTTAAGGGCAGGCGTCGGCTTGGTCAGGTCAAACATCGTGAGGATCTGCTAGAATACACGTTTACCATCCACGACTTCTACTTAGCAAAAATTATTTTCGTCAATCCAATTTGCATGCAACCCATGCAATAGAGAATAACAGGTAGTCTTTGCCGTTAGGTTAGGGATAGTGTCATCATTCGAAACCCTGGTTGATTGATGAAGATAATTCCTGGTGAAGTAGAAGCCTAATTGGTCATAAAATACTAGCTTAACTCACAATTAATGATGTCAATTTGATATTGAATTAATGTTGTCTATCACCTCAACAAAAATGCAGTTATCTTAATTAACATCAATCTTAACTACTAATTTTAACTACTAACAGCCTGCAATACACGGCGCTAGCAGCAACCTACAAAGCACGTCTATCCTACAGGGCTTCGGGCCTCGAACTCGGGTCCGCTGATCTCCATACCAGGTCCAATTGTTCATGTTGTTTTCTTACAAACAGCCAAAAAGCAGATAAGAAAGGGAAGAGGTTATAGTTTCAACCATGCTTTCATTGCATCAAATCAGCAACTCGACAAGACATCATGGGACCATCATGTGTGTGTGGGGGGCGGTGGTGTAGTGAGTATGTTCGTTGCTTTGTAGCCGGAGAGTTGCAGGTTCTAATCCACCGCAAGCCGCCTGGCACGGCCCTTGAGCAAGCCCTTCACTCGCAATTGCTCATGCGCCTCGGCGTGAAACTTTCGATTCAGTGTCCGCGTTGTAGTCTGGAGCGTTTCTGAGTACAGTAATTCTGAAGGTCGCTAAAACAAGTAACATACATACATACGTTTTGGTAAACACGCACACTGCATGACCGTACTCCAAACAATATGGGGTTATTGTTACTGACGTCTCGGTAGGAAGTAAACAGTATGGCGGTCGCAGATACACGCAGAATAGAGCGGTCTCAACTCCGGCGATCGATAGCCCAATGTTTCCGCTTAATAGTCAATGGTCAAAAGACACGGCAAGTGTGCAATAAGACAGCAGGCAAAAATAAGTAAGTAAGTAAAAGTTCAGCTTTTTCAATTGCATCAGCTGTTTTATGAATCCAACTTCTGTTTCAATGATGATTATTTTTCATCAATCCAGCTCCAATTTAATCGGAGACATTTTAATCAATCCAGCTCCTATTTAATTAAGAAGATCCTTATCCATCCATTTCTAATTTAATCAACAACATTTTCATCAATCCTGCTCCAATCTAAGCTATACTATTTTTATTAACCCAGCTTCTGTTTCTTGCCTGTTATTTTCGTCAGCCCAGCTTCTATTTCAAATATAAGAATACCATCATCCAGCTTCCATTACTTAAGCGTTTTGTTTTCATCAATCCGACTTCTATTTCAGATCTAGAAATACCTTCATCACTTACTTACTTACTTCACGCAACATCACTGACTGAAGCGGGACCCCAATGTTTCGCGCGGAAACATTGGGCTATCGATCGCCGGAGTTGAGGCCGCTCTATTCTGCGTGTATCTGTGACCGCCATACTGTTTACTTCCTACCGAGACGTCAGTAACAATCACCCAATATGGTTGCCAACGAATGCAATAAATTAGAGCGCAGCGACCTATCGACTGCATCGCAACATGCATCCCAACATGCAACGCGCTGTTTGGAGTACTGGCATGCAGTGTGCGTGTTTACCCATGTTTAACAGACTCCTTAAAACTTTTTTGTTTCACGGTGGTTGGACTGGAAGCGCCTCTGAGTGGCCTTCTTGAAGGGCGCTATATAAATTCTTGAAATGAATGAATCAATACATACCAGTGTGTAATCCAATGCGCTAACATTCCTATAGATGTACTAGCTAGTTTAGAACGCTTCAGCCGATCAATTTGTAACTTTATTTCAATACTGCACGCCTACACATAATATACTGCATTGTCAATTTCCGATTAACAAGCCAACAGATAAACAAGAATAAAATTCTTAACGATTCGCGCGGATAACTTTTATACAAAAATGCCTCATGGTTAGAAGCATTTCATCGTTCGATGTAAACAGGAAGCGGAAGTTATTAAACAGGCCCACGATTCTATATAGCAAGGATCTATCATGCTTCTCTACAACGACCATAGTTAAGTAAGTAAGTATTTTCTTTGCTACTTAAATTGCACAAGCACAATGGGACATAAAAGATCAAGTCGTCATTAGGTTACAATATATAGATGTGATAATTGGTAATAAAGGATACAAATTAAAGCACAATATGAATGAAAATACTCAAATATTAGCGTCAAACAGGTATAACCTATCCAGAATTTTTAACAAACAAATCACATCGGGGTATCTCTAGATTGCGTGTGTGGCTTAAGGAAGTCACTGGAAGTAGCCAGTCACTCACTAGCTACACACAAGGCTACACACAGCGTTAATTAGTTAATCTAATAAAATGCAACTTCTTTTATCGTGCAGGTTAACGAAGTAAAATAGAAAATAATTAGATCTACATAGACCCTACTTTTCTGCTGTAGCAGTGTAGATTTGATAGTAGCCGCAATCTTCAGATTTCTAAAGCGTCGCCCGAAAGCCAAGCGCAGGGCCCCGTCCTATTCACGAGCAGTGTCATAACATGGGACGCGGTGGTGTAGTAGGTATGTTCGTCGCCTTGAAGCCGAAGGGTTGCTGGTTCGAATCCACCTCTGGTCGCCGCGTAGGGACCTTGGGCAAGTCTTTCGCTCGCAATTGCTCAGCGCTTCGGCGTAAAACTCCGATGCAGTGTTAGTCGGGAGCGCCTCTGAGTAGGGAGCTTGAAGAGGCGCCATAACAAGTGCACATACAAACAAACAATAAATGTCGCTGTGACATAGGTCAGTGCAGTTAAACAGAGATTAACCAGATCTAGGCTATACCTATAATTATACTCCAACCGATTTCGATTTGAGCGAATAGTAGTAGGCCTAAATAGCAACTCAAAAAGCCTGGTAAAAATTCTCATAGGTCTAGGCAAGGAAATTGCAGTCAGATAATAGATAGGAACATGTTAGATCACCGATGAAAGCATAGCACTAACTGATGTCAAAACATAGTAGGCCTACTACAACGCATATAATTTTGCACGGGTTTTATTCGATTCTGGCTAACGCGAGAAACCAATTCGAGTTGTTCGTGCTTATAGCAAAGACTCTATGGTCTTTGCTTATAGTGCATCGATCTGCACCGAAAATCTACATGAAGTGACTTGATTTTTTCAAGAAGTGGACTTAAACTGACTTGAGACGCAAGCAAATGTATATTTATCAGGTCAGCAGTTTTGTAGTGTCTCTGCATCACACACACACACACACACACACACACACACACACACACACACACACACACACACACACACACACACACACACACACACACACACACACACACACACACACACACACACACACACACACACACAGAGACAGACAGACAGACAGACAGACAGACAGACAAACAAACACGCAAGCACATGCATACATGCGCACATTCTCACACACACACACAAACAAACACACAAACACGCAAGCACATGCATACACGTGCACATGCTCACGCGCATACTCACATACACACCATCACGGACAGGCACACACCCAAATACACCCACACGCACACAAACACAGACACACGCATGCAAGAAGCACACACAGACACACGCACATGCGCGCACACCCATGCACACATACACGCAAACACAAACACACACGCACACACACGCACCCAAACACCCTTACGCGCGCGCACACACACAAATAACCGGCACGCATACACAGATATAGGCCTACATACAGACACACACCCGCACACATGCAACATATGCACGCAGAGACACGCGCGCGCATACGCACACAGACACACACGCACTTTAATCTTCCATAGTCGGTTTGCGTATTTTTTCCACAAAGTGTGGAATATGAAGGAAGAGTAAGAGTTCATCGGCAAGATTGTAGAAATTTGATAGGCATGCAGGGACGTCAACATCGAGGGAATGGCATTTGTGGGTCATTAGGGCGCTCACACGCTGAGCTGCAGATGCGGAACCCTCTGTTCCCCTCTCTTTGCACGGGGAGTTTATCTCGGAATCCTCGTCCTTTTCCGAAAGTAATTAGGCAGCGAGCGTCTGGTATTCTCAGTCGAGAATGGACACCACTGACTAGTATCGTCTGGCAGGCAGGCAGACAGATACACGCACACGCACACACAATAAGCAGGCAGGCAGGCTTGCTAGCTGGCAGGCAGGCAGGCAGGCAGGCAGGCAGGCAGGCAGGCAGGCAGACACGCACACACATAAGCAGGCAGGCAGGTTTGCTGGCTGGCAGGCAGGCAGGCAGGCAGGCAGGCAGGCAGGCAGGCAGGCAGGCAGGCAGGCAGGCAGGCAGGCAAACAGATAGACACACACGCGCACACATAGGCAGGCAGGCAGGCTGGCAGACAGACAGACACACACGCATACACATAAGCAGGTAGGCAGGCCAGCTGGCTGGCAGTCTGACAAACAGATAGACACACACGCGCGCACAAAAGCAGGCAGGCAGGCTTGCTGGCTGGCAGGCAGGCAGGCAGGCAGGCAGGCAGGCAGGCAGATAGACGCACAAGCACACACATAAGCAGGCAGGCAGGCTTGCTGGCTGGCAGGAAGGCAGGCAGGCAGGCAGGCAGGCAAACAGATAGACACACACGCGCACACATAGGCAGGCAGGCTGGCAGACAGACAGACACACACGCACACACATAAGCAGGTAGGCAGGCCAGCTGGCTGGCAGCCTGACAAACAGATAGACACACACGCGCGCACAAAAGCAGGCAGGCAGGCTTGCTGGCTGGCAGGCAGGCAGGCAGGCAGACAGATAGACGCACAAGCACACACATAAGCAGGCAGGCAGGCTTGCTGGCTGGCAGGAAGGCAGGCAGGCAGGCAGGCAGACAGGCAGGGTGGCAGATAGACACACACACACACACACACACACATAAGCAGGCAAGCAGGCTTGCTGGCTGGCAGGCAGGCAGGCAGGCAGACAGGCAGGCAGACAGATAGACACACACGTGCACAGATAAGCAGGCAGGCTGGCAGGCAGATAGACACACACGCACACAGATAAGCAGGCAGGCAGGCAGGCAGGCAGACAGATAGACACACGCGCACACACATAAGCAGGTAGGCAGGTTTGCTTGTTGGCAGGCATGCATGCAGGCAGGCAGGCAGGCAGGCAGGCAGACAGATAGACGCACAAGCACACACATAAGCAGGCTTGCTGGCTGGCAGGCAGGCAGGCAGGCAGGCAGGCAGACAGATAGACACACACGCACGCACATAGGCAGGCAGGCAGGCAGGCACGCAGGCAGGCAGGCAGGCAGACAGGCAGACAGACAGACAGACAGACAGACACACATGCACACACATAAGCAGGCAGGCAGGCAGGCTGGCAGACAGATAGACACGCACGCACATAGGCAAGCAGGCAGGCAGGCAGGCAGGCTGGCAGGCAGACAGATAGACACACACGCACACACATAAGCAGGTAATAATAATAATAATAATAATAATAATAATAATAATAATAATAATAATAATAATAAAAATGATGAAAATAATAATAATAATAATAAAATAATAATAATAGTAGTAATAATAATAATAATAATAAAAATGATGATAATAATTATAAAAATAATAATAATAATAATAATAATAATAATATAATTATAATTATAAGAATAATAATTATAATATATAAAAATAATAATGAAGAACCTCAGAGTAATTTGGAAAGTGTAGTAGTAATGACAATAAAAATAATAATAGCAATAAGAAAGAGAGATGGGAGGTGGAGGGAGAGGGACAGGGATACCCTGGGACAAGGACAGGAAAAGGGACAGGAACAGCGCCAGGGAGACCGGAGGCGACAGAGTCTCTTGGCCTAACTAAATTTGAGTTGAATTACTCTGAACATTGCTTAGGATACTTAAAAAATTAGTCATTTTAAATTTTGATTACAGCATGATTTCTTCAATTATAGCGCCCATGCACATGGGCGGAGTTTATCAGGGGTTATGGGGGGCTAAGCCTCCCCAAGAAGACCCAGATTAATATCTTTACCGTGTAAATGGTATCTTTTCCCGGACTTAGCCCCCCCCCAAGAAGGCCTTAGAGGCCTAGCCCTTCCATGAACGGAAACCAAGCTCCGCCCATGCCCATGCATTTTTCGATAATTGGGATAGAATGTTTTTTCAATTTAGTTTGTAGCACCATTATAGTACTGTTACACTTAAAATATAATATTATGTGAATTTTACAGGGTCATATCATCATTACAGTATTACATGCTGCAATGACACATAACTTATAGTTTCACGTGCACGAGAATATGTTTATGTTGCGGCCCGCGAGTCGTTAGAAATTTCCAAATGCGGCCCACATGCTGACTTGAGTTTGAGACCCCTGATATAGATATTGATATACCATCTTGAATCCATGTGGTTCAAAAATGTTGTATCTGAGCTGGTTACTCGTGGAAGCCATATGCATACCATATTGCATTCTGATGGTTTTCCGATCTGTCTGCTGCATGAGATACATATCGGTATACCATCTTGAATCCATGTGGCTAAAAAATGGTGTATCTAAGCTGGTTACTCATGGAAGCCATATGTATACCATATTACATTCTGATGGTTTTCCGATCTGTCTGCTGTATGAGATTCATATTGGTAAACCATTTGTGTGTACATTTATGTGGTACACACACACATATCATGGTATCATGTAGACCTATTGCATTGTATTAGCATTTCTCTCATCAAGAACCAATCAGAAGCGAAGTGGTTGGCCTATGCCGTATATTCAAGCTGGTTACATAAGGAAGCCACAAGATAAAAATATCTGCGTTTGAAAAAGAAATTAATTAGCAAGTCATCTGGAATCTACAATTAAATCTATCATACAGCATGGATAAGTGTTCGTGACATTATTATAGATGCTATATTATATATATAATGTATATATATATATACACACAGACAGACAGACAGACAGAGAGAGAGACAGAAGGAGACAGACAGACAGAGAGACAGAGACGGATATAGAGACAGATACAGAGACAGATACAAAGACAGAAAGACATATACAGAGAGAGAGAGACAAACAAACAGACAGACAGACGGAGAGACAAACAAACAGACAGAGAGACAGACAAAAAGACAGACAGACAAACAGACAGAGGGACAGATAGAGAGAGAGAGAGAGAGAGAGAGAGAGAGAGAGAGAGAGAGAGAGAGAGAGAGAGAGAGAGAGAGAGAGAGAGAGAGAGAGAGAGAGAGAGAGAAAGAGAGACATACACACGCGCGCATTTTGACGGTTTTCGGATCTGTCTGCTGTATGAGATATGTATTGTTATACTATATCGTATCCATGTGGCTCAAAAGTGGTGTACATAGGCTGGCTACACATGGAAGCCACGTGCATACCATATTGCATTTTGATGGTTTTCGGATCTGTCTGCTGTATGAGATATGTATTGTTATACTATATCGCATCCATGTGGCTCAAAAGTGGTGTACATAGGCTGGCTACACATGGAAGCCACGTGCATACCATATTGCATTTTGATGGTTTTCGGATCTGTCTGCTGTATGAGATATGTATTGTTATACTATATCGTATCCATGTGGCTCAAAAGTGGTGTACATAGGCTGGCTACACATGGAAGCCACGCGTATCCATGTTGAGAGGGAGAGGGAGAGGGAGAGGGAGGGAGAGGGAGGGGGAGGGGATGGGAGGGAAGGTGAGGGGAGATATATATTTATATGTACGGACGGACAGACAGGGATGGGGAGGGAGAGAGAGCGGGAGAGTGAGGGAGAGGGAGAGGGAGAGACATGGACAGGGACAGGAAAAGAGACAGAGACAGCGCCAGGGAGACCGGAGAGAGAGAGAGCAATAGCGACAGGAACAGAGACAGAGACAGACAGAGTCAGGGTCAGGGACAGGGGCAGGAACTGGGAGAGAGAGAGAGACAGGGACAGGGAGAGGGAGAGGGCGAGGGAGAGGAACAGGGACATTGACAGAGGCAGGGAAGCAGAGACAGAGACGCGGACACGGACAGGGAAAGGAGCCAGACGCGGACAGACGGGGAATGGGAGACGGGGATGGACAGGGACAGGGACAGGGACGAAAAGACGAAAAGAGACAAGGACAGAGACAGGGACAGAGACAGAGACAGGGACAGGAACTGGGAAAGGGAGACGGAGAGGGACAGCGACAGGAACAGACACAAAGACTGAGACACACACAGAGAGAGACAGAGATAGAGAGAGAGGAACAGGAACTGGGAAATGGGATGGAGAGGGACAGCGACAGGAACAGACACAGGGACTGAGACACCCACAGAGAGAGACAGAGATAGAGACAGAGATAGGAACAGGAACTGGGAAAGGGAGACGGAGAGGAACAGCGACAGGAACAGACACATAGACTGAGACACACAGAGAGAGACAGAGATAGAGACAGAGAGAGTAACAGGAACTGGGAAAGGGAGACGGAGAGGGACACTGACAGAAAGAGGGACAAGGGCAGGGACAGAGACACGGACAGGAAAAATGGAGATGGACACGGGCAAGGATTGGGAAAGGGAGACTGAGATGGACAGGGCAGGGACAGGGTATGTCTGTCTGTCTGTCTGTCTGTCTGTCTGTCTGTCTGTCTCTCTCTCTCTGAGACTGAGAGGCCTTATGCGTGTTTTATGGCATTTTGATGTTCAGCATATCTGCCTTCTGTATGAAATGCGTATTGGTAGAACATATTAGAACCACATGGAATGCAAATGGTCTAGATATGCTAATAACATAGAGCACACATATGGATACCTTATGTCATTTGGATGGCTAACAAAAATGCCTTCTATAGTATATGAAATAAATACGTAGGCCTATTGGTAAACTAACTTGAATCTGTGTGACATTGAAGTTGTGGTAAACTGTGTGTGATCTATATCTGACTATTGCATGGCGTATGTGAGCTGGTTACATACACACGCATAAGTAGCCTTCACTAATAATATTATGATGTGTATGGAACGTTGTGCACACATTAACGAACATCTCAGATCCTGCAGTTATTTCATACGGCTGCTTGGGCTGGTACGATCCGTACGTAAGTACCTTCAACAGGCGGGAGACTCGCCTCCACCCAGCACACACCTCGGCCCGCAGTAGCCGGGTGGGCAGGGGTGGGGGCGGTGGGGTGGGGCAGTGGGGAGACAATTGTCCGTAAAACCCTAATTTCACAGGTGGCGTACCGGTGGAGGTCGGAGTGTGGTGGGGTGTGGTGGGGTGGGTGGTGGGGTTTGGGGGAAGTGGTGGGGGAAAATTTTGCGGTGTGGTGGGATTGTGGCCGGGAGCGGGTCGAATCATAAATTTCCCGGGCAACGCCGAGTACCCCAGCTAGTAACTCCATAAGTAGGGAAGTTCAAGCAAATGATCGTCGATCTACGCGTGCACTTTGCAGTAACATTGAAAGTGCGCTGAAGTCGAGCATGCATTGTAGGCCACCAATGTGCCAATGTCTTGCAACAAATTTGTCTATCGGATATACCGGTCTAAGGTGTGTAGGCTACGAGCGTGCATGCGTGTGAGTGGACGTATGCGTAGTTGTGCGCGCGTGGGCGCTCGTGTGTGTGTGGCCCTACATTGGGATATGTAAACGTGGCTCATTAACTATCACTTGGTCCGTATCGGCAAGTCTCTATTAATACAATAATGTCAGAGACGTGCGCCTGTATAATGCTGCCTTAGACCATGGCTACTCAGAAGTTTTCGATTTTTATCCCCTCATTTCCAACAACTTCTGTAGACCTGTCGGACTTCACACTCTGATGCGTTTCTCGCAATTTCTGAATGCATAACATCATGCAGGATTTGTATGGTATGCATATGGCAAATGCTATATGGCTGTGCCATCTGTATAACTTATACAGCCCTTAAGGGCTACACGGATGTATTTTTCCCATATGGTAGACATATGGCCATGTTGTTGGGGAGGCGCTTATAGCGAAGTTGCTCAGAGCGCTCTACTCTTTCTGTGCTGCTCGAGATCTGTTTGTTTCGGTGCCACTGTGCCAGGTCAAAATCAGAGGTCAAGACGAGGAGACAGCATGATAAAGGCTTACTGTGGCAATCTGTGATGATGGCAGTCGTGTGGTGGTGCAGGAGTAGAAGCTGTAGAACCAGGATGTGATTGATTGACTGAAGAATTCGATTTTCAGTCGCGAGTGGAAAGCAGCAGAGGAGAGTGCAAGCGGACGAGAGTTAGGCCTAATTCAGATTATAGGCCTAAGGGACGAGCTATAGCATGGGCTATAAGGAGTGGTCTCAGAATTTCAAAGACGATGTAACTTGAGACAGATATAGAGTAGGAAGTTAGCCTCTGATATGAGAGTAGATCCGAGTGGATGGCTGAGCAAACGGGCGGGATACTTTGGGAGTTATAGTTCCAAAGAGCTGGTGCAGCATATATGCTATGGGAGCCTATGGGAAGTGGTTGCAGTCTTGCAGAATTTCAGAAAGGACGCGACTGGGTCCAATCGAGGTACAGAAAGATATGACGATGAACGAGTAGACCCGAGCGGTTGGATGGTTCACAGTGGCGTATACAAAAGCAATGCTTTTAACGTGCAGTTGTACACAAAATGTGCAGTTCTAAAAGGATTTGTGCAGTAGGCCTACTGTTGTAGAAGCACTGCTGTACAGTTAAAACTAGCAAAAAGGTCGTTGTTCTTCGATTGGAAGTAATTTACCATGGATGATGGGAAAGAAAAGAACTTCAAAGAAGGGGTTGTGCAGTTCTAAAAATTCCTTTAAAAACAGCCTTGTACAAAAGAGGGGTTCAGGGGGTTAAAACCCCATTGGCTTAGAAAAGTTTTTTTAAAGGTTATTTATCAACTTAAGTAAGACAAACAATTGTTTGTAGTAACAATTGTTGTTCTTACTTTATTCCTTTTGTTACTTTATTCCCTTTCTATTTACTGCAATACTGCTGGTGTCAGGAAGCGCATCCGGTCCGGCCATACCCCCCCCATAATAAATTCCTGACTACGCCACTGATGGTGCATATAGTTTACGAATGTTACTGTCCATGGAAATGATGACTGCATGGGTAGTAGCTAGAGGTAGGCCTACATGTAGCGAAAAGAAAATCTATATTCAAAGCATAAGTCTAGAAAGTATAAAGTTGTCAAATTGTTAGCAGACCCCGATTCGTCGAATAGCCGATCCGCGAGCCATTTCTGGGGCCGAAGATGCATGTTCCTAGCCTTGTCTAACTATATGCCTGGGGCCTACAGGACTACTGTATAGGGCCTAATGTTGGTGACCGATGATGAAGAAAAACATAGTTTCTTAAGCCCAACTTGATTGTCTGCAGGCAGTAGCGGCGCTAGGGGGAATAGGGGGCAAAGCCCCCCATAAAAAAGGCCATCCATTTTTTCTCCCATGTAAAAATAAATTTTTTGCACGATTGACTCCCTTTAGCCCCCCAAAAATACCCGCAAAGGTACGGACGAGGTTTGCCAGACAGTTTGGCGGACACGAAAAAACCCATTTTTCCAGATTTCGATCAAATGACTAAGAAAAGGGTCATCAGAAAATTTGACGGATGAAATGGAAATTTTTCTTGAGATTTTGGTCGATGAATTAAAAAAAGGTCTTCAGAAATTTTGCCGACTGAAAACGGAAAATTTTCTCCCGCAAATTCAGCCCTCCCAAACTGAAATCCTGGCGCCGCCACTGTCTGCAGGCTTTTAAAAAAATTACCCACTTGAAGTGTAGCTTAGCAAATAAATTAATTGTGGGGACCGGGTTCAACGAGCGCGAGCATTCCCAGATCCAAACCCCACACTCTGTTAGGGCACTCGATCTCGATGATCGATCACCCTGCCTGATCTTGCTGGAAAATAATTATTGTCACTGGCCACCAATAAGACTATACACCTCCAGGTTTTTTTAAACGTGCAGTTGTACACAAAATTTGCAGTTCTAAATGGATTTGTGCAGTTGTAGAAGCACTTCTGTACATTTAAAACTAGCAAAAAATGGTTATTGTTCTCCTATTGGAAGTAATTTACCATGGAGGATAGGAAGGAAAAGAAGGGATTGTGCAGTTCTAAAAATTCCTTAAAAATAGCCCTGGACACCTCCGGTCTAAACAAACAAATCAAGCATATGGTCGAGACCACACCATAACATTAGGTTAGACCTATAGACCTACACAATGCAGTCTAGCTGTTGCATTCGACGGCTCTATAAGCACGCAAGCATTGTCAAAAAATAAAGTCTGTATGCCTAAATAAGAAAGCTGGCTCAATGAACGACGACTCGATCGGCTGAGACATAAATTATGTTTGCATGATAAGCCTACCATGACTTTTTGTTTGCCCACAACGAACCCAGAGACCGACAACAGTCTCTTGCGTGGTGCTCTTTCAATACACACACACCAGCTGTGTTTGGCTGCGTTTGGCATTGTCGAGGCGAGCAAAAATAATGGCATCTTAACAGGTGGACTGTTTGCCCCATCATAATTAGGCTATGCCGTGTCGTCTGAGGACGTTACCTACAAGACGTCACGCATGGCAAGATTCTCAACGATGCGTCAACAATATCGTAGGGTTTTACGAAGGATTATTGAACGTGTTCATGAAGTTAGGTAACACGTGCAAGTCCTTTTTTAAACGACAAACTCTTTGGCAATCGACGCAACGCTCGTGAATAAGTTGAGTCTCTGCGCGCTTTTGAAATCTGGAGTTTATTTATTGCGGTTACCAACGACTTGTTTGGACCCGGAGCCAAGGTAAGGTAGGCCTATAAGATCGCGATGTTGCTATTCAAATTATTGTGAAGGCCCGGGACGCAACCATAAAGATAACGATTCTTTTTAACAGAATCCACGAAACAAGAATCAATACCAGAAATATGAGGAGACCGCAGAGATCCGTTAAGTTAGTTACGTTGAAAGCTTTGTTCTGCTTCTTTCTCTGCTCGTTCGTCGTTCTGAAAACGAAGCAGACGTTTCGAGAACTCGACCTTACCACAATCACGAAATATTCCATCATGAGACAGTACCAGGAAGGGTATCTTGGTTTCCTCGCTGATCCAAGCGAGTCGTGCGTCTGGAACGAACGACTTGGACTTCCGAGGTACGTGGCCGAACGTTGTCGACCGGAAGACAACCTCCCATGTTCGAACCTTACCTGCGCTAATCTCCTGTTTGGCGGAAACACTTCTGCCATCTACAGAACGGCGAGGGAATTCATGCAACTCAACGGTATCCCGCGCATTATAGAAGCCGACTATATTAGCATGACGCGAGACTGTGCGGCGTTTCGACTCGAACGAGGATACGAGCAGAAGATGAAGAACGATTACGAAGACTTTCCCATCGCATTCAATCTAATCGTACACCAAGACATCGAGCAGATCGAGCGACTCATCTACGCTCTCTACCGACCGAAAAACAGATTCTGTATTCATCTCGATCTCAAGGCATCCGAAGATCTGCAGGACGCAATGGACGGCATCGTCAGATGTCTTCCAAACGTTTTCATGGCGTCAAAGCGAGTAAGCGTCTTCTGGGGAGAGTTCAATCGCCTGGAGGCTGACATCAACTGCATGAAGGACCACGTGGACAGACCGGAAGACTGGAAATACCTCATCAACTCAGCTGGATCGGCGTTTCCGATTCGCTCAATGAAAGAGATGGTGGAAATCCTGAAGATCTACAACGGTGCAAACGACGTGGAGGGCATGACGGGCGATAGGGTGAACAGGGATCGATTCGAGTACGAGTTCGATCGAGGTAACGGGGGTCTGATTGCGATGAAGGAACCGAAGGTCAGACACCCGGATCCACCTTTTGAACTGGATATTGTTCGTGGGAGCGCTTACGGAGTGTTCAGTCGGGGTTTCGTCGAGTACGTTGTGAAGGACAAACGAGCAAAGGAGTTTCTGGAATGGTCGAGAGGAACGTTCAGTCCAGATGAGTTCTACTGGGCGACGCTGCATCACACCTTCTCGAATCCACACATCCACCCACCAGGCGGTTACGCAGGTTTGAAACACAGACAGACAGACAGACAGACAGACAGACAGGCAGACAGACAGACAGACAGGCAGACAGACAGACATACAGACTTAGCGACGGATTGGCAAGCAGATAACGTTTGATTCGACTAAAAGACTTCATAATGTTATATACATGTAGGCCTACTTGCATAAATACATGCATACACAGTACGGTGACAGGACAATTACCCCCTGGACAATTACCCCCCGGACAATTACCCTCGACAATTACCCCCTGGACAATTACCCCCCAGGACAATTACCCCCCGGACAACTACCCCCCATGCCAATTACCCCCGGACAACTACCCCCCGTGCCAATTACCCCCCGGACAATTACCCCCCGTACCAATTACCCCCCGGACAATTACCCCCCGTGTCATGTTAGATGCAAGTTAGTGTTAAGCATTCAAGAAAAATATTAAATAAGATCCAATCGAAAAACGGCTTTAAGCTAGTTGTAACGCCTGCCTAATAAAATCTTTAAATGTTTATCTTTCCCTCTCTGAGTGCTAGAAGGAGGTATGTACGCAGATAGCTGAGAAATAATGGTAGTAAGGTAAGGATAAATTAAGTACCCCAGCTAGTATAATTATATATATTATACAAGAGCGTGCAGGTAACGTATGCATGAGAGCGAGAGAAACAGATACATGGAGATAAATAGAGAAAGACATCGAGAGGAACAGAAGAGGCATGGAGTGCTAGAAGGAGGTATGTAAGGCTTGTAAGCAGATAGCCAGAGGCGGATCCAGGATTTCTGGTTAGGGGGGGCGTAAATACTACCAATCCAATCCCGTAATATTATATATATATATGTGTGTGTGTGTGTGTGTGTGTGTGTGTGTGTGTGTGTGTGTGTGTGTGTGTGTGTGTGTGTGTGTGTGTGTGTGTGTGTGTGTGTGTGTGTGTGTGTGTGTGTGTGTGTGTGTGTGTGTGTGTGTGTGTGTGTGTGTGTGTGTGTGTGTGTGTGTGAAATTAGATCATGCAAAACTATAATGATCCTTTTTATAGAAAATGTTATGGAACTTTAAAAAAATATATAGTTTCTCATATAAAACCACTGGTCTCCACTGAAGGTTAACAGTGAAACGATTATAAATCAGTTATCGGTTTTGATCATGCAACCCTTGATCCAAAAAGGAAATAATTAAGTGTCACATGACAGTGGATTAAGCAGTGCCATTCTCCTTGGATGCTTTCTGGCGTAGGCATTGATAATGTCTGCATTAGACTTGGGTGACTGACGCATATTACTGGCTGCTTGTGCAAGTGGTATTGGCTGAGTGGCAGATGCTTCCTGCTCCAATGGCGGAGTTCGAATTGTGCCACCAACAAGGCTCACGTAATGGTCTCCTTTGCCTTCTGCAATATGTCCAAGTAGCAACATTGGCAAGTCAGGCATGATGGTGCTACTCTCATTAGGAGCCACAACAGCTGTGGCATTGTCGCCAAGTGAAGACAATATTGTGAACTGAACAAGGTACAGGCAGCAGGCTCCTAGTATCATTATGTGGTCACCAAAAGTACCTGGCTGAGCCATTTCATGAAGGTAAGACTCAACATCACCATGTGAAACTTTTTCAGACAGATGTACTGTAGTGCCATCCAACAAGGTAAGACTATCACGTCCGTCCCAAAGATACTGAACGATGTCACTTCTTATTGTAGCTGGACTTATTTTTTGCAGAGACTTAGCTTCGTTTGGTCAGAAATTGATGAAAATAGACAATTGCCATCTTCTTTGGGATTTAATGACACTATGTTGTTCTGAAATGGTAAATGTTCTGGTGCAAATGCTGAAATATTGCAATATCATTGATAAATGTATAATTAAAATAATTTTAAAACTTGCAATTCTACATGCAGAATGTCTTCGTATTTGTTAAACTTGTTACATTGTTTACTTTTTCCCCGGGCACCCCTCACACCGCCGGGCCCCTGGGAATTTGCCCCTCCCCCTTTCTGCCCCCAAATAAAAATAATATAGTCAATGCCAATTTATCATACGATAATTAACATAGTAATGATAGAAATTGAATACACTAGTATTTGTATAAAAATAGATTCAATAAGCAAGGGATGTGCCTCATCCATGGACCGCACGCCACTGAGCGTTAAGAGAATGATTATATGAGTAGGCCTAATTCTATATCCTTGATTTACTTTTGTCCATAATATCGGCAGCTGAACGCTTTCGGCGGCTATAATCAGCACGACGAATTTCAAAATTATAATGATAATCATATGCCATCTTTTGAGATTAAGGCCTCAGATAGGCTTATGTCTTACCAACGGCAGTCGGCTTATTCGCGAATGATAAAACTGCTTGTTTAAGCCGTTTTGACGGCGGACCACTCGACATATTTTTAAATTGACCAATTTCTATTTATATAAATTTTGTCTGTACATGAACTTTGTGAATGATGTCACGGCAAAAGTCATTGGTCACGTGGGCAACGTCTGCTAGCAACTCAGGTAAGTAGGTATACGAGAGCTCCGGTAAGAGAGCTCCATTCTGCCGGTCCAGCTACTTCAAACATCCTATTCCCAAACTGCAATTATATTAGTTTTAGGTCAGTTTAGTTTGAGAACATTTGCTGCAGGTTTAGGGGGGGCGTACGCCGGCTCCGCCCCCTCTAAATCCGCGCCTGATAGCTGAGAAATAATGGTAGTAGGAAGGAGTGTGTATAAGTATGTACAATAAGTATTGTAGAGTGAGATGATGACTAAAGATGTCTAACACAGCAAAGTTACTTTTGGATAGGCTTTGGCAGCGCTGAAGGTCTGACAAATACGAAGACCATGACCATGAGAACGTTCGTTCCCTCACGCGTATACGAACAACTGAACAAGCTCACACTGTGCCACGGGGGGTAGTTGTCCGGGGGGTAATTGGTACGGGGGGTAATTGTCCGGGGGGTAATTGGCACAGGGGGTAATTGTCCGGGGGTAATTGGCACGGGGGGTAGTTGTCCGGGGGTAATTGTCCTGGGGGGTAATTGTCCAGGGGTAATTGTCGGGGGTAATTGTCCGGGGGGTAATTGTCCAGGGGGTAATTGCCCTAGACCCCACAGTACACACATGCATTCACAATTTCAAAAAATACATACACATGCAAAATTATAGACCTTTATTTATAGGTACACACACACAATTATAGACCTGCATTCATATTTACACACATATACAGGGTGGCTCAAAAAAAAAACGTACCACCGGGGAAAATGCGATATCTTCGCAGCCGATTGGTGTTTTTCTGCGAAAATTTCACAATTTGAAGGGGAATGAATATACAACAATCCCTGAAAGTTTCATTTGAAACTTTTCATGTTTGCAAAAGTTACAGCTGTTCAAACTTAAAATTTCGTTTTTTCAATTATCCGGAGAATCATGCTCCAATACAAGTGATTTCATTAGGATGTTTGGCAAATTACAACACACACACATTGATGATGATGTCATACGACCTCACTATGAGCTGTAAAGAAGCTGTTTATGAAGCAATCTGCTGGTATTTGGTGATATTTTATAGATTAAGGTCTCAATTGGTGAACCCAAACAATGAACGTCATGGGCAAAGTTTCTGCAAAAGATAAAATGGGAACTCGGACTTTGCATGAACAGAGACTGAGACATCGCGTGATCATAGCAAAATACCCAGTGAAAAGTGGAGCCTGAGCACTTTGAAGACTATCTGCAAACGTGTTTATGTAACGAAGATCAGATGTCAGAAGAGAGGCAGGAAGTGGTCGCTTGATCTGACGGAAAAAGCGCGATTTTCACGAAATTCGCTTGGTAATCGAAAGGTCAAGTTTGCAAAGCAAATCGTGGTTTCGGCATCAGATATGCCGGCGTGTGTTGCGGCTGCAAGAAAAGACTGCAATTAATCCCATTCAGTAGGTTAGATGTCAAACTCATCATTGAACTCGCTTACCCAGACTCATTGAAGACCAGGTATGCTCTAACATCTGGTTTTATTATGCAGCAGGACAGTGCGCCTGCTTGCTCGCACGGCAAGGTTGATTATGATGGCGCTACCTTATTGACATCAACTGAAGTAAATGCATTGGCAAAGATGACTAACAAACTCGACCTCAGCCCTCTTGATTATCACGTCTGGGGAGCTATGCTGGAACGCTGCAAGACATTTAATCCCAAGTTGGAGAACATTGGCCAGCTGAAGCAAGTCTTGCTGCTAATGTGGGGTCCGTTGCCGCAGGACCCGACCAACAAGGCCATACTAAGCTTCACAAAAAGAATTTGAGCTTGTGTTAAGGCAGAGAGTGGACACTCTCATTATACCTTACAATAAACTGCAAAACCGAATGCTGAGGTCGTAGGGAAAAGTGATATCATATGACATGGAAATCTACAAGTGACGTAAATTTTCCGCGGATATTTGAAAAAACGAAATTTTAAGTTTGAACAGCTGTAACTTTTGCAAACATGAAAAGTTTCAAATGAAACTTTCAGGGATTGTTGGAAATTCATTCTCCTACAAATTGGGATATTTTCGCAGAAAAAGTTCAATCGGCGGCGAAGATATCGCATTTTCCCCGGTGGTACGTTTTTTTTTGAGCCACCCTGTATATACAATTATAATAGACCTGCATTCATAGGTACGCACATTCGTGATTCTTGTTAAGGCGCTATATAAATGGTCATATACATACATACATACATATACATACATACATACATACATACATACATACATACATACATACATACATACATACATACATACATACATACATACATACATACATACATACATACATACATACATACATACATACATACATACATACATACATACATACATACATACATATACATACGTACGTACGTACGTACGTACGCACGTACGTACGTGCGTACGTGCATACGTGACACTGCTTCGGAGTCTCACGCTGAAGCGCTGTGCAATTGCGAGTGAAGGACTTGCCCAAGGTCCCTACGCGGCAGCTTGAGGTGGATTAGAACCTCGAACCTTCCGGCTTCAAGGCAACGACGCCACCACTACACCACCGCGCCCCTTGTGGTCTCCTAATGTCCTTCACCTAGGAAAAAGTGACCCTCGTGTCCTCCAACATAGAAAAAGTGGTCCCAGAGTAAAAAAGGTTTGGGAACCACTGGTTTAGATGAAAAGGCTCTATATAAATTTCCAGACGAATCAAATATCCCTGACGTGCTTTTCTTCTCCATAGGTGATCCGAACGAAAAGCCATGGTTGGCTGTCTATGTCAACTGGTTATTGGAGCCGTGCAGTGGTCGCGTGCGACATGGCATCTGTGTCTTTGGTGTGGAGGACCTGCCGCGCCTCGTGGGTCGCAGGGAGCTCTTCGTCAACAAGTTCTTCAGTGGCTTCGAACCAATGGCGCTCGAATGCCTTCGCACGTGGATCGACTACAAGGAAAGCTGCACCGGGTTGCAACGGCTGGACCTAGACTTCTACAAGGGTCTTCCGTTTATAAAGACTTAGTCATGTGAAAACTGATTGGAACTGTTAATAATAGTTGCAGTTATAGCAGTATACGTGTACGTAAGAGGTACAATGGTACAAGTTATGTGAATGACTCTTTCCGTATCCTATAAACGTATAAATATGTGTGTATATCTATAGATAATATGTATACAATTATGCATGTATGTGTATAATGGATGTATACATGTGTGTGAATGTATTTATGCATGTATGTGTGTATGTATATGTGTGTATTTATTGTAGGCTATATATGTTTGTACGTATTCATGCATGTTTTCATGATGCACGTGTATACGTCGTATCTATGTACAACTGTACATAGGCAAATTTTTTTTGTTTGTCGCTACGTGTATTTATGAATTTTAAAGATCCTGATGGCTTACGTGTTTGTTTTGCAGAAATCAGCAGAACATGGTAGATAATTTTGCACGATGCTCGGTTTAGTGCTGACGACAAGCTATAGATTAGCAACTGTAGACGCCATTACTTTTCCACTTATTATGAACTGTGTCATTTATTGGGAACGGTTCTCGATTATATATTTAGACGTTGCCAAGGTAACCAAGTGACGCCACAATTCATATGATAATTATTAACTACGAAGTATTAATAGACTCCATTTTATTCCATTGTGCATTGTTACGTCACTGTGTTTGTCTATGCTTTGTGTGTAATGAAGATTAGAAATGTAAAGTATAAAATAGGCTAGTGAGGTCACAATTCATATAATTGGAATATAAATATAAACAAAGAGTGTGACGTAGGCATACACAGTAAAATATATTAGCTCGATTACAATGTATATAAACAAACACTATAGGCCTATATGACGTAGCAATCCTCATTATGTCAGATACAAGTATAAACACAATTATGGTGACGTCACAATATACATATTGTACTAAATACAGGCATGAGGAAGATCAGTTTTAAATTAAGTATACGAAACCCACACGGTTTAGATATCGAGCATAGATACGTTATAAATTACAAACAACAAGAACCTACTATAGTTACTGTTGACTAGAGACCGTCTGGATTCTGGAGTATCCTATGCCTTCGTATATACGAGTCCTGTAGTTGTGGAATTTCAAAAAGTGTCCCGGTTTTTGATGGCCAGAAAGTGGTCACCCGTATAGAGTAACCTTATGGGGGAGGGAGAAGGTCGTGAAGGATGTGATAAGGATGTGGGTTTAAAGAGTGTTTAGCACACACTAATGATCCGCCATGCAATAAATGCTAAACTAAAGTAAATAAGTAAGTAGGAATATTTCTAAATAGACTACCGGCAAACGCTATGTAGTTTACAGAAGGGTCGACTGCATTCGATAGGGTAGCCTATACAGTTGACCACGCATTTTACTAAGTAAGGCTAGAACACTCAGGTTAGCGTCCAGTTACTCTCTTTTACAATTCACACAACACAAGGCGGCTAATTTTTTGCTTAAAGCTTTAACGACTAGAATGTGCTTAACATTATAAAGTGACTGTGAAACGATAGCAGCTGGTCTAAAGGAGTCAATTCATGCAAGTCAAGAGTTATTTAATGTGAAGTTCCATATGACTCGTTAGTGAACGACCTGCTCGTTATCTGATCGGTCTGAACTTTTTGTTTCGCCCGTCAGGTTGTATTTTCTCCAATCCCAGGCGAGTACAGGGAAATCAGTCCATATCGCTGAAGTCCTCTCTTAGGATCCGAGAAAATGCCGTCAGGTCCGCCATGGTTCAATCAACATGGAACGGACCACTCCATCAGTCCGGTCCGCCAATCTCTCAGGCAGTCTTTCCTCATCTTTCTCTCGCATCAAGTCCCACCTTTACATTCGGGGTCGGTCACACGGAGAGCGCTTCTGAAAGTTTTTTGCTCAGAGATGCGCCTTATATACATATATATATATATACATACACATACATACATACATACATACATACATACATACATACATACATACATACGTACATACATACATACATACATACATACATACATACATACATACATACATACATACATACATACATACATACATACATACATACATACATACATACATACATACATACATACATACATACATACATACATACATACATATCTTATCTTATCTTATCTGACCATTTATAAAGCGCTTCTCGCAGCAAGGGCCTTTCAGAAGCGCTCCCAGTGCGTTTAACTCCGAGAAAAAAGACAAGTTTTTAGACGAGAGAAAGACGAGGATACACTACCAGAGAGAATGGCAGAGCGAACTGATGGGGGAAGCCCATTCCATAGGGAGGGACCAATGCAGGCAAATGATCTGGATTGAGCCATGGCAGTCCTGACTCGGGGGACAAAGAGGTCAAGCCGATCAGAGGACCTACACATACACCCATACATTCAAACACCCAGCCTACATACATGCGTGAGCAATTACATTAAACGTCGGCCTAACAATAGCATTATGCGATGTGCGATATTTCGAAGACATTCAACAATCAACATGCATTTTTTAAAGGCTGTGTAAAACGTTATTCTGCTTAGCATACAGGCCGAGACGAAAACACATACGAAACGAACGTCATGCAAACAGATCTTTTCATGTATCGTAAAATAACTTTCTCTGCCTCTTATGCTCAGACCGTGGTCTGAAAACATCCAACCGACAAAGGAGGGTTGCAGCTTCGAATTTGCATCAAGCAACCTTGTATAGAGACCTTGGGCAAGTCCTTCACTCGCAACTGCTCATGCGCTTCGGCGTGAAACTCCGATTCAGTGTCCGCGCTGTAGTCGGAAGCGCTTCCGAGTAGAACCTCGAAGGGGTGCTATAACAAGTGCACATACAAATAGTCGGTTGGGGTTTGGCTGTCTAAATTTGGACCCTTAACGTACCTTGTATAGCGTATGATGACGCAGCCGTTGGTAATGCTGGCCGCCAGACATGGTCTATTATACGAGTCGAAAATCTTTTACGTGTAGCCTATACTGCAATTCTTTCCGACACGCGCTGAAGGAGAACGCATAGACCTGCCCGTGTGGCAAAATGATGTGAAAAGGTAAATGTAGCCCAAAATGCACACGACTGACCCTATATTTTGTGTATAATACAGAATACATAATAATTGTATACAGCATAGGCCTACTTCAGGCGCGGATTTAGAGGGGGGCGTAGCCGGCGTACGCCCCCCCTAAACCTGCAGCAAATGTTCTCAAACTAAACTGACCTAAAACTAATATAATTTTTGGGAATAGGATGTTTGAAGTAGCTGGACCGGCAGAATGGAGCTCTCTTACCGGACTACCGGATCTCTCTTACCTACTAGCAACACACCCGCTGCAACGCCAGATGAACATTTCAAACGAAACATTTATCTTCCATTTCTGGACAGTCTACTTCAGCAGTTTAGCCTACGATTTGGAGATCTTGCAAAACAAGCAATTCGTGGTCTAAGTCTCATTCCATCTAATGTTTCAGACATCGACGCACTCACTGCTGATTAGTGTGGCCCAAACTTACATGGGAAAAATATTTTTTTCAAAATATGCTGCTCCACAAGGCTGCCCTTGTTCCACATGACTTGAAGACTCTGAGTTGAAAAAATTGAAGAGATCTGAGCATGTTTAGAGGTACCAATTTTCGGGAGCTTTTATATAGGACTCACGTAAAATGTGCATCCGAAATTTTAGCAGCTACATTATGAATTGACAGCAGCATTCATGTACTCCAAGTTACCATCTTTCTAAATCATAATCAAGATGTCAACAGTATTTAAATAAATAAAGAATTATATGATTATGCACAAATATAAGCTTGTTTCATGTTCTTTGTGTTAGAAAACAGTTGCTGCATTGGAGGTAATTTCAAAATTTTCCCTGCCAGCTTATAAACTAAAGGTTTTTTTACTCCCAATTTGCTTAAAATATAATTGGATTGTTCGCTTCTAACTGCTCTGTATACTGTTAATTTATATAAATCAAGTATTTTTGCAGTAATTTGTTAAGCACTTCTTGCATATGATATAAGATTAATGCTGTGTAATAATGGCTCATACCATATGACAGAAGCCGTAGCTACCCATGGCATCATTCCAATATTGTTGGCTCTTATGGTTGCTAAAGATCATTCTTTCTAGACAGTCACAAAACATGGGCGAAATCCTGAAGAATTTAATATTTCATTAAGATAATGGACTAACAATTGGTTAGGTCATGAAAGTAATAATGGGTGCTACCTAGGTAAACAGTTTTTAATCTAAGCATCTCTGAATGACATCCCCCCAGAGAAAATCTAGAGCTGTTGTTTACATCTACCTAGGGCCCACGTAATGTTGACTCGGGAAAAACTATATACATAACATTTCCATCACTCCTGAAAGATTTGACAGGTCTTGTTGACACAGGGATATTGTTGAAACGAAATATTTCCTGGCAGCAGAGCATTGATGTACAAAAAATGTCATCACCTTTAAAAGTATGGAATTGATAATGTTTGCTGGCAATTTTTACAGAAAGAAGCAGGTCATCACATTTTAAAGTAGCCTTCGGAATTTTGTTCGTTGTTTGAAAATTTCTACCCGAAAGACTTAAAAATAGTTCCTTAGGGATCTCTAGATGAAGCACTGCATGGTAGTAATTACCATCTGACCCAATCCAGGCTTAAATCGATTTCTTTACAAATTTTTGTGTCATACACAGTTTTAAAGTGTAAGTCTCTGCTTTAAAATTACAAACTTTATTGCACTATCATTTTTCTGTCTCTAGGTTGAGTCAAAATATGATTGAGCTGTTCAAATTTCGAATCTGAGAAAAATGCATCTAAAGTTTGCATAATTTTTGGAATGCAAAATTCTTTAGTAACCATGTTCAGAATTGAGTTTAATTCAAAAAAGATAAACAGCCTGCATAATAGGCTAGATGACAGTCTGGTTTGTTTAAATCATAGGCCTACCTCATTGCCATGCAGCCTTATGCCAAGTTTGACTATTGATGCTGGGAATATTGCAAATTTTAGGAAAAGTCATTTAATTATTAAAACAATAGCCACTAAAAATATCTAAATATCTTTAAAAATTATATTGTTTACAAATTATTGTTTTAATGTAATTAAAACAATAATTATTTACAATTTCATACCACAAAATGGAAAAAATTGAGTTTTATCACATGTTGGCCTTTATCCGGGAGGCATGTGTTACAACTTAGATCTAGTTTGGGGCTATCATGAAATGCCGGGACAGGAAATTCTTCGACCATACACCACATTCTAATGGAGGTGTATGTCACAAGGAGATGTCTTTACAACTGTTTGATCTTCTTATTACTCAGAGCCAAGCCAAAGGCTGCCTATCAAGGTTAGATCTAAATTTTTAAGAATGATTGAGAACATCTAAAATGCTTCATGTTATATTTCATATTTCAATTTCTGTAAGACTGTAATTCATTCTACATTACCCTAATAGCTTTAATATACTGATTTAATAGACACATTTGTGATGATAATTGCATGGCTCCTTGGAGTACTGTCGAAAAGCAATTTTTTAATTTTTCGATGCCTAATTAAAATGTTGCAGAAAATTGGTACCAGTAAACATTGTTCAATTTTGTTCAAACTTGGTAAATAAATCACTAATAGCATATGGAACAAGAGCAGACTTGTGGAGAACTGAATTTCCAAACTTTTTAATTGTGGGCCACCCTACTGCTGATGGTATACTTCATTAGGCCTACTATCATGATCAATGACCTGCCTTCGCCGGATTCTTTTCATCAAGAGTTAAAGCTTTGGCAGCAGATGTGGAGAAACGCTGACAGCACACCAAACACCCTAGGCTGTCGGACACCCTCGCTGACAGCCGCTCCTGTCGTATTATGTATCCAAATATTACCACAATAATTCACATTTTGCTGCTCACTTCTGTCACGGCTTGCAGTGTTGAACGAGCAACTTCTAGTCTGCGATTTGTGAAGTCGTGTTTCCGAAGTACAATGAACGAGGACAGATTTAATGCACTCATTTTATTGTTTGTCCACAAGGACATCAAGTTAGACATTGATGCCATTATCAATGCCTACGCCAGAAAGCATCCAAGGAGAATGACACTGCTTAATCCACTGGCATGTGACACTTAGCCTAATTATTTCCTTTTTGGATCAATGGTTGCATGATCAAAACCGATAACTGATATATAATCGTTTCACTGTTAACCTTCAGTGGAGACCAGTGGTTTTATATGAGAAACTATATATTTTTTAAAGTTCCATAACATTTTCTATAAAAAAGGATCATTATATAGTTTTGCGTGATCTAATTTCATATATATATATATATGAATATATATATATATATTTACGGGATTGGATTGGTAGTATTTACGCCCCCCCTAACCAGAAATCCTGGATCCGCCTCTGTACTAGACGTATACATACCCATCGGCCTATATTATAAATTATATGTCTATGCAGAGTAGCCTACATTATTCATCATATTATATTGTATATACAATATTATACATATATTGACCTATAATATAATGTACTATATAATATTATGGCCACATGGAACCGTCCATTAATGACGGTACGCACCAAAGAGAGGGATCACACATTTGTGACCATATGTGACGGTCCTTTACTCGATATCATATAAATTTTGTGTTGACGCGTGGCAAGGGATGGTGAGGGTCGAAAATCGTCCTAAATTGTGTGATGTCATTCATGGATCGACGTCCCATCATTATGGACTCGAACCCCCAATTATTTTACGAATGAGTTGACGGTCTTGATCCTTCTCAATGACTGCACATTAAATTTTAGTTTGAATGCATCGGCGCCCATGTCATCACACGGTCGTCGTGTTCAGTGCCACAGCAGCGATTCCAATTGGCTTTATGGACTGATCGTATTATGTGGATCTATTAAAGAGTTTCCACCTTAAACGGGCATATTTTAGGCTTATACAATGGCGGTCCGATTCGGATACACGTACACGGCCAGTGAACCTCGCCCGCATATTATCATGCACGCCGCCACGCGCTATTCACTTTCAAAGGCTTTTTTGCAACATTGTCTGCCTGTATGTATACCGGTGCCTTAGGACATATAGGCTAAGTGTCTGCCAGACATAATATTGTGGTGACTCAAAAACTTCGACCAGACCAATATGAATAAAAGAGAAGACTGTTTACCGTGGAGGGCGTGACCTAGGCGTATAGGCTACACAAATTAAGTTAGTTTCGTGCATGCGTTCAATTAATCGCAGATTTTGTGGTTTTAAGTATAGGCCTAGTCGCAATTTTTACCGGCAGCTGAAAATCAAGATTTTCACACTGGCTTCGCTTTTGAGCTTCAATTATCGGTATAAGAAAAGAATCGCGGACATATACTTTGGGCCTATACAATGGCCAGACGATACAAATTTCTCACGCTAGCAGCGATAAAGACGTTTTTGGGGTTGCTTCTGTGCGCCCTTCTGCTGTCGAAAACGAAGCAGGCTTTTCAAAGAGCAGGCCTAACCCTTCATGTAGGAAATTTGTCTCTTATTCAGGGCTACCAAACCCTAAAAGTTTTTGCCAGCGACGGGAAGCCTCTGCAGTGTTCTGAGAACGCGAGACTTGGTCTTCAGAAGTATGTGTCCGAACGTTGTCCGCCGGGAGACAACCTCCCCTGTTCGAACCTTACCTGCTCTAATATACTATTCTCCGGAAACGGCTCCATCTACAGAACGGCGCGGGAGTTCATGAAGCTACATGCCTATCCACGCCTTCACGATGCCGACTTTGTTAACATGACGCGAGACTGTGCGTCGTTTCGACTCGAACGAGGATACGAGCAGAAGATGAAGAACGATTACGAAGACTTTCCCATCGCATTCAATCTAATCGTACACCAAGACGTCGAGCAGATCGAGCGACTCATCTACGCTCTCTACCGACCGAAAAACAGATTCTGTATTCATCTCGACCTCAAAGCATCCGAAGATCTGCAGGACGCACTGGACGGCATCGTCAAATGTCTTCCAAACGTTTTCATGGCGTCTAAGCGAGTAAGCGTCTACTACGCCGAATACAGTCGCCTCCTAGCAGACATCAACTGCATGAATGATCACGTTGAGAGCAACAGCGACTGGAGATACCTGATCAACTCAGCTGGACAGGCGTTTCCAATTCGCTCGATGCACGAGATGGTGGAAATCCTGAAGATCTACAACGGTGCAAACGACGTGGAGGGCATGACCGGAAATAGGGTCATCAAGGGTCGTTTCCAGTTTGAGTTTGAAAGGCTCAATGGCTCCATGATCGACCGGAAGGTGCCCCTCAAGCGGCACCCTCCACCTCCCCATGAGATTGAGGTCGTTCGTGGGAGCGCCTATGGGGTGTTCAGTCGGGGATTCGTGGAGTATGTTGTGAACGATGAACGGGCAAAGGATCTTTTGAAATGGGCAGAGGGAACGTTCAGCCCCGACGAAATCTATTGGGCCACGCTTCACCATACTTTTGCAAATCCACATCTGCGTGCCCCAGGTGGATATGCCGCAGGTGAGTCGTGGATGTGTGTGTGTGTGTGCTTGTGTGTGTGCATGTGTATGCACGTGTGTGTGCGTGTGTGTGTGTAACATAATGCTGCTTTACCGTATGTTTAAAGCAACTCATTGGGTGCGGTGTTAAACGCCCTTAATTGTGATATTCTGAAAAGACGACGATTTAAAAGGCTGAGAATTGCACACATCATTCTTATCAGTCAATGATGTCATAGAAATATTATGACCAGTCCTCTCCCAGCCGTCTCATCTTCCACTTGACAATGCACATTCATTCATTACAGCTGATCTTGCTATAGAGGTGCCTATATATCGATGGGGTATAGAAAATCCCGAGATGCATTTCTGTCGTAGTTGGAACTTAAACCTTCGACCTCTCGTCGTGAAGGTCAAGTTAGTTAAACACTGTGACATTGCATCCCTAACATAGTAGGCGTTATATACTTTGCAGATGGTTTCTCACGTAAAGATTTAATTCCCCGCACAACATTGTAGAGAACAAGGACGTTGAACGAACAAGGGACTTGAATCCACATGGTGGAGAAGCAGGGCTTTTTTAGCGCGCAGTTGTACACAAAATGTGCGGTTCTAAGAGGATCTGTGCAGTTGTAAAAGCACTCCCGTGCAGTTGAAACTAGTAAAAAATGTCAGTACGAAAAAAGTACGAAAAGTGCTTGGGCTTAAAGACGACGTGATAATTATATTAACCAAAGAACACAAATAAAGGTTTCCAAGACAACCAATAAGTATATCACAGAGGAGGCTAAGAGATAATGGTTCCAAGGTACCAGAGTAGACAACAGGAGACTACACTCTGCTGGCATAGGATAATAGATTAAAACTTTTCGTTGCATTGTGTGTAAGCGTTTCTATGACAACCTGATAGACAGCAGAGGGCTTGCAAGCAAACAGATGTCATGACACACAAGGAAACGTCTCATATACGCAACATACAAGAAAACAAACGTCTCCATGGCTATGGAGTATAGACATTAGAATTATAGAACTGTTCGCAACTGCAACAATGATTTTCATGACGAATAATAATGCTGGTCAATTTGCATTGTCGGAATACGGAAGTCGATGAAGGTAGATTAGGGTCAGATAATAAGACTATGGTTACCATGGCAAACTGTTGATAATGAGACATAATGGATCAGACAATCGGACTAATGTTACCATGGCAAACTGTTCACTACGAGACACATTGGGTAAGGTAAACAGGCAAGGGTTTCCATAACAAACTATAAACAATGAGACATAATTGAGCAGATAATTTCGCCTAAGGTTGCCATGGTAAACTGCAAACTATATGGCGCATAATGAGGCAGACAATGAGGCTTAGGTTGCCATAGCAAATTGTAAACAATGAGGCATAATAAGGCAGACAATGGGGCAATGGTTTCCGTGGCAAACTGAAGACAGCGAGATTTAAAAAAGCCTTGAGCTAAACAATGTTTTATAGCAGCCGTTTTCATGACGATATCCTACATTACGCTTACACGGTTGAACAGGATATGTGTGTCATTAAAGGACTTGATCAAAGCGCTCTAAACAAAAGGGCTATCATGTCCCAAGTTCACATATCAGGGATTCTAATCAGCATATAATAATAATAATAATAATAATAATAATAATAATAATAATAATAATAATAATAATAATAATAATAATAATATTCGTTTTATTGAAAAACCAGTCGACATAACGCGACAGTTAACAAGCACAGAGGAGCAGCGAATAAAGTCTAGTAAACGTTTTTATACAGCATCCGTGTTATGAATTTTTTATTGTTTTTATTGGTAAGTTCGAATAGCATGTGCAGTTAAAAGGCGAATTGCCAACCTTATCGCTGGACCAGCGTTCGACCTGTTACAGTACGGTAGCTCCTTTCATCCTACAATTTTTGCAACTTGGACGATAGGCCTACTCGTGAAATGGTTTTCATGCTGTTGTAGTACAATATTTGGAGATAGACAAATGTTTCCATGACAACGCATTCTTTACGAGACAAGACTGTCATATCAAAGTTTAAATATAGCTATACGGTATATTCAGTAGGACGGATAGACAAATGTTTCTATGCCGACAAATTTAATTAACATGACATGACAAACGAATGACCGCTTTCATGTCTTTGTTGATATAATGGAACAGAAGCTACAAACATTTCCATGACAACACGTTAGATAATGGAACAGACAATCACACAGAGCTTTCCATGACAACGTGTTTCGCAATCGGTGAGACAAAGAGAAAGATTTTTTGGCAATTTTGTAGAAACTGATATAACACAAAGATAATTGCTGCCTCTCAGTAGATACAGAAGTTCCATGGCAACATAATAGAACACGAGACAATTCAATCAGGTCGAAGTGATAATCAGGGTTTAAAGTTGGTGGGATCGCGGGGGAGCGGCGTTCCCACTGCTCTCGGAACTCTTGGCTTGCGTTTCCACTGCTCATCATGATGGAAACTTGGTACATTCTCTTCAAGCCCTCAGAACGAGACTTGACACTCCAGACATTGATTATCTCAATTAACAACAATCTCCAAGTCCCAGTGAGAATGAAGTTACTTCAGGTCAAAGGAATAACAACAATAATTTCAATAATATTAATTTTTCTAATAACCTTAATAATTTTATAAAAAAAACTTTTTGGCAATGCAGGGATTCCGGATCTGAAGCCGTGGTTGGCCGTCTACGTCAACTGGTTCGAGTTGCCCTGCCACGGGTTCCAGCGTCACGGGATCTGCGTCTTCGGCGTTGAAGATGTGCCGCAACTAGTCAATCGTAAAGAACTGTTCGTCAATAAGTTCGATGCTGACTTTGAACCGTTGGGCTTGGAATGTCTAAGGACGTGGATCGAATACAAGGAAAGTTGCACCGAGCTGAGACTGATCGACGTGGACTTCTATAAAGCACTTCCGTTTATCAGAAAGAAACCGAAAGCATTGGTCAACGTTAGACGATAGCAAACTCTCTATTGAACGTAGGATAATAAAAAAAAATTATAGAAATAATAATAACAAATCAAACAACGATAATAGTAGTAATGATACTAGTAGTAGTAATATTTATTAGATTTTAGACATTTTTATTGATCCCATTACAATTATACATAGTCTACATATAACTAAGTATAAACATTTATTAAAATAATAACAGTGCCATTGCATCCAGAGACGCATTTGAGGATGGTCGTGAAACCTGGGATGAGGCCTGATTTCTCGGAGATTCATTTTCTACTCCTAAAATAATTTGTATAAATCCTGAGGGATCATTGATACCTCGGTTAAAAAAAGTAGTAGTAGTAGTAGTAGAAGTAATAATAGCAGCAGCAGCAGCAGCAGCAGTAGTAGCAGCGGCAGCAGCAGCAGCAGCAGTAGCAGTAGCAGTAGCAGTAGTAGTAGTAACAATGATAATAACAATAATAATAATAATAGTTATAATAATAAATATAATTTAATTAGTAATAGTAATTCGTCATCATTATCATCATCATCATCGTCGTCGTCATTATCATCATCATCATCATCATCATCATCACCATCATCATCACCATCATGCATTTATTAAAAGCCGCTGTCTAATGACCAAGCATTTAATTCGATTATGCTGAGCAATTGTAAGCGAAAGATTTGCTGAAGTTCCGACACCAGGTCCTGTGACCATCTGACGGAAAAGAGGATCGAAGTAGGTTTTTCTGTGCAATTACATTGATAAATTGGCAAATATACTCTGCCTATAGCCTATATCACAAACAACCTTTCGTCATCAGATGTTGACCTAGTTTACACTATTATTGAACAGATCGATTTTTAATTGGTACGTAGGCTAAATTCTTACCACGTAGATTTAGAAATATGTTTCTGCGACATGTCTTCAATTATAAACCTACAACGATCCACTTCAGCATGAGAGATCTATAATGATTATATTATTTTTTACCAGGGCTGTTTTAAAGGAATTTTTGGAACTGCACAACCATGGGCGCCCGCACATAGGGGCAGGGGGGGCACTTGCCCCCCTGGAAAATTGAAACCTGTGTTTTTTAACTACTACTTTGGGATTTTTAACAAATTTCCTTGCATTAATGCACCATTGAGATGAATGATACAGACAATGAAAGTCACAAATCCACATTTAGAGATCTCTATAGAAATAAACATGCTTTTATAACTTTCTGCCTTGCATGTTCAAGCTCTTTCTAAAAACTCTTACAATGACCATTGGCTTTCAACCTTCTTGTGTACACCCATGCAAACAGCAGGCCTATCGATTATGGCCTACTTAAGTGGAATCCAGCTGTAATGCAATTAATCACAACTGCAAAGAATTAAATACTAACGCAAAAATTTGAAAATTTCTCAAAGGACACTGAAATTTCATCAGGGAGATCTGCTTATTCACCAGCATTATAATTATATAAACCAAGTCCGCTATAAGCCAGACTCCATTTTGTCCATTTAGCAAGCTGCCAGTACAGAATCCAGGGAGGTCAAACTGTAGATAAACTTGGCTCTGGTTATCACGCCTCAGGATTTACACCCAAAACTGACAAGGAGATCTGTTAAAAAGAATTGATACCCACACTCATCTGATCCTCAGATCCTCCACCTTCCTAAACGCCACCCGCATTAACAGTTACTCTGGTCCTCTGGCTACCAGACTCGGACCTCTTTCTGACTACTCTTGGGAATAGGCTTCCGACTCAATGCAGACCATGTGAAACTGCTGGTGCCCTGCGATTGGCTTTCGAGTGGTGCTTTAGAAGCAGCTACAGTAGCAATTGCCCCTTGCAAACGAACACCTTTTTCGTTCATTTAGTCATTAGTTCATTCTATGGAATTATATAGCGCACCTTTAGGAAACTACTTTTTGACAAAGATCTGCTATTTGATTTGCACCAAATTTCTAAGGAAACTATTCATATTAAAAATTATGCACAAAATGAAACTGAGAAATTTGCATAAGAAACCTCTTTGAAAAATACCCGTATTCCTAATTTCCATGCAACATTGCATTTTCAAGCTCTTGCTACTACAAAATTTAATCGTGACTATCGTAAAAATTTTGCCCCCCCTGCGAAAATTTCTGCGGGCGCCCATGTGCACAACTCCTTTTCTTTCCCATCCTCTATGGTAAATTTCTTCTAATCGAAGGACAACGACCTTTTTTTACTAGTTTTAACTGTACAGAAGTGCTTCTACAACTGCACAAATCCATTTAGAATTGCACATTTTGTGTACATCTGCACGTTAAAAAAGCCCTGACTTGTACAGACATCTTCACATATTATGCGATTTGTGAGTCACAAAAAATAGATTATGCTGCAGAATTCGTTTGCATTTAGACACCCAGTATTTGCCTTAAAACTTTAAAAGCATTTAATGCACAATTTTGCCAGTGCACTGACGGGCTTCATGGCACGCGAGGCCCGCCCAAAATGCAGCACGTGGCGACATCTTGTGAATGGCGTGACTGAGCTTGAAGCAAACACCATGCATGGGGGGGACAGGCACTCCTCCATTACGAGAAACGATTGAGGAAGGGTGAGTCCGTGTTGACATTCCCAGCGGACGATTGAACGACACTTGGCTGCGAATAGACTTAACCAAACACGCGATCCTTTCGTAACTTCTTCTATACGCTGAGAAAGGTTATGTCTAAGCATTAAATGATGTTCCAAATGAATGAACCGAGTTCGCAAAGCCTTTACCATTCGCAGCTTATGCACCGGTCATCTTCCGTTCTCATTCCTTCTCTACACTCGGGTCACTATACTCATCCCAAATTCTCAAACAGAACCGTGTAGCCAACGCGTCACGACATCTCTACAGCGATCTAGGCCTACCTCCTGAAATCCGCAGCTTTTCGGTTGCCCCATTCACCATCATTTTCATGGCAATCATCCACGATCGTCCGCCCAGGACCCCGCTGTCTAGTGTCACTCATGGGGCTTTCCACCCAAAACGAAAAGCCTCGTCTCTTCGAGAACTATTTCCTCGACTCATCTGATCCTCCAATTTTATACCCAAACGACATTCATCAATAATCCACTCGTATTCTGCCCCCTTTTAATCCCATGGACGCTGGACTCGGATCTCCTACGGGGAACCAAAACTCGGAAACCCAAAATTCGTGTCCGCTGATCTCCATGCAAGTGCAGGGGCGGATCCAGGGGGGCCAATCCGGCCATGGCCCCCATTTAAAAATTGCATGGGACGTGGCCCCCCCATTTGGTTTCAACAAGCTATTAAATAAATGCAGTGGGAGAGAAAAACAGGACATCAGGCCCCCTATTACAAAATCGCGCGGGACTTGGCCCCCCCCCCCGTCGATTCAGCGGCGGATGTTTCGATGACTAAAAAAAGGTCATCAGTTTTTTTGGCGGATGAAATGGTATTTTTTTCCCGAAATAAATGGTCGATGACTAAAAAAAAATTAGTTTTTTCGGCGGATGAAATGGTATTTTTCCCCGGAAAATTTGGTCGATGACTAAATTTTTTTTCTCCTGTCTCACAAGACCAAAAATTTTGGCCCCCCCTTCGAAAATTCCTGTATCCGCCCTTGTGCAAGTGTGTATACGTTATCCGATGCGCCAGCGGAAATCTAACCACTTACAAGATCCGCCTTCCTGTCACCTTTCCTTTTCTTCCTTAGGCTACCTATTATGCTTTGTCTTCAAGCCTTAGCTCCATGCAATGCACGCTTCTCACCACAGTTCGTCTGACGTATGCTACTGTCAAAAGACATAATTTGCAGCCATCTGTGTTGTCGTGCTACTCTGAAAAGACTACATTTTACCTCGCTCTTATAGAAGCACGGTCTCGGCGTGTGAAATAAGTCGTTTCTCATGGCTTGCCTTTTGTTAAGCGCCGAAGACTGTAATTCGTAGGCCATATTATTATCATACGAGATTGTTTACTAGTTTTATGCCTATTCATCGTATATATATATATATATATATAAATAAAATTATACTATAGCCTATAATAGGATACACAAATATAATAGTCAGATCAACAAGAGACGTAGGCCTACACGCAATCACGCATACATGCAAAATTTATACACATTTACCTTTCGTGAAACAATAGACATTTTTAGCTAGGCCGTTTCGCTTGATTTCCGCCTTGTTCAAAGTCTTGCGATTTAGTTAAAACTATTAACTAAATCGCAAAAGACTTAATAGAATAAAAGTTTACATTAATTCCCAGGCTGCTGATCTCTCCATTGTTAGCCAATTTGTTACCCATTTAATTTGAGTCTGTCTGGTCGTAACAAAATAATGTTAGGCCTATAGGATTGTGCTTTGCGATTCTCCACGCAATTTCAGTCTGCATCCATATTTTTCCTGAAACATTCGAAAGTACCACAGGTGTACGTCTTCGTCAAGAGATATTTTGTATATCAATATTCATGCAGTCATGACGTAGAAGCGCCTGCGACTTCGCATCTACAATTTTAATTTCTCTCTTTTATTTCTTATCAGTTTTTCCTTTTATTTATGTTTCTTTCTTATATTCTGACTGCCGAGCTTTTCTCTACATTGCAATCTCACACATTGAGCAGAATTCATCGTCAGACAATTGCATTATAGTCCACATAATTATGAGACATATTTTACAAGTAGACCAACTGCAATGCATTCTAGGCCTATACATGTTAGCCTGTTATTAAGCCCAAGTCGTACAAGTACACTACAGAAAAGTGGAGTCTATACGCTATAATTATGTGAAATATTGATGACTAGGCCTATAGGAATACCGGTGACAATATTGAGTTACTGCATGGTTATAATATTGAAATGCTGGTAAGACTAATTATAGGAATACTGATGACAAATACTGACAATAATTTTTTTTTATAAGAATAGCCTACTGGTAACAATACTTTAATGAGGCCTATAGGCCTACTGATGGCAATACTTGTGATAAAATTGGAATACTGGTGACAATATATTGGCATACTGGTGACAAATATATTGCCCCACCGCATGGTTAAGTCATCAAGGTGTCCTATAGTAGGCTATACAACCTACATGCAATAGGCCCACATGCAGCTGTCACCGTCAGACACCTTCCTTAAGCGCAAATCACACTTATTCCACATAAGTACTAGTGGCACGAGTTAACCGCACTTATACCCTCCCTACTAATATAAGCCTACGTCACGTTTGTTGAACGTAGGACTATACCACGTTGCTATTATAATACTGGGGGCTGATCTAATATTTTCTTATAGTAGGCGTGTGGGCATTTTGTTTGTCTTATACGCGCACTAGCCTATGTGTTTTTTAGAGAGTTATATGCACTGATGCACTTACGAAGCAGCACGTTCTAACGCATTGCAGAACATGAACGTTCACTTCCCAATCATGTCCATATTGAATGACAGCGTTTTACACAGCAGAGGAATTGTGCGCAAACAAGTTGCACACGCTTGCCAAACAGTGTTGTTGGTCTTTAAGCTTTGGAGTACATGACAGGGCATAGGCCCTACTGCCGACAGAGCCATGAAACGTGGAGGTATTGAATGCCAGGTTGCAGAGCACATGACTTGTGATCTCGCACCGCAGCAGTTATAGCCATACATGTAGCTGTTGAGATCTATAGCCATGCATGTATGCACCAGCTGGTGAGCGCTAAACGTCTGTCCAAACCACGCCCTTGGAAGAGTCGGCTTCAGGACTTTTTTTAACGTGCAGTTGTACACAAAATGTGCAGTTCTAAATGGATTTGTGCAGTTGTAGAAGCACTTCTGTACAGTTAAAACTAGCAAAAATGGTTATTGTTCTCCGATTGGAAGTTATTTACCATGGAGGATTGGAAGGAAAAGAAGGAGCTGTGCATTCAGTTGTAAAAATTCCTTAAAAACAGCCCTGGTCGGCTTTTCAGTGTTTACGTCGGTTTTAAAAAGCTTCGGTGACCCATTACATTCACGTCTTGGGTATAGCCTAGTTTGATCGGTGGTCTAAGGTGGCGTGTGAAATACATCCGAGGTCGTCCGAAATAACCTATTGCATGCATTTCACGCGACAGTGAATTGAGTATAAGCTATACATGTAGCCTAAACCTATCGTGTTATTTTAGGCCTGTGAAATCTACACATATTATTCGTGCACCGCGTGTAGCCCGCTCGGAACTTTTAGAGCACTCACACCGCTTGAAACATCTCTTTGGAGCATATAGGCCATCTGCCAGGCAGATGTTTATTATTTCTCGTGTTTGACCGTTCTGTCTTAGGTTGTTGCTGAGCACGTTGCAGAAGCCTTTGCATAGCTCTATCGTTTAGCGTAGGCCTATAATACCGGGACGTGGCAAGAAGCTACGCGAATCGGTTATGTTGTTTTATAGTATGCTTTGAAATCGATCTTTACAACAGCAGTTAACTAGGCCTACAAGACATCAAATTGTGACTATAATTATGACAGACTGAGTGCGAGACTAAATTACAGGAAGACTAATAATATTGACTTATAGGCTTCTTTATTAATATGATTTCATAAAGGGTAATTGAGATTGGAAACCTATATAGCCTACGACGCGGTGATAGCCTATGTAGGTCTACAGAAATATGATTGTATGCTATTAAACTTTGCTGATTTGCTCCAACATCTGAGGTTATAGTGTGCGGTACAGATGTCGGTTTGGTAGCGCGCATTTTCTACATTCGACGATTGTCGCTTCGAGCTTATTGGGAGGACTCTGTAGAACACTATGAACAAGTCGTTTTAGTGCATAGGATATACTTCTTCGCGCAACACGTTTCGATTCGTGTTTACTGCCGCTGAATAATAAGTAGGCCAAATGCATAATATTTTTATTATTAGGCTTATTATTGCTATAATTAGATTATTCACAATAATACTTCGCTCAATTCTCGACGATCGTCAAGAAAACCGGTTTCTGTGAAAAGACCGTGAGCTTTTTCCGTGCTCACGGTTGTTGGCTTATTATCTACCTATCGAGTCGCCGCAATTGCGTTCTCCAGAAAATGGCAAGACTTTCAAGAAGAGCGCTTCTTCTACTGAAAGCTGGTGTGTGCTTTATTGTCTGCCTAGTATTGTTTTCAAAAACGAAAGAATTCTTTACAACTGACGATGAATCTGAACCTCCGATGCACACACAACGGACTCATCATGATCAGTCCAGCGTTCAGGCGCCTTCCCCTCCAGCGGGCTGTTCGAGAAGTAAGCGCCTTGGGATTCCGAGGTACGTGGATGGGATATGTCGAAAGAAAGGCCTCGCGTGCCAGAACCTCATATGCGAGAATCTACTGACGGTAAATGACGGTTCCTTGTACCGCAAGGCGCGCGAATTTATGAGGAACCACACGCGGAGGAAAGTGGAGCCAGACGAGTTCGTAAGAATGACGGAAAACTGCACTTCCTTTCTCCTGGAACGCGGATACACGGAGAAGCTGTCCGTTCCGGACGAGGACTTTCCAATCGCCTTCAACATCCTCGCTCACGGCAACGTGGAGCAGGTGGAGCGACTGATCCACGCTCTTTACCGTCGACGGAACCGGTTCTGCGTCCACTTCGACACCAAATCTGCGCCTGGATCGCAGGAAGCCCTGGAGGCGATCAGTCGCTGCCTTCCGAACGTCCGTTCCGCTTCGAAAAGAATCCGGATAGTCTGGGGCGGATTCAGTCGGTTGGAGGCGGACATTGTCTGCATGAGGGACCACGTCGAGAGCGGAAGCGACTGGAGGTACCTGATCAACACCGCTGGACAAGCTTTTCCACTTCGATCGGTCGCGGAAATGGTGGAGATTCTGAGGATCTACAATGGCGCCAATGATGTGGAGGGCATGTACGGCAAGCGTGTAATCAGACACAGGTTTGAGTACAAATTCGAGGTGAACAACAATGGCATAATAGTGATGGTGGAGCCGCACGCCAGGCATCCTGATCCGCCGCACGAACTCGACATCGTTCGAGGAAGCGCCTACGGAGTGTTCAGCCGACGTTTCGTCGAGTTCCTGCTCACTGACCGGAAGTCGAAGGACCTTCTGGAATGGTCTCGGGAGACGTTCAGTCCCGATGAACTCTACTTCTCGACACTTCACCACACGTACGGAAATCCTCAAATGCATCCACCTGGAGGATATTCAGGTAATCTTCGACAATGGCAAGAACCTTCTAGAAGCGCTTGGATGGTTTGATGGGCGGGTGGAAGGATGGATGGATGGATGGATGGATTAATAAATAAATAGACTCGTCAATTAATTATTTACGGACATTTTTTAAGAAAGTGGAATATCGCTAACATGGTTGTATGTATGTATGTATTTATTGTATGTATGTATGTATGTATGTATGTATGTATGTATGTATGTATGTATGTATGTATGTATGTATGTATGTATGTATGTATGTATGTATGTATGTATGTATGTATGTATGTATGTATGTATGTATGTATGTATGTATGTATGTATGTATGTATGTATGTATGTATGTATGTATGTATGTATGTATGTATGTATGTATGTATGTATGTATGTATGTATGTATGTATGTATGTATGTATGTATGTATGTATGTATGTATGTATGTATGTATGTATGTATGTATGTATGTATGTATGTATGTATGTATGTATGTATGTATGTATCTATGTATGTATGTATGTATGTATGTATGTATGTATGTATGTATGTATGTATGTATGTATGTATGTCTGTATGTATGTATGTATGTATGTATGTACGTAGGGTACGTACGTACGAATGTATGTATGTATGTATGTATGTTTGCATGCATGCATGCATGCATGCATGTATGTATGTATGCGGAAGCGACACGGACAGACATAGCGACAGAAAGATTGATGCACTTGTTCTTTACTGCAGTCTTGCTATACACGCAGCAAGATTGGGGCGCGATGGTGTAGTGGGTATGTTCGTTGCCTTGCAGCCAGAGGCTTGCAGGTTTGAATCCACCTCAACGCCGCATAGGGGACTTGGGCAAGTCCTTCACTTGCAATTGCTCAGCGCTTCGCTGTCAAAGTCGTATTCAGTGTCCGCGCTGTAGTCGGGAGCGCCTCTGAGTAGCGAGCTTGAAGGGGCGATATAACAAGTGCACATACAAACAAACTGTAGACTAATCACTAGTAGGCCAAAGTGCGTTCCTTTAGATCTGTAGATCTACATTTTTCGCAAAAAGTCCGGGAATGTTATTGATGAATGGAGAAAAGCAGTCCAAAAATGCCGGTAGTTGGCATTGTGAGTTGATATGAATCTTGCTTCTCTTCTAAAGCACTTGACGCCCTTCTGATATGCTTGAAGATGTCGCCGTAAATTTTGCTGAGACTTAGATAACAATCATACACGGAGCAGGTTGAATGATGACTTTGTATCGATTGTCGCCTTTAAAGCCTTTCAGTCCTAAAGGAATGCACTTCGACCGACCGATGAATACATGTAACCTAGTCGCCAGAATACGTCTGTGTGTCTGTGTCTCTTTCTCTACCTCTCGTGAGTCTGACTGTTTCTCCCCCGCATACATGCATACATACATACATATATACATACATACATACATACATACATACATGCATGCATGCATGCATACATACATACATACATACATGCATGCATGCATACATTCATACATACATACATACATACATACATACATACATACATACATACATACATACATACATACATACATACATACATACATACATACATACATACATACATACATACATACATACATACATACATACATACATACATACAATACACACATACACACATATTTTCAGACGCTCATACATACAAAATATACATATAAGGCTAAACACAATTCAAATGCACACATCATCAATAGCCCCTTGTGACAGTGTTAATCTTGTGAATTCCTTTCTTGTAGGCATTCCGGACGATAAGCCCTGGTTGGCCGTCTTCGCCAACTGGGGATCGGAGCCTTGCAGCGGCTACGAGCGGCACGGCATCTGCGTCTTCGGTGTGGAGGACCTGCCGAGGCTGCTCAAGCACTCGGAGTTCTTCGTCAACAAACTTCTGGCCGACTTTGAACCAATGGCCCTCGAATGTCTTCGGGCGTGGGTCGACTACAAGGACAGCTGCACGGGGTCGAATCTGCTGGACACGGACTTCTATCAATCTCTTCCGTTCATTAAGAAAGATAGTTGAGACGAATCGCCTTAGATAGCCTACTGACGATGAATTCCTAGCCGCCCCTCCCCAGGGCTGTTTTTAAGGAATTTTTAGAACTGCACAAACCATTCTTTTCCTTCCCGTCCTCCATGGTAAATTACTTCCAATCGGAGGACAATGACCTTTTTCCTTGTTTTAACTGTACAGAAGTGCTTCTACAACTGCACAAATCCGCTTAGAACTGCACATTTTGTGTACAACTGCACGTTAAAAAAGCCCTGCCTCCCCCACCACTCGTTTCGGTTCGCTCTCTCTTTTACGTTATCGGAATACTCTTAGACTACATTCATATCCACCAAGTTTCAGTCATTCGTAATCGTAATCGTAAACTCGAAATTTCTAAAGCGCCACTCAAAAGCCAAGGGCACCGAACAAATTTTTGTTTTCTTTCGCCCAAAAGACTTCTAAAAACCCGTGGCAACTCCGATTATTTAAAATCTGATGACTTTTTGTCATGTGTTACTTTCTATGTATGTATGTATGCAAGTATGTATGTACCTTTCTGTTCCCGTTGCATTGATTTACAGCTTCCTGAAACCTGATGGGGGGAGGTGCCACGTCCTATGCAAATCTCTGAATGAGGTGGGGGCATGGCCGGATTGCCCCCCCACTTTTGAATCCGCTCCTGAATGAGCATGATACAGATCTACTATTATAGGTCTGTATACATGTGGATGTTGATTTTGAAAATATAAAACTGGGCCTTTTATGACGTCACTTCAATTATGATACAATCTGTAATTAAATAAGTTCACTAGGAAAACGAAATTGGGGGACCTTTTGTGACGTCACTTCGATCAGGATACAAATCTACTATCATAAAATTTCAATAATTTCGAGAATACAAAACTAGGTCTATGTATGCTTATTGTAACGTTACTCTGATTATGATACAATTTGACTATTATATTGTATTGTATTGTATTGTATCTGACCATTTGTAAAGAGCTTCTCGCAGCAAGAGCCTTTCAGAAGCGCTCCAAGTGCGTTCTACCCTGAGAAAAAAGGCAAGTTTTCAAACGAGAGAAAGACGAGGATACACTGCTAAAGTGGATGGCAGAGCAAACTGATGGTGGAAGCCCATTCCATAGGGAGGGACCAATGCAGGCAAATGATCTGGATTGAGCCACGGCGGTCCTGACTCGGGGAACACAGAGGTCATGCCGATCAGAGGACCTAAGAGGACGCAGCGAAGTGGCAGAAATGAGACGATCACACAGATACCTCGGAGCAAGATTAAGACTTAAGAACCAAAATCAGGACTTTTTCAGGATATTATAAGTTCACTTCAATGATTAAAAAGACTAGGCCTATTGTGACGCCACTTTTATTATGATACAAAATGTAATATTATAGAAGTGCAAATTGATAATAATTATAAACAAGGCCTATTGTGACGTCACTTCGATTATCATACAGATGTACCAGTATATAATGTTCATTCTGCGAATATAAAAACGGGCCTTTTATGACGTCACTTCGATTATGATACAATTCTACTATTAAATAAGTTCACTGAGAAAACGAAATTAGGTCTGTTAATTGTGGCGTCAAATCGATTATTAATTTATTATACAGATCTGCTGTCATATTATTTCATTTTCATAATACAAAACTGGGTCTGTTTAAACGCAGCATCGCTCTGATTATGATACAAATCTATTATTATACGTTCAGTTTGAGAATATAAAACTAGGTCCATTGTGACGTCACTTAGATCATAATACAGACCTAGGCCTGCTATGAAAGAAGTTCATTTTGAGAATAAACTAGACCTGTTGTGACTAACTTCGATTATGATACAGAATTACAGATCTACTATAGTGTGGAAGTACATTTTGAGATTATAAACTATGGATATTGTAACGTCACTTCGATTATTACACAGATCTACTGACTACCGTAATAATTATTGAAGTTCATTTACAGAATCTAAAACGATGAATATATAATGACGTCTCTACGACTACCGTGCAAATCTACTATAAATTCACTGAGAATACGAAATTAGGCTTATTGCTACGTCACACAGATTATCGTATAATTTCATTTTGAGATCATATAACTGCAGAGGTGAGCAAGAGACAAAACTAAGCCAAGTCGACTAAGTCGATCGAGTCGATCGTCGGCTGAGCCAAGTCGGTCGAGTCGTCGAGAGGTCGGCGAGTCGACGAAGTCGATCGAGTCGATCGTCGGCTGAGCCAAGTCGGTCGAGTCGTCGAGAGGTCGGCGAGTCGACGAAGTCGATCGAGTCGATCGTCGGCTGAGCCAAGTCGGTCGAGTCGTCGAGAGGTCGGCGAGTCGACGAAGTCGATCGAGTCGATCGTCGCGCGAGCCAAGTCGACCTAGCCCACGACTCGATCGACTGCGGGGTATAGAAAAACTCACTTCACCACATGGTGTTCTTGATTGGACCAGTTGCCCTGAATGGGTCATTCTATTTTAAAGACGGATTTAAAAAGTTAATTCTGTCCAAAAACACAGAGGAAGCGCTTTAAAAGAACAAAATATTAACTCTGCAATTAAAGAGTGTCAAAAGACTATCTAATTATCCTATGTTTGATATTTCGACCAGCATAACCACTTCCAACAAAGTGAACAGGTTATATAGTTAGGAGCACTTTGTCAGAATCACCGGTGTAGGCCTAGACCTAAACATAGACTATATAGGCCTATCTAAATATAGCTATATAGTTAAGTAATATGGACTAGCTAATTAAGACTGGGCCTAAATGATTTTGAAGTCTTTCGTTGGCACTCAGTTAATTCTATATGAATGCATCTAATGCAAGAAAATTTGCGCACGATTCGCCCATAGGACCACGTACATGTAGCCTACACCATCATCTATAGGCCTACTACACTGTGCCCCATAAAAAAACACACCAAAAAACTTTTCAAAAATCTTCTATAAAACTAAGCCAATTGTAATAAAAGTTTGTACGTTGTTTCTCAAATCGGGTGCACGGAATTGTTCTTCGTGGAACCTGGGGTGAAGGTCAACGGCGAATATTACAGGAATATCCTGTTGATGGAGCAGATGTTGCCAGCGATAAGGAGGATGTCAAGCGACTTATTCATTCTCCAGCAGGACAGCGCCCCAGCACATCGCGCCAAGGACACCATTGCGTTGCTGCGACGTGAAACACCAAGCTTCATTGGACCGGAACTCTGGCCAGCAAACTCACCAGACCTCAATCCCGTTGACTACAGAATTTGGGGTCTAATACAGGAACGCGTCTACCAGACAGCAATACGGGACATCGACGAGTTGAAGGAGCGCCTCATCGGTGTGTGGGCACAGTTGAAGCAGAGTGTCATTGACAAAGCTATTGAACAGTGGCGGCCAAGGCTGAGAGCCTGCGTTCAAGCGAAGGGACATCACTTCGAACATCTTCTTAAATGAAACATTACTTTTTCTTATTTAACATTAGACTTTCATGCGTTTCATGACAAAGTTTTTGGTCTGTTTTTTTATGGGGCACAGTGGATAGGAATATGATGCTTTCAGAGCATCTGTCATGAAATTATTGTGACGGAGATTTGCGCATATTCTCCAATCTTTCGTTCTAATTCCTGTACGGACCTCGTTGGGAGGGGCCTAGCTGCGACCTACGAAACTACTTATGAGGGCCACGTCAACTTTCCGAGCCAGAACAGCTGGTCGAAAACAAAGAAATTTCTTATTGGAATGGCCATGGCCGGATTTGCTGCCCCCTGGATCCGCCCCTGAATATATACTGCCATTGCAATAGGCCTACATGTATATGCAAATTCAAAATTTCTATGGGGGATGGGTCACGTCTCTTTCCACAAACCCCTCCCGTTCATCTCGTTGGTCTCCAGAAACCTCGACCCCCTCCCCTCGAGGAGCGAGCCTAGATTAAGCATGCACTGCTGTCAGCTGTGTAGGGCCTATCATAATATTATATAGGATGTTATTATAAATTGTGTAATAAAGGCCTACATAATGCTATACAAGATATTAACACTAGCGAGTCAGCTTTTGAGCATGTGGCAATCGTGAAATTACGATTAGATCTGCAATAAATAATCCAGAGTAGGCCTGATATTTCTATATTGTAGGCCTATATAGGCCTACCTGCCTCATTTAATTGATCAACCCTATTAGGCCTAGCGCACCTGTGAAAAGCCAGTGCCCGAACGATGAACCAATGGCGTACGGCCAAGTGCAGGAATAGACCACTCAAGAACAGGTTTTTGACGCGGCCTTTGCCTGGCGTACGTTGAGTCTGACGCGGCCTTTTGTGGCGTTGATAAATTTAGAAGTTTAGGCCTACTTTGAAGCAACTCACGATCGACGTCAACCCTAACCATTTTGGTGGTAGGTTCTTAGAAGACAACCTGAATTACTATTTTGTGTAGGTTCAAGTAGTAATAATTGCAAACATTAATCCTTCAATTAACCTACTGCACCATGCACGTCAAATTTTAAGTGAACAAGAGATATCTATGATGCAGTATCACTTGCAAAAATTTAATTTGTTTGATAACATCAGTACCCGATAGCTTGTTAGTTGCTACGATCGATAGATGACACTACTGTATGGAATAGCGCTGAATGAAGGATTCCTGCACAATCTGTGATTCTTGTTTAATATAAACCGATTTTACCAGTGATGCCACAGCTGGGTTTTTTCCACTAGATCTGGGTTTTTTGGCCTTCGTCTGGGTTTCTGGGTTTTTTTTGGCAAGATCTGGGTTTATTTTGGTTAGTTGACATTTTGTACTTACACCACATGAATATTCTGTGAAATTCAATGTAAAATGGTTGGGATACATAATTTTTCCACTAATTTTAATTTTAAACTCCACAATCAAGATCTCATGTTGTCAATTCACAAATAATTTATAACCTGAAGAATAGTTCTGCACAGAAATAAACCATTTTGACATTTCAAAATAGATCAGGTCACTCGTCTCTTTCCTTGTAAAGCCTCAATAGCATGCATATACAGTAACTGTTATACACTGTAGGTCAGGTCAATCCTATAGTGGTATAATAGCCAAGTTGTTGCAGAGCATTAATGTTCTAGACTAGTTGTTTAAAACCTCAAGCAACTTTAAAACTTTGTAAACTTAAGCCACTTGTGTAAGTTGTGTTATGTGTTTACAATTCTGGTAGACTCAATCCGCTGCACATGCGCACACGGATATCGATTGAGCTTATTGTCAGTATGGATCCCGAGTCTCTGACAACTTTGACAATTGATACTTTTAAAGTTGTAATTACATTTTATTCGACTCTTTTTACGAAAATTTTGTTAATCCTCATGCGAATAAGCGAAAAACCAACTTAATTTGAACAAAGGGGGTCTAAAATAGCTTATATGAATAGTCTGGGTTTTTCTGGGTTTTTTCTAAAGAAAATCTGGGTTTATTTCAGAAACCTCAGTGGCAACACTGCTTAAAACACATGATTATTCTGTGAAATTCAACGTAAAATGGTTTTAATTATGGATACATAATTTTTTCCACTAATTTTAATTTTAAACTCCACAATTAAGATCCCACGTTGTCAATTCACAAATAATTTATAACCTGAATAATAGTTCTACACAGAAATAAACCATTTTGACATTTCAAATAGGTCAGGTCCTTGTAAAGCCGTATTACATCTATAGCATGCATATACAGTTATACACTGTAGGTCAGGTCAATCCTCTAGTGGTATAATAGCCAAGTTGGTGCAGAGTATTAATGTTCTAGGTGGCTAAAACGTTGGATTGTTGGTGTATTAAGAAAATTTGGCTGGAAACCTCGGACAACTTTAAAACTTTGTAAACTTAAGCTACGTGTGTTATGTGCTTACGATTCTGGTAGACTCGACCTGCTGCGCATGCGCACACGGATATATCGATTAAGCTTATTGTCAGTATGGATCCCGAGTCTCTGACAACTTTGACAATAGTGATATTTTAAGTTGTAATTGCATTTTATTCCACTCTTTTGACGAACATGTAGTTAATCCTCATGCGAACAAGCGAAAAACCAACTTGATTTGAACAAAGGGGGTCTAAAATAGCTTATGTGAATAGTCTGGGTTTTTCTGGGTTTTTTCCGAAAGAAAATCTGGGTTTATTTCAGAAACCTCAGTGGCAACACTGGATTTTACTATAAAAACAATTGTCAACTTATTCGTAAATAAGTAAATTACTAAACAATTTTACCGAAATTGATTCGTTGTAAGGTATGAGTGCTATGGTAGTTATGTTTATTGCTGCAGTGTTGTAATTGCGGTTGGGTGGGTCTAAGCGCTTCTGCCACACGCTGTCGAACACGTACGCGTGCAGGTTAGTAAGGTAGCAAGTCGTTATGATTAGCCACGTTTGCTGGGTAAATGTCTTTAAATCAATTTTACATTGTCAGTTAAACGGGACAACGCTCATTTTAAGTTGCAAGAATTCTCTTGATTGCGATTGACTTCCTAGCGCGGTCGTAGACCTATTTAATTGACCCTCGCTTCAAGTAAAACGCAGGTGTATTGTTATTAACATTGCAAGACCCCATAAACTATGTTCACAGAGCCACAGAACCAATACAATACAACCGAACTTGATTCTGATTTTTAAAACACCATTTAAATACCTTGATACATCAGGATTGAAAAGTCTGCAGCCACTTCCTACTGCAGTACGGTTTCTAAGACGCCTCAGTATGAGGAAAGCTTGGCTTGTTAGATTTCAAGAGTTTTCTATGTTTTGGGCAGTGTTTTAATTGAACTTTTTGTTGAATTAGTTGTAGAAAAATGAGTGGCCTTCGACACAGACGACAGCCCCTGAAACTCGTCCAGGAACTTGATGCATTTCCTAAGATTCCTGAAAGCTATCAGGAAACAACGGCCACTGGAGGTGGAAGTAAGTACATTGATTAATGTTTAATTAATGTTTGATTATTTCATAACCAAAATGACCAATTGATCATAACCCAAAATTTCATGTTCACCATGACCGTTGTGTTTTTGCAAGAGGAAATGAAATCTTGTTATTGCAATTCTTTTAATATGCATTTTAATTAGCCATCCCTCTGCTTGCACTTATGAATGTATTTGAAGCATCTTTTAAAGACCTCTTTAAAGTGCTCTGAACAGTAAACTTCCTATTTTGCAGTGCAAAAGAAACAGTTTCCACATTGAAACCAGGACTGATCCTAAAGTTGTAAAATTTCTAAGTCGCCTGTTTTTGCAAAAGACAAATTTTTATTCAAGCACTTGCACTATGATTTCGATTTTTCATGTTTTTCAGTTTCTGTTCTGACGTTCGTTTTAATTGCGGTTCTGGTGATCTCGGAGATACGCTACTACAGCGTTAGTCAGCTGAAGTACGAGTATGATGTGGACCCAGACTTTGATGGGTGAGTTTTTCATTTGACCCAGACTTTGATGGGTGAATTTTTCATTTGACCCAGACTTTGATGGGTGAGTTTTTCATTTGACCCAGACTTTGATGGGTGAATTTTTCATTTGACCCAGACTTTGATGGGTGAGTTTTTCATTTGACCCAGACTTTGATGGGTGAGTTTTTCATTTGACCCAGACTTTGATGGGTGAGATTTTCATTTGACCCAGACTTTGATGGGTAAGAGGTTCTAGTTTTTTCATTTGAACCAGACTTTGATGAGTGAGAGATGCTAGTCTTTCATTTGAGCCAGACTTTGATGAGTGAGAGATGCTAGTCTTTCATTTGAGCCAGACTTTGATGAGCGAGAGATGCTAGTCTTTCATTTGACCCAGACTTTGTTTGGTGATAAATTCTAGTCGTTCATATGAGATATTTTGTTTATATGTGCCTTGCGATTCAAAATGTTCTCGCTTCGAAAGGTCAAGCAACGATTCAATTTAATCTTGTATTAAATTTTTCTGGTTGCACATCACGATAGACATCTGTATAATTACCAATTCCTATTTACAAGCCATTGGGTTCCAGGCAGGGTTGGGCATGAAATTTGCTAATCATTTGGAAGTAGAATTTGCTGCTAAAATTTTCATAAAAGATTAGAGTTAGTTTTGGCAAATCTTGCGGCTAATTGATTGGAATTGACTTTAAATTGTCTGATCGATAAGCTAATCGATTTGAATCTAATCAATTGCTTTGCACAGACATGGAACGAGTCCTTCACTCACGCTTGCTCAGTGCCATCAATCATTCATTCATGCCAAAATTTATATAGCACCCTTCAAGAATAGGCTCATCAGAGGCGCTCCAAGCCCAGCCACGCCTAAACAAAATAATGAGCTACGGCTGACTAGAGTTCACACTCTGGAGGCACCACTCTTGTTCTCAGTTGATTCTTAGTCATTTGATGGCTCTGAATAATCTACTGAAATGTGTAATTATACACTGCATGCCGTCTCATACAGAATAAATAGTTGTTAGGTGCAATCATCCCGTAGGATAAGACTGAGCTTTTGGCTGTAAGCTTTATTGCTGATAAATGCATTAGTGTTTGGTACTGTAGCATTTAATTGGAAACGTTATTCCTGTGCACGTTTCAGGAAGTTGAAGCTGAACATTGACATGACAGTGGCAATGAGATGTTCTCGTATGTGACATTCTTCTTTGCATTCTTGCGTAGCTTCTATTTGATGACATTGTGATTATTTTTTTCCAATTTGCCTTCTGTGCAATCTGTGCTGCTAGACCTTTGTTAGTGTGCATTGCAAGATTATTATTATACTGTATTCTATATAAAAATTACACATCACTTGTAATTGGGACCGACCTTTTGTTTGGTGTCTATTGAGAATCTCTCGGGAAAAGCGAGTGTACAGTCAGACGGATAAATGTAGAATAGACGAATATTCAGTGATCACATGTTCGAGGCACTTCATAATATGCTCATTGTAATTATTTTTGCCAATTTAACATATAGCACCACTTCAAGAGTATTTTGGTTAAATTGTTCAACTTGTAATGTGGTGAGTAGGTCATGGAGGCCGTTTGTTTTGTGGTTTTGTGATATTGAGACAACGAAAAGAGGCGATTAGCCCACCAGTTAATAAAGAAGAATGCATCAAATGAGGATGCTGGTTCCACAGTGCAGAACTTTTGTATTGTGTTGTATCCTGTAAAGATATCAACCTCTCTTGTCTTGTGCCGTTTGCATTGCAGCACTTTAGCAGCGATTAGAATAGATTTGATTAGATTGGATTTGATTAGATTATTGATTGATTAGATGTTCACTGTCTGCAGACGTTGGGGCCGACATTCTCGACCTGACCGGTCAGAACGCGGAGACGTTTGGTCATCTGCAGGAGGAGGATACGATCTTTGAGCTGTCTCCAAGGCAGGCGGCGTTCTTCGACATGGTCAAACGGGTGAACACGTACCTACGCAACGAGTATCACGCGATCCACGAATTCATCTGGAACACTGGATATAACACGATTTCTGCGTCGATGCCTCCGAGGTATTATTGTTATCATCATCGTCGTCATCATCATTGTTGTCATCATCATCATCATCATCAATGTCATCACCATCATCATCATCATCATCATCATCATCATCTTTTGAGGGAGTTTTATATAGCGGCTCTTGAAGGTAATTTACTCAGAAACGCACCCAGTCCAACAACGGCTAAATAAGATTTGTTTTAAGTTCGTAAGGAACGTAGTGGTGCGGTCTCTAGACGCCTTGTGTAGCACAACAAGGAGCCCTTACCAGGTTCTAGGGACAGCAGCTGAAAAGAGCGCTGCTGCTTAATTGTGGTATGTGAACGAGAGACTTAGAGTTTGGCTTGACCAGACTTACATCTGCCTTGAGTGAGGAAAAATTCTGTGTGCATTTAATTTAGTTATTTCAGTAGGAGTACTGTTTGCTTATAATTATTATCAGAACTGATTCGCAAACGTGTACATTTAGTGGTGTGAGTTAGTCTAGTGGTTATTGCGCTGGGGTGTCAGCCAAGAGGTTGGGATTGAAAAACACACCAGGACAGTTATTTACTTTGAGATTTCTGCTCCACCCATAAGTAAGTAAGTGAAGTAAATATATTTGTTATTAAGCCATTTGCATCTCTGCACTCCGGTACTGTACAATGTACATACGTCATTCTATCCAACTCAGTTAAAATGGTGCACTGGCCATGTGCTGTCAGTGGGAAGGTCAGCTGATGAAGTAGAGATGGAACCATCCACCATTTATATACCAAGGCCGAGCAAATGAAGTCGCTAACACTTCATATCCTTTCAGCCTAGCATAATGAACTGCACTCCTGATCTTTTGCCTTATAACTGTACATTGCTTGTCTCGATCTAACATTATTTGCATCTATTGGAATGGTAACAGGGAGGATCAAACGACAAAGACCCCGGACGCATGCCGTTTTCACGGAACACTGGTCGTTAATAAAGTCGCCGGGAATTTCCACATAACGGCCGGAAAGTAAGTATGTCTCTATCTTTGCGTAGAAACCTAGCAAACACCGATTCTTGTGCCACATAACTTTGCAATTTTTAAGTTTGTTGATAGCTATAGTCTGTAAATGTGCCCGCTGTAGATCATGTTCTTGAATTTGCCAACTGTAGATCTGTTCCCGTATTTCCGCGTGGACATGCGCATCTGTCTGTGATGATGAAAGAATCAGGTAAGATTTGATTTGGGGAACGATACAGTATATGGATGTGATTAACAACACCGTGCTGCTTTAATGTGACTTGCTTGCCTTCGTCAAGAAGATTTCCTCGGTAACAGCATGGCTGACCCGTCCAGACTTATTGTCTCCATGTGCTTACTATAAAGTTGAAGTTAATATTTCATTTAGTCAATTTTTGGTTGTGTTTTTCTTGTTGCAGTTGCTTTGATGTTAACAAATCACTTGAATTTGTTTAACTTGTTCTGCTATTTTGTTTGCTTCATCCTAAAGAGAGCAGTTTGGAATTCCAAACTTTCTTCCATTAGGTTCAAATTTTATATGAATTTTCACTTTATCGCTAGTGTCAGTATATAGAAGACAAAGCCATGTTTCTACGGAATCAAGAGTATCTTAGGATTTGTACTTTTAATTGAAAAAGAAAAACGTTTTTATTTGGGTATCTGTCTTTTCAAGTCAGCTTTGTCAGATATATATTTATAGCCACTTACAAGACCACTTACTTAGATCAAAGGTTTTCCAAACTTTCTAGGCCATTGCTTCCATACCCAAGTATTTTAAGAATTGAAATTTATAGCTTAAAATTTAAGTAAAGTAACATTTTCAGGATTCTCTCTTAGAATCTAGTCATGTCCTTCGCATACCCACTCACCACAATTTCGAGACTTCTGACCTGGATAGATAGCTTTGGTATTTCATCTGGTAGCTTGCTTGTGTTTAATTTTTTTTTAAAAATTAATGGGTTAAATATTCTTCAAGGGTGCATCTTTTAGCAGTGTAGAAAAAAGCCTCACAAGCAAGTGTTGCACTGTTAGGATTATATTTGTATAACCAGTTACAAAGAGTATTGTTGTTGTTGTTGTCAATGACTTTGTCTCAGTCTTTGTTATTCATTATTGTCGTCATTATCTGCACCATTCATCTGTGTCCAATTTAATTTACATACCATATCTTTGGTATTATGCTTTGACACAACAAGTTCTTTCATCGCTAGATTGTTTCATCTGAAAGTTAGTTTGCTCTGCGATCACTTAACAATTTGAAAACTGTGCATTTGACTAGCCCTACCGAATGGAACAAACTGCCGAACTTTATTTACAAATCTCAAACATTTTGACCCCTCAAAAATATCTGTTGATTTGTTTGTTCAAGATTTATCATAACTAGATTAAATTTCCTGTTAGGTGCTTTTGTGCTAGATTTTTTTAGTACGGGCAGGCTATAAGTGTAATAATGATAATAATAAGCTAATAGGCCAGCGGTTCCCAACCCGTGGCCCGCGGGCCAAAAGTGGCCCGCCAGGCCTCAAAAAATGGCCCGCCAGGCCTCAGAAAATGGCCCTCATCTCTCAAAGAATCATCAAAAATATATGAAAAATTAACAATTTGGTCAAGATAGAACACATTGTTATTTTCTATTACAAATTGTTTTATTTTAACGTCGATAAATAACATCCAACATTATATTTTGAACCAATTATAACAATTTTATATGCCTTTAGTTAATACAATTTTGACCTTGTGGCCCCTAATGTCCTTCAACTAAGAAAACGTGGCCCTCGTGTCCTCCAACTTAGAAAAAGTGGCCCTCAAGTCAAAAAAGGTTGGGAACCACTGTAATAGGCAATTTGTAACCCATATTCAGCGTTCATGGAATTATTTCAAGAAATTCTGCATGTTGAGCTAAGACTACTAAAAAAATGAAAGATCTGAGCGTGCATAGTCATGCATTTCTAATATATTGTGCTTACCTTAACTTGTCTTTTCCAACTAATTACTCAACACTCTCAATGTACGGGCGTTTTGGGGTAGTAACTAATGTACAGTTGTCAAGTGAGTGTTGCACACACTGTGTGAGTAAATCGCCTTGCATACCATTTAGGACTATCTTAGTCCAGCTTGCTTGGTTCTTAACAAAACATGGTACATACATACGGTCCCTTCAGATGGTCAGCATTGGCAAGAGAGGTCGCACAGTAAGATCATTGAATAATGAGAAGGGGAGGCAAGTGGGACCTCCATAGGAAACAGCATTATTATGTGGTTCAAGAAATTACTGGGAATTTCTTGTGAGTTTTCGTAGTATATATATTACCGTGGTAATTTTGAAAAATGTTCTTGAAATTTCCCATAATTTGTAATTCTGTCCTTGCCATTGTGATGACCATACGGGGGGAGTGTTATCACCATGGGCGGAGTTTATCAGGAGCTAGGGGGTGCTAAGCCCCCCAAAAAGTCCCAGAGTCATGTTTTTACCGTGTAAATGGTATCTTTTTCGAGATTAGGCCCCCCCAAGAACTCTCAACCAAGTGACAAAAAAGGTCATCAACTTTTTCGGCCGGGAAATACATAGTGCTTTTCATGAGATTTGAACTTGACAACGGCGTCGCTCGTTCTGGACCAAGTTTTTAGCCCCCCAAAAACGGAAACCAAACTCCGCCCATGGTTATCACAGATGCAAGTAAAAACTTCCCAGCACGTCGTGTTGTTTCCTGCATGATGCATGCTTTCCTTTCATTTTACTTTCCCAATTTCAGACCTGTTCATCTATCAGGATTCGGATCTCACATACACTTTTCTGCAGGAGTCACAGAGGAAGGTAAATCTTAGCAGATACAGATTCAAATTGCTTTGAAAGCCAAGAAAGTTGTATGGGTAGAGAATAGAGATACTTCATAGCCAAAGCTGACTAGTTCGTGATGGTCCTTTTAAATAGGACGTACTCTTGGTTTTCTATGATACTTCACTAACAGATATATGCTGCTTACAGTGCTTAGGTCTCATCCAAATGTTACGTACGCAAGCATAATCGTATTTTCAACCCCTCCCCCAGCGGCGCCCGCAGGATTTTTTCTTGTACGCACAGAAATTTTCGACGGAAGGCGAACAGGAAAAATTTTTCGTTAGGTCGCCGAAAAAACTGATGACCTTTTTTTTTTTTAGTCATCAACCTAGAATTTCCCAAAAACATACCTTTTCAAAAACATACCTTTTCTATCCTTGCGCTGTACGCACTTACCTATGTGCGTACGTCTGCGGGCGCCGCTGCCCTCCCCTGTTGCAACTCGTACATTTTATTTGCGGACCCCTATGCGTAGTAGGTACAAATAAACCCTGTCCTCATTGGCTATTTATTTTTGTTAAACATCAATTTTCTAGCTGAAATTTTTTAACTGTCATAGTTTACTGTTCAGATCTTAACAGAATTTAATTATAAATTTTTAATTTGACCAAAAGCCACCAGCCGACTATGGGAGGATAAAGAGTTTTAAATAGGCTATTGTAGGCATCATAATTAGACATTTATTTTGCTTACGTACATTTTGTACATACATTACGCACATTCTCCGCCGCAAATGCCAAAATCCGATTATCTCCTCCCTGTGTACCTAACACATGGAGAGGGCTCACCTTACCATGGTTTCATTTGCCGCTCATCTGTGGTTGATTCCTTGCTTGTTACGAAGGTGTTACAGCAGTATTGTAGGTAGTTAAGCTTATATTAGGAGGTTAGAGAAATTGGCTGTTGATGAGTGTAAAAGACAATGGATGGCACAGATGAAAAATCATACTTAATGCACGTAAAAATCGTGATGTAAATATTGTACCATATTCTTCGCTGATTGATGAAAGGCTGCCTTTACATGGAGTGTGGAATTGAAGCCTCCCTAAGACAGTCATAGGTTTAAGGGTTTTGCTGAAGTTCTTATGAAGAAAGACCAATTGCACTGCTTTGTGTAAATTTGTTTTTCGGTCGGATTAACCGTCAGATTAACGGACTTCATGCAGACAGGATTTCATGCTGTGCACGAGGGATGACAGGATATTGTACCTTAATCAACACGAAGGATATTATATAATGTATAATTAATTAATTATTTATATACATTATATATATAGTTGCTTGGTTGAAGTTTCTCAATATTGCAATATGGGCACGGTTAAAATTCATATTCAAACTTGACCTAATGACTTATTTCTTTAAACCAGTAGGTTTTCAAGCTTTTTGGGCCAAGGCACCATTACCATTTCTAGGCATTGCTTGCATACCTAGGTATTTCTATTGTTTCTTACTTAAATTTAGGCAAAACAACTGGCAGACTATTCTCATAATATTTTCAGAACACTCTTGTCGAACCCGCCGTATCCTTCATCTTTATCAGACCCTTGTTTGTCCTCGGAATAGTTTGAAAAGCCCTTCTATTATATAAAATGAACATCTGGTAAAATGAATTCTACGTTATTATTTGTCACTGGTGAAAACTTCAGGCTAGAATTTTCAGAGTCCTGTCTGTGGAGGTGTCTATTTATTGCATATTTGACGTACTGGTTAATCTGATTGCTTGTTCATAAGGTATACATGCTGATATTTATACTTTAACGAAAACCTGACCAGTGCAGTGTCTCGAAGCTCATATCTTTTGTAGACAGAAACCCCTTTGTAATTAATGCGTGCTGTGACAACATCTTGTGAAAGTTGTTTGGTCATGAACTCATGCTTGCACCCACTGTTCTGATAGTCTCTGCACTAGAAGACACATTGTTATCTGTGAATATAAAAGTGCAAATTATAATTGTAATATTTTGAAATTTATTTTCATTTTAGACTACAATTTTTCGCACAGAATAGTGCACTTTTCGTATGGCGATCCTACTCTGGGTATCGTAAATCCTCTGGAGGGAGAGGAAAAGGTTGTGACTGACAGTAGGTGACAAATCTGACTTTCTCAGATTAAAAAATTCTGTATTCTTAATAGAGTGTTCTTAATTTATTAGCATCTCTCATTGAATCGCTTTTAGACTTTTTAGCAAAACCTAACTTGTGTTTGCTTGCAAGTCTGAGTGATGTCGTGTTCAGTTACAGAATTTACTACATATTTTTTAAATTATGACCTTTTTCATTAATTTTTTATGCATGATAGATATTTTAATACTGTTATGATATTATATGCTTCCTTTGCTGTTGTATTTAAAAACGAAACTTTAAATACTCGTGATTTTCGTATTTCCAGACAATCACATGTTCCAGTACTTCGTGCAAGTTGTTCCCACTTCTGTTGAGACAAGGTTTTCTCATTCTCGCACATTCCAGTATGCAGCGACGGAGCAAGTATGCACACAGTACTTTTTAGTGTGTCTAACAGTGTAATTACGTTGCCGGTTTTATTTCAAAACGTCATTTCAGAGCATTTTATTTTAATGTTTATTTTATTTCCAGTAGCCCCTTAAGGTAGCCCATAGAGACACCAGTGGGTATAAAGTGTTAGCTATCTTGTTTCGTAGCCTTAGCATATGTGGGTGGGTGGGTGGCCAGCATTGTATGTCTGATCTTCCCATTGAGAATGTATGGTCATTTTCATTATTATTGCTGAGCAGGCTATGGGTGAATGTGATGTCAAAACATAAATGGAAGTTGCTGCCCCTAGTTAAGGATTTGAACCCATGATCTGATTTACAGTCTGTAAAATTCTAGCCATTGTACTGTTATAAAGCCACATCCGGAAGACCATCTTGTTCACTTGGTTCATTTAGTGATGTCTATAATATCATTATACAAATCTAGAACATTATATTATGATAGTTGTTCTGCATGGTGATGTTGAGGAAAATAAGTGTCTTTGAATGTGAAATAATAAATTAATATAATATTAATTGAAAATGTGGAATGGACTACGTGAATTTTTAAGCTGTGCATGGTTTGAAAACATTATTTGAACATCTAATAATTATAATAGTTTTTCTCAGTGTCGTTGTGAGGTACTTTAGAGTTTTTTTAAATGCGCTATATAAATAGAATTGTTCAGGTATGTACATGCACACATGCACTCAGTTACCTATATACAGAGCTCTGTCACTGTACTCTAGGTGTACAGGAATGTCCTGCTGTACATTCCTCCACTTATGGTGAACTCCTCGTACCCTGAGCATGAACCGCTCTTAGACAGCACCATGCTTTTTATTATTGGCACATGGTATGGAATGGACTCCCACTCACTGTTTATATGCCTTATGCCTAGGGGTTTGCTCGGATGCATTTTATCGTCCTTTTCAGCCAAGGTTGGGTCGGGAGCACTCCTGAGTAGTGGCCTTGAAGGGGCTATATAAATTTCCATAATGAATTAATGAATACATACGAGTCGTGCATAGTGGCTGATTAGCTAAGCTTCTCACCTTTTAATGCGTAGAGTACCCCCGTAAGAAAGTTACTGTTTACAGACGTTGAATTGCAGTTGGTCTTTCCATGCTTTGTCATTAAGCAGCGGTGCCTGATAAGTGCATGATATCACTGACAATGTACATTCTGTTGTAACAGAACAGGACAATCAGTCATGCGAAAGGCAGTCACGGTGTGCCGGGTATCTACGTAAAGTACGACCTCTCATCCATTCGAGTTCACGTGCGTGAAGAGCATCGGCCGTACTGGCAATTTCTCGTGCGACTCTGTGGGATAGTTGGAGGGATATTCGCCACGTCCGGTAAATAACTTTAAACTCAACGCTGTGAACTTGAAACAATCAATTCGTCAATTCGTTCATTTGAAGTAGTAATTAAGCTGATGTACAGATGCAACTTGAACAGACAATATTGTTCAGGGCATTATGGAGACAAGCACAATACAAAGATAAACCATGTTAATAGATTTGCGTATAAAGAATACGTGAAAGATTACAATGATATTTTAATATCCTGCCACTTATTTGCCAGAACTGGTAATGTACACTTTAAGCACTGCATGATAGTGTACTAAGATCAACTGGGAAGCCAATGCCGCTTGTCATTAAAGTGTTAAAGGTGTGCCTTGTGGATATGATGCATATTCTAATGTAATGTATACAAAGCATTTATATAGCACCTTCCAAAGTATTATCTGCATATGGCTATTAGCTCATCTAGATGCCTTGTCAAGAGCCGGTGTTGCAGGTTTCACCACAACAAACTTTACAAAGATGTAATTCTGCTAAAGAGCGGCATTGGCTTTCAACAGGTAGCATTATTAGGAGGATCAAGTTTATCTCTTCATAGAATATATGAAAAAGGATTAGTTGATACATCAACAAAGAAATAATTTGCTTCATTTAGGACAAAAAAGATGCATCTTTGCTGTTAAAAATGGTTAATTAGTGGAAGATCGTGTCTGAATTATTTTTCATTGTCTTAATTATTTTCTCATTGTCTGAATTTATTTTCATTGTCTTAATTATTTTCTCATTGTCTGCTACGAAGGGTTGCTGCATCGAATCGTCAGTGCCATCATCGATCTGCTGTGCTGTCGCTTCAAGTGGGGCACAAACGAAACCCCCAACAGCCACCCTTCGCACTGGTCCACCGCATCATCTGGCAATCAGTCCCCGGCAAGTACCACCACCCCTCATCCACCTCTTTACGCCTCGACCTCGTCGCTTCTGGAGTCGGACGGAGTGCCACCGACGCCGGATCTTCTGCCGCTACGGAGTTCGTCTCTGTCGTCGGACAATGATTCCGCGTTTACTTAACATTGTTTATCGCCACTTGTGACAATGTTACGTTTTGTTGCAGCTGTAATGACGGTGGTGGTAGTAGATTTAAACGTGATTTAAGTCCTTGAAAACTGCTTTTATTTTAATCTCATCAAATTTCCAGCCGTATTATGTTTGTATCAGATCCAAGCATTAATTGAATATAATGCCACAGTTCTGCGTAAGGACTTGCATAGGGTCCATGCTGTGGGGGGAACAGACAACAGAAGTAAGCGCAGGACAGCTGGATCAAGTGGATTCATTTGTTTATTTGGGATGCCGGGTTACAAAGGATGCAAATTGCACGGGAGAAGTAAAATCAAGACTTGCGATGGGAATGACGAGTCTGGTAAATATGACGAAGATTTGGAAAAATAAAGCTGTCAGCAACAGAACAAAGACGAGACTACTGAAGGCATTGGTGTTTCCAGTGGCGACATACGGGTGTGAGGCATGGACCTTAAAGAAAGAGGAGGAAAGACGCATACAAGCATTCGAGAACAAATGTCTTAGAAAAATATTAAGAGTCCCATGGACAAAAAAATTGACCAACGAACAGGTGTACTTCATAGCAGGAACAAAGCAAGAACTGTTGACCCACGTAAAAACAAGAAAGTTACGATACTTCGGACACGTGATGAGACAGAAAAAGGAAAGCATAGAAAACAACCTGATGACGGGACTGATGGAGGGAGAAAGGGGAAGAGGAAGACCAAGAATGGCATGGATAGACAACATCTTGAAATGGACAGGACTTTCGGGGAGGAGGTTAATGAACATGGCAGGAGATAGACAACTGTGGAAAATGCTCATCCATTCGTGCAGCCAACCGTCGCAGAGCGACGATGGCGGAATGACATGACATGACAATGCCACAGTTCTGCGTAAGGACTTGCATAGGGTCCATGCTGTGGGGGAACTACCTGCATGGGTTTGCAGCACTAGGGAACTACCTCTGCATGGGTTCTAATCTTGTGTTGTGGGTGGCTATCAGCAACCTTTGCACAAGCTCAGAACTTCGAGGTCAAACTCCAACCCATTGAACTGCATCCACTAAATGGCATTCTGATGAAAATCGGGGTCAACTTACTGACTGACAAACTTTTTATTCTCAAGAAACACAATGTACATAATAATAAGACGTAGAATATTCAAGTGCATTGGCTAGAGAATGTGGAGACCCAAAAAAAGGAACTAGCCAATAGCCACGCTCAATTAGGGTCAACCTTTCAACAGAACTCAATGACTAGTTGGAACCATTTAAATTTCCAAAATAAAAGATTAATATGTAAGCCACTCGAATGTGAACCTTGGAGCCAAGTAAATGATACATGTGTTGCATCTTTTTGAGTACAGTCTCTGGGAACACTGCACAAGACTTGCAGTCTACACCATGGCTTTGTAGACGCTTCCATACATACAGAAATTTTGAAAACTGTATCAGTGTCATACTGTGCTGCTTATATTTCTAGAAATAAGGTCGATGTTTTGGAAATTGTACCCTGCAGCACCAAGACCACATCACTATGGAACAGGTGTTTGGGGGATTTTTAGTTCTCAACGGAGGCCTAGCCTTCCAGTGGCGGCATCAGGGTGGCTAAGCCCCCCCTAAAAAGGCCATCCATTTTTTTACATGTAAAACTGAAATATTTCCACGATAAGTCTTTAAAAAATGACCAAAAAAGGCTGTCAGAAATTTTTGGCAGATGAAAATGGAAAATTTCCATGAGATTTCGACCAAATGACTAAAAAAAGGTCGTCAGACATTTTGGCGGATGAAAATGGAAAAAATTTCCCCTGCGAGGATTCAGCCACCCCCAAAACTGAAATCCTGGTGCCACCACTGTATCCTTCTCAACTTGTCTTCTGTAGACTAAATCCCAAATAATATGAATCCAAAACAGTGCAAATCGGGTGACAAGTACGCTCCTAAAAGACCAATGTAGATTACTTTGAACACTGTTTTAATAATCAAATCATAACAAATTCCTATAATTATTTTATAGGTTAAGAAAAACTACAACAGCATATTTACATTGCCAGACCTAATAATTGGCTTCAGAGTCAACTTCAAGGTCGTGTCTGTTGTCGAAATAGTTTTATCACATCATTCGTAGTCTAACATGGATTTAATTAATTTTCAATCACATCAGTAACATAATTACGGCAATACTCGTCCGCAGACAATTGTCAATCAGACATAACCAAGTCGTTTTCCTAACTACACTGTAAACACAGGAATTTACATCACAATACTAATAACAATTACTGATTCTTTACACTGAAACATAATTACTCCAACTCAAAAGCTGCACCGATCTTAAATGAATCAATTTGTGTCAACTCAGTGGCATGTATAAGGTCATGTCAGGGCTGTTTTTAAGGAATTTTTAGAACTGCACAACTGCTTCTTTTCTTTCCCATCCTCCGTGGTAAATTACTTCCAATCTGAGGACAATGAACTGTTTTTACTAATGGTTATCACTGCACAAGACTGCTTTTGCAACTGCACAAATCCATTTACAACTGCACTTCTTGTGTGCAACTGCACGTTAAAAAATGCCCTGGGTCATGTGACAACTGTGAAATTTACATGATTAACTCATCATTTTCAGTGAAAAGTCAGTAGTAGTTTACACAAAGGCATGTGTACACTCAACAACTTATGCATGGAGTCAAGTTTCAATTCAGTAGTTCACTCATGTTAACTCCATAGTTTACACATAGTAACACGTGTATACTTCGTAAAGTAAAATGTACATTTGCACGTCAACAGTAAAATGTACATTCGCACGTCAACAGTAAAATGTACATTCGCACGTCAACTTTGAAGCCACGATATCAAGCAATACAAAGTTGACAGTCATTGGGCGGACGCACAACTGTTCACTGCCTTCGACACGCTTAAACTGTTCACCTGATGAAACTAAACTGCTACACTACTGAAGCTATGCTGGTCGGTCGTTGACACGTTGGCTTGGTCGGTCACAAAGTTGACGTACGTGCAGGTGAAGACCGGAGGCCCGTCTTCGTTTGCGACAACAGCAGGGTTGACCAACGCTACGTCGGGTGGTCTGGTCAACCTGCTACACAGCGGTACCTGGCAGAAGTTGCCCTTTGGACCGACAATCCTGCACAACGACTGAAACAGAAAGGTCGAATAGGCCCAGCTGAATGCCATGATGATCATAAGAAACGTGCCTATCTTGTAGTAGGCCAACACGTGACTCGGCAACATTGCGGTGCCGGCAACGAAGGTCGTCAACGCCGACATTGCGACGGCGCCGCCAACGCGAGCGAAGGCGTCGCGAGTGCGGGACTTCGAGTCCGAATGCTCCGACAGAGAGTAGGCAACGCCGTAGTGAATCGTAAAGTCGATGGAGAGTCCGATGCCAAGCGATACGGTTATCGACTCGACGATATGGAGGTCCCAGCCGAGCAGGACAATGAGTGCGATGGTGCAAAGCATGACGCAGCCAATGTTGACGACCGCATACATCGTCACCAAAACGTTGCGTGTTGCCACGAACATGACAAGGAATGCGATGCCAAGAGAGATTCCGATCGAGCAGAAGGTACCCGACACGATTCCACGCTGCAGGTCGTAGAAGAGCGCGTAACGTGATGAATCGGCCGCAAAGAATGCCTTGTTCATCGGAGCAGGGGCAGTTGCAAGAGCACCCTTCAGAAATTCCTCCAACTTCTTGTAGTTGGAATCCATTGCCGAGTAGGACAGGGAGTACCGCATGTTCGTGCGAACCCTAACAGCGAAACCCTTTATGCGATTGCTACCATCGTGTACCACCTGTCCAAGCACGTTGTTCTTTATTGTGGCGGAACACGTACTCGCGTACAGCATCAGCGGAAGACAGACTTCCAGCTGTTCCCTGGTAAACGGGGGTGTTCTTGTCATACAGCACGTTGGCATTAACGCCGAATACGGCGGCACACAGTAGTCCTTCACTAGTTCAGCAACTTGATCCATCAGACATGGCAACGTCTTTGCATAACTACTCACAAAAGGTGCGGCCTTCAATTGTTCGCAGAACCTCTTCGACCAAACCTGCGACTCCGCAGCGTAAAAATCGAAGCTGCTTTCCGCCGTTACTCGTCCGTCCGGCCGATGGGGATCCAGCGAGAACCCACCGTAGTTCGGTTCGAAGCCCCAGATGAAAATCACGGACATGTTTCCCTCCGATGAGCCTTTCCGACCGTCGATCACCGCCTGGAACCGGTCCTGGAAGGTAGCATCCCACTTCTCGAGGATGTTGTTCGAATCCAGAAGCGGGACGCTCTTAGACGTGGGAAGGCGAAGCTTTGGACTGACGAAGATAATGAAACAGCTGCTGAAGCCAAGGCCGAGAAAGATGACCAGCCAGACCGGCCAGATCTTTTCGATTAGGAACGGAAAGATGCACGAAAACAGTCGGTGGTTGAACTTCGCGAAGAGACCCGTCAACCACCGATACGCTCGGAAACACTGGTCGCTGCCCGAGCAGCAGCAATGCAGAACCGCGTCCCACACCCTGACCGAAATGACGAGGATGCTCGGGGTCCAGACGATCATGAAGAGGAAGTTGCAGAGCATGGACAGCCCGGCAAAGATTCCGAAACAGCGAATGACCGTGATCTGAGACACGGTGTTGGCAAAAAAGGCAGCGGCGGTTGTGAGGCTGGTTACGAATATCGATAGGGCCGCGTGATTGAAAGTGCGGGCCATCGCTACGTCTAACGGCAACTCGGTCCCTGCGCCACGATGCACCTGCTCCCAGGTGTCGCAAAATATGAAGACGTCGTCGGCCCCAACCGCGATTAGGACAAGGAGAGCGAGGACGTTGAGAAACGGAAAGAACGTTATCCGAAAGACGACGGTGTACAGGAAATACGCAAGAACGAAACTGGACGCGACGTTCAGAATCGCGGCCACCGTCAACGCAACGGATTTCAGATACACGATCATAATCGTGACGATCAGCAAGGCAGCCAGCACAAACAGCCTCATGTCGGAGTAAATATACTCGGAGAACAGACCGTGTATGATCGCGTCCTGGTGCGGCAGGTCCACGGCCGCCAGCCTCACATATCCATTGCCGATCGGCTCCTTTTCCAAGTACGCTCGATAGAAATCGTCCCAGTCTGTTTCAATCGACTCCGCAAACACCATGTAGGCGACGGAGTGGCGCATATTGTTCCGGCCAGGGTTTTCCGGGCTCATGTAGCCGACGTTGGCAAGGTAATAGAACGTGCTGTAGACAGCGTTATAGCTCTTCCGCTGATGGATGCACTCTGGAGGAATGTTGTAGGCTTTCACGACGCTCGGCTGTATGCGGTCCTTGAGCGTGCCGCCGTGGTAGAACGGAGCACACCTGGAGAAGAGATCGCGGATCGTATCGGTGTCGTTGTCCGTTATCTGTGAGCACGGTTTCCTCGCCATGTCCGTGACGACTCTGGCGACGCTGATGAGTGGACAGTGGAGCTTGAAGTACGGACGAAGGTATCGTTCCTCCAGATCGCAGAGGCCACGGATTGCGTTGGCACTTAGGAGGTCGCCGTCACTACCAACCGCTTCGAAGACGAACTTCGCTCCATTCATACCTTCGAAAGAAAATTTTGTGAAGTACACGAAAAGTAACAAGTATGCTGATACTCGTCTATGTTTCCAATCAAATGCTGACTCAAAATAAGAGGCGAGGAGTGGTCTCTTACACTAGCCACGAGAGGCAGCCATGAGAGCATCAAGTATTACCGACTTATTAGTAGTAGTAGTTGCAGTTTAACGTCACTGTGCGGTAACAAAGACCATTAGCGATGCCCTCCTCCTTTATCCAGGCTTGGGACTGGCACTGGCAGAGCGCGACCAGTGGTGGAGTTACTACCGACTTCATTTTCTTAGCTGCAGTATACGAGGGCAGGTCCAACCGATTTTCAGCGGATTTTAAGAGCTTGCTAGTCTTAAACCTCAACTATTCCTGGTGTCAAAATCAGCGTCAGTTTTGCATAGTTTGTATCTGTTGTTGCAACAGCCCTTTGGAACCACTGTGAAAGGTTATCTTTTTAAAAGCTGAAATATTACTAATTCAAGTGCTACAGTGACAGCAATTCAAGATCACCATAAGTAAAAGATGCAAACTGTTAATGAACTGCAGGCACTGATATTGCTTGTTTCACTCCAGGTTGTACCTGAACAGGGGTACAACTTTTGTCCAGAAACTGATACTCCTAATTCTGGACAAAAGGTGTACCCTGTTCAGGTATTAGTACTCTAGCTTTTAAAAAGATGACCTTTCACAAATGCTGTAAAAAGTCATTGGGAAAATGTAAAGTCCAAACCAAACTACAAGGTCATAGCCTATTCACGATGTAAAACATGGTTGGCACGATACCCCATCAAAAGATTTTGGGGAAAATGAGATGAAATTCATCATAAAGTTCTTTCAGAGATCCTTATCATAAAAACCACCATCATGTTGTCACTGATTAATACGTACTAAATATTAATTACTAATTTTTAACCGTTTACCGACTAAGGGTGTATGATTCCCATACCATTTACTACACTTTGGCCGGTAAAGTGTTAAACTGTTATCCTTCCTGCTCATGTACCGGACTGCATTTTTCAACTGCTTTGAATAAGGAATATATACATACTTACTTAACTTGCCCCGAATGTCATATAAAGCAGTTTAAACGTACACTTACCCTTCTGAAAGTAAATCGAACATTCGGTTCGACTTCCAGGCATATCAGTCGGATCATCGTAATTGAATGATGGTTGTCGTTTATTGCCGCTCAGTGTTGATGCTCCTCTCTTGTGCTGGTGGTGCTCCTTCCCTAGGCCTTTGTTTCGACAGCCTTTCGCCTGCACCAAACCTAGGAACGCTGATATGTCCAAATTGCCTGCAGAAATGTTACCGTGTCCAGCCTTGTTGTACCAGTTTGTCAAATTGCTGAGTGCCAGTTCCACGTTGGGCTCAAATGAGTATTCATCACCAGGATGTTCGACAAGATATCTTAAAGCCGAAGTGGACGCTCTGATGTAAGTGCCGCGTGTTTCGAAACCCTGAAAGCAGATGCAATACGCTTAAAGTTACACAGTGGGTGAACAATTGCAGGTAAGAGTCACTTATCATATTGATCCATAAGTCAGCAATGAAGGCCGTAAAACCTGACAAATTGAGATTTTAAAAGAATGTCGCTGAAATTCGAGCATTATTATCACATGTGTTATTGATAATAGTTCTAGATGTAGAATAGGAGAAATAGAAACTGCAAGAAATTTTGACGCTGAAGTTTACATACAGCACTGTGCTGACACAGAGAACCAAGCAACTCGGATATGTTTAGATCTTGTGTAAAGATCCTGCATATTGCAGTACCAGGACAAACAAACCCATGAAAATGTCATTATAGCAACTTCTGCAGCATCAAAGGCAACGACCTACTTCTTTGTTATAGGCTGAGAGTGCTCTATTAATTAAATTAATAAGGATGTAAACCAGAGTGTGATTACCAACTGGTATAATTACTTACCATGCTTTAATTTTAAACTGGCATGAAAGCAACAGCAGATTCTGATCACTGCATGATAATGACCAGGTCACCACAAAAACATAGCGCTCAAAAGCAACACCAGAGTCAGAGGTTTAAAAAGAGCATTACTTATCATGCTCCACTTCAAGCAACATTTAAAAATCTGCAGAATTGTGAATGAAGAACGTTTTGACTGTTCAAAATCAATGTCTAACGGAAATCCAAAATCAAACAAAGTTTCCAAAATGCTCTACAACTGCATTTCTTAGCATCAGAAAATAAAACAACGTTCTGCAATAAGAGTAGGCAAATCTGATGAAGTGCTTACCTCAACTGGATCTTTAGTGAAATCGGGCAAAGGATGGAAATGCAGAGAAGTGACGCCGCAGACGACCACGACGATGAGAGCCCCGAGAAGTATTAGGTACGGAAAGCGTACAAGAAACGAATAATACCTGAAATGACGACGTTTGTTATTAATATGTTTGTTATCAATATTAGTTATTAATACCTGTTATGTTTGTTATTAATATATTTGTTATTAATACCTGTAAATGACAACATTTGTTCACATCCAATTGCATAGCACAAAAACTAATGATGATTGTTTCAAAGGGCTACATCTAATATGTGTAATGTAATTACTTCAATGACGCTGTTATCATGTTAAAGCACAAGGAAGTAGTCGATGATTTATTCCAGTAGAAACAGAATAAACTGTCGAAATCCAGTTTTGTAAACAATTGAAGCTTTCGTTTGGCACAATAAGAAAACTATTTACAAAACCGTCTATAAAAAAATAAGCAACTTCATGTTATGGAAACTGGAAAGTCATTCCCTCACAATTGCTCAACAATCGAATTCAATGCCCGGTCATTAGATGGTAGCATGTAATAGAAGCATCATGGTAATCATCATAATCATCACAATTATCATAATAATAAATAATAATAATAAAGTTGGCACATTCAAGGCACATTCGTCCGGGAATGAGGACGCTAACTCCAGAGCATTTTAAGCAACTTTTTGCATAGTTTCTAAGAGTACGATTGGATATTTTCTACCTCAGGCAGAAAAAATAACAATTTTTGACATCAGGAGGGACCTTAGGTAAAAATATTAATAATATTTTAATATTGCCAAAATAATCCAACGCCATGGCCTTCAAAGGGACCTTTGCTCCTCCACCTGTTCTTGACAAGTTCCAGCCATCCCAGAAAGAATTTTTGCATATCTGGATAATTTTTGAATTCCTGAGAGATCTGAGGTACTTTAGGTTAAAAAATAACATTAATAAAAGTCATAATAATAATAATAATAATAATAATAATAATAATAGCAGTAGTAATAAAAATATTAATAATTATGTCTTGCCACACCATGGAAAGGTACAAAGATATACAGTATACTTTGCATACATACATCATGCATACGTGTAAACAACAGGAAAAATCTCCGACAAGTTGCTTACTCACTCACTCACACATTCGGCTATTTACCTCAAAATTAATGACGTGATACTTCTTACAGACAATATAAATGGGTGTTTACCAGTTCACTTTCGCAAAAGGTTTTCGTGGCACTTCGAGACTAATGAGGCTCTCGTCAGACTCAACCTTCTGCAGTGATACAGAGTTGGTGATGTCACTCGTGGAACTCATCTCAGTCATCGCCATGACAACCAGGTATGCTGTTAGAGGCAAATCGACAGCTGCTTTCCGAGCAATTCAGTTCCCTGCACAGATGTTTAGCACATTCCTGTTCGTCTTCAAGCCTCTTCTGCCATCTGATCACGTCCTAAAACCACATAAAAAATCTATTTGCAATGTTATTTTCAATTCAGAGCCATAAATTGGCCAGCAAGCTAGACTTTCAGATGGTTTAATTTTTTTTACTGGGTACCCTTCTAGGATAATGGTAACACTTTGGCACAAAGAGCGCATGGATGTAGGATTACTTCCTCTACCCTCTCAAAAGATCTACACAACATTCCATTCGGCAAATGAGCAGAGGCCACGAAAGCGCCTTTTAATTCTCAAGAACTTTTACACGGGTCTTCAAAGTAAGTGTAGGTGGCATTTTTGCGAGGTACCGAATAGCGCAACATTAATTCTTTCGGTGCATGCGCACCTAAAATTAATTAAGAGGCTGTGATACAAGTTGTATCACAGCCTCTGACAACTGAGTGAATATAAACATATTCACGTACGCAAACGACATCCACATTACATCGGTACCTATAATACATCAATATTGATAAAAGACTTCAGCATCGATTGACCATCGGTTCGCTCCAAGAACCTTTCTAACGGCGATGCGAGGGTTAATCACACCGACCAACTAAACCCCTTTCGCGTCCGCGCATCAACAGTCTGCTCCAAAAGTTCCTTTGTGTTCTAGATTCCAGGAAAAACAGATTACCTTTTCGCCATCGACCATTCACCGGACCTCTCGCCATTTCCATTTTGCGGTCACTGCATACATTAGAATATTTGGCGGAGGGAGAAGAAGCCCGGCTTCCAGCGACGCTCGACCTAACAGTCCCTCCTCGCTCGCCCGCCCGCCCGCACGCAGGCAGCGAGCGGCGCGGCCTCCTCCTTCGCCCGTCAGAAACAACGGCCACACTACATCGACCGCAATGCATCAACACTTACCGTAATGTTACGAATGAGCGCCACACATCGCCTTGAATTAGCCTTACGTAAGGTGACGTTTGATTCTAGGGCGAACATTACGTAAGCTACGATCTTTGCGCATAGCATTGTTCAACACACACTTGCTTCGCAAACGACTCAATTTTTAAATGCTAAATAGTCTACTTGATATGTTTCCATGCTGTTGAATTTGAACGACTCTACTACAGAACCAATGCATAATTAATTATTTATTATTCAGCTGACAGTAACTGGGTCATTGCTTTCAGGAGAGCGCTTTGCTGGGTAAATGCGTGGGCGTAAATATGGAACTGTGCCAGGAAATGTAGGCTTCATGCTGTGCTTCAAGGTTTTCTTTAACATTATAAGCCTCTCGGTGTGCTGTATACACAAAATAACATCTAACCAGGTTTCCAAGTGGGGAGCGGCAGGCTCTATAAATCCAGAAAGCTCAATTCTTTGACCATTGCATTCACCAGCACCTGCCACCTCTATTCCGCAAGAGAGGACATCTTTTTTATGCTGCCTCTCGTTAAAAAATTTGTCTAAAAATAGTTTTATTAACAGATGCATTTTCAATTGTATTTAGCTATACATGACTTTAACTGCTGCTATCTATCATGGGTTTTTAAAATATATGTACCGGTATTCGTTTTGTTATGCAATGTAATGCATATGCGATTAGGGTTGCCAGGTGGCCTTCAGGAAATTACCGGACATTGGCCATCAAGTTACGGGATATATATATATATATGGCCCGTAACTATATATATGTGTGTGTGTGCGTGTGTGTGTGTATATATGTGTGTGATGTGTGTGTGTGCGTGTGTGTGGGGTGAGGCTTGGCGGGGGCGAAAAACCGAAATTCCCGGGCAACATTGGGTAATTCATATTATAATATTATATATATATATATATACATATATACACACACACACACACATATATAAAAGGCAGTATCGGTGCCGGGGACTGTTTGAAAGTTGCAATGTGTGAGCCAAACCGCGGACGCCTAGATAACTTGCTTTTTAAATACAGACGTCCGTTTGGAAACTCAGCCAAGAACAGGCCTATAGATCTGAAGGGTGGATAAGATTATTCATAGCGCCGCCTGAGAATTATAATGCTCTATCATGAATTTTTGAAAAAATCGAGTTTGGTATCAATTTCATCAGTGAAGCATTTGCTCTATCATTAGACAAAAAGGCTAGCTGATTGAAGCGGTCGTTTCTTAGTTATAAGTCAGTATTTAAATGCTCTATCATGCGAAACTGTTTCCAATCTAGACTTTGTTAGTATTATAATGCTCTATCATTGGCATCCAATCACAAGGCTGGATTCGTCATGTTACAGCAAAGCGTTACTGAATAGACTTTGTTAGTATTATAATGCTCTATCATTGGCATCCAATCACAAGGCTGGATTCGTCATGTTACAGCAAAGCGTTACTGAATAGACTTTATTAGTATTATAATGCTCTATCATTGGCATCCAAATACAAGGCTTGATTCGTCATGTTACAGCAATACGTTACTGAATTATAGTTTTCTGTGGCAAAATGGTTCCATCATTGAAAAAAAATTGTACCACAACTAATAAGGGACAATACGTTACAAAACTATGATGGAGCAACATAATACTCGGGACGTTATTAAATAAACGCTGCTGCATGTTCAACTTAGAGCATTATTACGACTACATGTACTTTGTCGTTTGGAAATATATTGCTCTAACATGCATTTTTTGCACTTTTTTGCTATTTTCTATATTTTCCCACTTGTTTTCCATGAAAATAAACTTTATTTTTGCAAGTAAGTCACCAGCGGGTACCTAGAAATGATGATATTATCCTTCAAAAGAATCTAGTTTAGAAGTCTTGGCTTAAAACAGTGCCCAAAGTTTGAAGTCGTTTTTCTCGGTTTCGCAAAAATATATGATAGAGCATTATAATTCTAGGGCGACGATAGGTCTATATAGATCTATATAATTATTATAGTGCCCAATTTGAAAATTTGGCGCCGGGACGAATGAGTGAATTCGGATATTAAACAATATTAAAAATACATTGGGCCTATAACGATTTTAGCACTCAGTTCCATTCTGTAGATAACCTCAGTTGAACTACCGACCTTCAGGCTAAATGCCATCCGTCATTAAGGCGGGAATCTTTGTACTGACAAATATAATTAATCAGTGGGGAGGGGGTTAAGACACAGGCTAGAAAGATCGAGTGGCAGATCGACACAGTCAGACATAGACAGACAGAGATAGAGAGGCAGATATGCACAGACAGATTAGGCCTACAAGCGTCGGTGTTTAAGCCTTAAGGGAAAAGAGAGAGATAGACAGACAGAGAGGGAGAGCTCGTTTGTGCAGATAGAGACAGACAGACGAACAAACAGACATACAGAGACATGGCCTAAATACGGAGATTCGGTTCAACCATTATTTGAACTATGAATCAAGCCTCCAACGTTATACGCACAAGGTATATAGGCTAGCATGATCCGTGCATCATATATTTGGCTCTGTTATGATAGTTTTTTTAACGACGCCGTCATTTCGACGATGATCGGTAATTAAGTAGGCTATAAATTTGGCTTTATTTCACAAGGCAATCCATTATACGCGGGAAAATCGTCAGCAGATATTTTCATGGCCCCAAGAAACTATATGCACTCCAAATACACTTGTTGCTGGCAATAATAATTTACCGGACACAGCCATGTCCGGTAATGTCTTAAATTTCTGACCGGACAGTTTGTGTAAATACCGGACTGTCCGGTTCATTACCGGACGCCTGGCAACCCTATATGCGATTGCCAGATGCAAATAAAGGCTACATATACTTACTTACTATTCGATCCACATGATACTGGGTAAAGGGTTCAATTTTGGGTGATATAATTATAGGCTACAGCCTACAGCTTACTGCGGTATAATGGGTTCGGCAGATGTCTATGGTTCGGCCTCATTGGAAACAGTCCTCTTAGCCTATAGTTGTTGTACTTTCTCCCTCCCGTTAGTAGCCTAAATGATCGCTTGAAAGTAAGCTGTGGTTCATTTAAAGGCCAAATATATACGAATTATTATCGAGGTTTATACCCCTAGTTCTTTTTTGTACATTAGCGCAGGGGTGGATCTGGGAGGGGGCAAATCCGGCCATGGGCCCCCCATTTAGAATTTTTTATTTTTCACCAGCCATTCCGGTGTGGAAAGTGGACGTGCCACCTCCCCCAACCATAGGCTTAATCACGTCCTAAAAGTTCGGGGGGACCATAATGAATCACGTCCTAAAAGTTGGGGGACCATAATAATAAAGCTAGGGGACCACTCAAAAGTTGGGGGACGCGTCCCGTGGGTCCCATAGGGTGGTTGCGCCTATGCCCCCATCAGTTTTGTAGGCCCTTCCCCTGTGGTTCATAACTATAGGGTTTCAAGAATACAGTGGGAAATCATTCCTCTCTCCTAAAACCCAAATGATACAGTGTGGGCAGAAAATCAGTCATCTCCCTCCAAATATCCAAGTAAAAGTGAATCATCATCAAAATTTCACAAATCAAGAAAATTTATTACAAATAGCACAGATAAACAATCAATTTCATAGACCATCTTATTCGTCCAGTTAATGCACTCAAACTTTACAGCGATTCATTAATCTTCAAGTCCATGCTTTTGATTTATGACTGGAAGTTTAAAAAAGTCCAAATAGAGCGCTGCCTGACGAAACCTTCAAAAATCACCATGAACAATTACAAAACAAAAGGAGAAACACAAAGACATGCCAAGTTCATCAACAGACAGAGCCAGGGAGGGTCCAAAGCTGTCAGGCGCTCAAGGGAAACTACCCAATTAATTCACACTACCCAATTAATTCACACTACCCAATTAATTCACACTACCCAATTAATTCACACCAGCTACCACTGAAGATTAGTTACCAGACATGTTGCACCTGCCTACTGTGAGCATTGCAGCAAATACGTTAGAGCACTTAGACTGTAACACGGAGAGCAAAGGGTTAAAGCCTCCACTAAAGCAGACAATGTGTAGGGACCCTGAAAAAGTCCTTTGTGCACAATTGCTCAGTGCCTTCAATGCCCCATCATGAAACTGGAACAAGGGTAACATCCACCACCCAGCACAGCCAACCCCTGAACATTAAATTGTAACCATTTAAAAAAAGAAATTATGGGTAGGCCAATAATGAATATATGAATGAATAGCAACAGATTAAAGTGCTAGACATTAAAACTTGATTCCAACTCACACAGAAATTATCCACAAGCTATATATATACATGTATATTTGTGCATTGGTCAGTATATGTATATTATATATATATATATTATATTATATATATATATACACTGACCAATACACAAATAATCTTCCAGACAAACCTGCCAGCAGAACTGAATATAAATATTTAATATCTATTATGTATAATTATTTACTTACTGCAAACGCATCCAATGATTCTGCAACAATACCGTGAAGTTCACTTAAACACAGAAACGTGTCTCTCTGCAGATATTACAGTGAAGGTAAAACGCTACAAAGATTGAATATGGTCAGTTAAACGTGTCTTCAGAGTTAGTCTCATGGAAAAGGCAAATGTTCAGGACCGGTTTAGACAAAGCAGGAAGCAGCATGGGGCACCACTGTCTAGAGGGCACCATTTAAAAAAAACTGTTATATAACACTTATGTTTTTCACGTTTTTAGCCATATCCCAAAATTGAATATCATCCAGGCTTGAATGTACTAGTAAAATGAATTATAAACAACTCAATTGAGTGCAAGTGCTCTGGCTGGTTCATCATTGGGGTTGTGACGTGGGGTGAAAAATTGTGCAGGGGATCAGAATGGATAAAATTCATGCTTTGCTGCAGCACCATTTTGGCTAGGACCGGGTCGGTCATAAAAATGTTCATACATTGCAAGCACATTACTTTCTAAATGACATCCCTTGCCAGTGCCCTGCTACACATCAAATTTGCAAGTAATAATTTGCAGAAATGTCCAGACCAAACTGGAATGCAAGAGCTGTACTTTTAATTTCCATTGAAATGACAAATAAACGACAATTTTTAAAAAGGGCAAGTCAAAAGTCAACCCCAAGGTCAATCCTGGCACATTGGTTGCTGTTTTTACCAACAGAACCTTGCACAAAGACTGCTGATATGTCCATGACTGATAACGAAGCTCAAAATGAAGATTTTACATGCCTAATTTGACTGTTTGTAAAGCTAAAAATTCAGAAGTTGGGATTTAGTTTCGCAAAAATTTTCAGAAGATTTGTGCAAATCCCTACCAGACTTCTACCCTGATTTGCGCAAACACGTTCAGCACCCTAGCCCACCACTTGTTGGAAAATATTGCCACTTGCCCACCACCAAAAAGGTGTTGACACCTCTGATTTAAACTCTGCAGCCCATTAGATAGGTATTGAAAATGTACTGCACAACATACTACAGAATCACAGAAAACATCAGTCAGCACACCAACTTTCCTAAGGACTCTCACAAACCATCTTGAAGAGTCTGTACCGACCAAGGTATATTTCCCGTACAATATAATTACACTTTAGTCAGTTAGAAAAACACATCACCACGAACGAAACACGATGTCACATCGCAGCGCTGTTTGCTGGTCACTCGAAACACGTTACATCAAGTGTTCTCACACATACATACATACATACATACATACATGCATACACACAAGCAACTGCTATAGACAAGCTCGTACACATCAGGGTCAAATCATGTGACGAGTAAAGGTGAGGAATGGAAAATGATAAGACAAACAAAACAGCGAAAAACGACTGTCCTCTACGGTTCGGAAGAAGAGGAAGGATTACTTCTCCGCACAACGTCCGGCACGTCGGATATATCCTCCGTACAACCGCCACCGTCACCCTCGAAATCATCCGAAATTTCATCCAGCTGCTGCAAAACTGCCGCCAACTCGGCTTCTTCAGCAGCAGCATCGGCCGTACCTGCACAGGATGCAGCAGCAGCGGTCTCGGCGGCGGGTAGACCAGTGGACTCGTGGCTCGTGCTGTTAATGGTACTTATCCCCGAATCGTCCAACGATCTCGCAATGACGCTGCACGAAAGTGACCGAAAGCCGTCCGGTGACCCGACGTCCGACCCTTCGAAATCTTCCGTCTGGTGGTTCGGAAAACCGGAGAGATCCTCGTCTTCGGTTTGCGTTGTCTTCTCCGTAAGCGGCTGCTGCGACGGTGCTGGGTGCGGACAGGATGTTGATATCTGGAGCAGTTCCCGCATGGACGCGTTCTCCTTCTGCAGCTGAGCGATCGTCTCCTGATCGTGATCGACGTACTGATCGTCGATCTTCACCGCCGTCCACATAACGGCCGCCATCTCGTAGATCTTGTCGAGCTTCTCCTGCATTTCCTGAGAGAATGAAAAGCGAGGAAAGAAATCGTAAGGGATTAATTTTTCCCAAAGCATGATCGAATAACGAAATAATTAAAGACTAATTCGGCAAAATACGATAATTAACCAAATATCAACGAATAATAATTTAACCGCTTAATGACCGGCTACATATGCTTTCAATGCATTTTAGTAAACGCTGGTCGTTAAAGGTGGTTAAAACAGGTTGCGTACTGCCGTCGTAAGCACAACTCTAAAAGTCAAAGAAGTATGTTAGTAATGACTAACTCATATACGGAAGCTCATGATCAACAGCCTGGAATGGCCTCCCTGAAACACTGCACTTATCGTCGAGGGGTCACTCCGCTCTGCCCTTTAAGAATCTTAAAACTGTCCTATTTAGACGCGGCTAGACTGGAAGTGCTTCTGAGTAACTTACCTTGAAGAGGCGCTATTTAAAATATCCTAAATAAATAAACCGATAAAAGGATTTATTTTAACCGACAAGCGTGTAGCACACTGGCTAAATTAACAGGGGAGAAATCATCCATGCCTCAACCTACAAGACAGTTTTACAGGACTGCTCAAAAACTATCAGGCACCATCAAAGACCTTTGAAAAACATGTTTTGCTTGCTTGAGAAAGCAAATTCAGAAAATTTCCATGTTCTACCACCAGACCAAGGAACCTGCTTGCTAGCAAATCCACAATGCTCACTAAGCAAAGTTTTTATGAAGTCAAGCCAGTAATATTTAAAAAACATGCTAAACATCTTGAAACTTTATGTAACATCTCTCCAAGAAGCACACAGCAGCAAGCAGTAACATTTAGTCACATTTTTAACTGTATGTACACTTGTTGTAGTGCCCTGTATGTGCACTTGTTGTAGTGCCCCTTCAAGCTCTCTACTCAGAGGCGCTCCCGACTGCAGAGCGGACACTGCATCTGAGTTTCACGCTGAAGCGCTGAGCAATTGCGAGTGAAGGACTTGCCCAAGGTCCCTACGCGGCGACTTGAAGTGGATTCGAACCTCGAACCTTCCGGCTTCAAGGGAATGACGCCACCACTACACCACCGTGCCACATAATACTATAGATTAGCTGTAGATATGAACACGTATTCTCGGTCCATAGTTTGACCCATGTTAGATTAGAAAAGTAACGTAGTTCAACTGACTTCGGATCGATCGCATTTCTTTTCTATGTACTCTCGCTCGAGTTGGTCGGCTTTGAGGAGCTTCGTGATCTGCTCGCGATATTTGCTCATGATCAGCTCGAGAGCGGTCTGATGCTCTTCAAGCGACTCCCTCAGCTCTTTGTTCTCCTGCTGCAATTCTCGTATTTGACTGTTCTCCTGCAAATGCAACGTCTAATAATTTAGGCAGATATAATATTATTATCTCCGATTTATTAGAAATTCATAAGCAACTGACCTTTAACTCTATAATTAAGTTCAAATAATATAACAACAAATAATTATAATGATAACAAGGTACCCACCCACCCACCCACCACCATCACCACCACCACCACATAGCAAATGGTATGAGGAATTAATGCCCACGGTCAATAAGGGGTCAAGTATTTCTACAAACCTGAGCCAAACTCAAGATGAGGCTCGTCCTCGGACGATGTCGAGCGATTTCATTGAGTTCGTTCAAGTTGTCTTGATACTGGCAGACAGAAAATAAACAGGAGAAAGATTCAGCAAACAATGTAGTGTATATGTATCCATAAAATGTGAATTCTGATATAATAAGTTTTAAAAATTCGTTTATTGAACAATCCGGTTAACAGACCACAAACAGTTATAGTGTACTCTGTACAGTTACAAGTTATCATAATTAACATCAATCTCAACTACTAACAGTGACAAGAACACACAGCCTGCCATACAATGCAGTGGCATAATGGACCAGAATAACAACATTTGGTGTGCAATATAAAGTATGCGCTCCCAAACATGAGGTGTAAACACCGAAACCTGGGCTTCAGTTGCCTCACTATCTGCATCGTTTACAGCTTCTGCATCGTTTACAGCTTCTGCGTCACCTCGTTGATTATCATTAGCTCTTCAATGCCATTATTTATCATCAAGGTAAATTCATCATCTGAAAAATCTAGTTGTTTCAAATTCCAAGCAGCTGTATACCTTTTTAGATAAAATTGCATCTACAAGAACTCGTAACGTCATATTGTGCATATATTTGCTGCTTAACATGTGTGGTTTGGCTGTACTTACAGAAACAATATTCACTATTAACCAAATGGGAGCGCACATCGTAGAAATAACAGAGATGCAGTAGAAAAAGAGAACTGCCAGCATGCTATGCAATGAAGTATGAGACCGAAGTACAAGTTAACTCGTACACACGGCCAAAGAATTAATACACAGTACTTTTTCGAATAACTGCTTTAACGGTTCACATAGAATTTAGCAATAAAGTTAAGACAGAAATTATTCACCTGTTTCATTGCCTCCACCTGCCTATGAAGGGTCTGCGTGCGAGCGATCAGACTGTCGGCCGTTATGTCATGCTCCTTGAGTCGCATTGAAAGGTTGTGGGCATCATTCAGGATCTTTTCTATGGTAAATGCCATTTGCCTGAAACGATAATTGTCCAAAGTACCAGATAAAAAAGATTTTAATTTTAATCAGATGAATCCTTTTTACACACACTAGTTGTTTGAGATACAATCCTGAAAGTAGATACTTTAAAGGGGCGCTATATAAATTACGATTGATTGATTGATCAATATCAGTGCATACAACTGTCAAACAATTCCAAAAATCGTGTAATGTGTCTCAAACAAGAGACATTTCACATTTTTAAATTGAAGATTCATAATTAAACGTTGTACAAATATCACCATTTAACTTATTTGTGTTAGCTGCAAGTATCATGATCATTTGGTATAAATTGACAGTAGGCGATCGTCCTGCTCACGCCCACACTATTTTCGATCCCCGTTGTTAGTTTTGCCAACCAATAACGCAAGGCACACTGGCACGCGCTTGTACGAAAATTTCTAAAGACTTTAAGAAGTCCGTGTCAATGCGGGATTAAAATGCAACAATCTATGGCGTCACAGATAAAGTTTGTATCGCGCCACATAAATGTCAGTTTAACACCAGTACTCCCATTACACCTGCCAAATGATAGTCTCATCCGCCCGTACTAAAACTCGACGAGTGGAATGCGACCAGTAAAATGACTTGCAATCTATTCACGAAAATTATCATACCTAGGAGCGAGCGAATTAATTTTAAACGTTGTTTATGATATTCTCCTCTCCATAACAAATCAATCGAACACAAACCGAAGATTTGTGCTTTACCAGATCACACATGTTATCGAGTCTACATGTTTTGATGACGATTTGAGACATAGTTATAAAGCGCCATCTGAGAGTGGATGACTAAACTACATTCATTTGAACCATAAAAATGATTTGTTGGTAGAAATCTGACCAAAATGTTGCCGCTTGTCATCCTAGAGCGTGTTATTTGGACAACCTCTGAATTTTCGGAGAATTTTCAGAGATCAATAAACCGGTTGGAGGAAGAATGTGGCTCGTCTAAGCTGCCCAACATTACAGTATAAACAAAGACTCTAATATCTAATATCTAATTATTCATTATCACTCATGTTAGCATTTCTGCGTTATTGTCAGATTGTCTTTTTCTCATTAAAACGAATATATCTTTGGTATAAAATAACAAACAGTACGTCGACTTCTGGCCTCTGCTGTAGCCTAGTCATAATGTATGACTTATTTTGAAAGTGAGGCTATAGGTAGGCCTAATTATCAATAATTATTTTTCGTCCAAAGTAATTCACGGAGCGATCGACGGTCTACGATATTTTTAATAATAATAATCTTCGTTTATTGACATTCAATCTGACAAACCGCAGAACGATTACATGTACAAATTATACGAAATACGGCCTGCTTCGCACGACACGCAGTTCGGCTACAACAGGTTCGGTAACTATAACTATTAGGTTCATCAGCACATTTAAAATATGTCATCTGACAGCTCCGGTTTCAAACTCATCATGTCATGTATACTTACTTATTTACTTACTTACTCACTTATTTTTGCTTTCTTTAGAACGTTCGGCCATGTGGCGTATAAACAGTTAGGCCTACCCGAGGCCTACTGAAGGTCACCGATTGCACGTATCTGCTGGTCGACATGCAGTGGTTAAAGTGGTCTGTGTGAGCACTGAGCAGTGGGAACGCTGAATGTGTGAGCAGTGGGAACGCTGAATGTGTGAGCAGTGGGAACGCTGAATGTGTGAGCAGTGGGAACGCTGAATGTGTGAGCAGTGGGAACGCTGAATGTGTGAGCAGTGGGATCAACGCTGATGAAGAGTTTTGTTGAAATGCAGGTCGGGAATGCAGCCCTGGTCTATATCGTCTTCAGACTTAGACGGCGTCAAACTCTAATAATCAGGATTCTGCCACCAATGGCAAAAACTAGCGTAGGCCTATTATACACGTGCATGTACAATTTGTACCTGTACAGTTTACATGCATCCCACGAGCTATTTACTTGCAGGTACAATCAGTGGCGGCGCTAGGGGGCTGGGGGGGCTAAGCCCCCCCTACAAGAGGCTCAGCCTCCCCTAAAAAAGAAGCATCCGAATTTTTTACATTGAAATATCCACGATTTTCGGCTGACGACTAAAAAAAAAGGTCGTCAGAAATTTTGGCAGCGAAAAAAAAGGTCGTCAGAAATTTTGGCAGCGAAAAAAAAGGTCGTCAGAAATTTTGGCGGCGAAAATGTCAAATTTTTGCCGTGAGGCTTCAGCCCCCCGAAAAAGAAATCCTGGCGCCGCCACTGGGTACAATGTCAGGTTCGGTTCCAGCTGATGACCCGATGCAGTCTGGAGGGCATAATTTTATACATGTAACATTATGGAGATGAGAATAAATTAATCTGAACGAGAAAGGCGAAGGCAAGAGCTGAGCCAGCGCAGGCTATGCTAGGTCCTACTGTAGATCTAGATGCAGTCCTGCTAGCGCCAGTTCTAAGCAGTCTAAACAACGGGGCTGTAATCGCAATTCGTGAAATTGTCGACTTGGGTCCATGACTTAAAACGTGAATAGTCGGTCATAGACGCCGTCCTGTCTCCAGTCCTATTAGGCCAGCATAGCCTGGAAAGTTAGCCTAAGGACGTCCAGGCACTATATAAGCGCTGCCTATATAGCCTAAAGACCGGCAACTTTTCGATTCATAAACACTTTCTATACCAAGGTTTTCTTGTCAACAGGGTATACGATATGTGTGAATACTGAAATGATGATCCATACATAGGGTCTACATAAAAACGTAGACTATATGTTACACATATAAAATACACAATACCATCAATGGTCAGTGATCCATTTAGTTGCATGCGTTGGCGATGGCGGCTTATTGAAGAGATTTGAATCTGGAGCAAGCACGTACGGTCCATAGGCCTACACCATGATCACGGGGATCTTTGATGGCTTTACACTCATTCTAATGTAGGCTACTGTAACAGGTTTGGTGACGTGGGACGGACACACCCGATCAACAATCATCGATAAACTGAGGAGTGTCGAAATTAGTCGCCACAGAAATCGTGCGAGTTCCTATCGAATTTCGTTAGACTAACGCGTATACAAGGAATCCTATAGGCCTACTCAATCGTGATCACTGTACATACTTTAAAAATCCCATTTTTAGTGTGTTACATGCAATTTAGTAGGCCTATTTGGCTAGCATTGTGTTTTCTGACACTAAAGTTTGTGTTCCCTTAATATGTCTTTCTCACTTAAAGCTCTCATCTTCGAATCATTTTATTCTACCAAACGAGTGGTATTCAAACTAAATTTTTCACGACGGAGTCTTATTTAATCAAGCGAAACCTAGCTTATCGCGATGGGACCGTCTTGAATCCGGATTGTTGAAAATTGAGTCATTTGAAAAGAAATATTAACCACCATTTACAACCGTCAATATGTATAATTTATAATCATAGTAATATCATTTGTATACAAGCAGTCGATGCAATATAACACTTTTTTCTAGAAGAGTAAGCAGTTACAAAAGGCAAGTAAAACCGTTGATACAGCAGTTAACAATAATTAGGCCCAAGTCTCCCTAAGGGTCATTGAGCAAAAGACAGGATCGAGGCACAGTGGAAAAATACCCTGAGCTGGACGACTTTTTAGACTTTGTACTCAAGTCACTCATGTGTGAAATGTATAACGTCTGTCCGTCCGTTTGTATCCCTGTCTGTATGCGTGCATTTGTGTCAGTATGCATGCATCATGCATACTTACACATCAGTTATTAGGCCTATGTATGATCATTCATTCGTTCATTCAGAGAATTTATATAGCGCCTCTTCAAGATAGCTATTCAGAGGCGCTCATGCATTCGCTCGATCGTTTCTAAGATTCGTATTGCTCGTCTTAACTCATTACCGACCGAAGGTATAGGACTTCCCATACCATTTACTACACCTTGGAATGTAAAGAGTTAATAAAGTCGTATGCTTTTGTATGCGTATGCCCGCGTGTACAAACATGAACGCACGTATAGGCCTACAGGTGTGCAACTGTGCATGTGCGTATATACGCTTGTGTATATAATGTAGACTATATGAATGCATGCATGTAGACCTATGTAGAACGTGTGCATGTATGTATGCAGGTCTGTGCAAGCCTATTTATGCAAGTACATGCATTCTGTATATAAATTATGTTAATTTTCTTACGCAGGTATGTACGTGTGTACCCAACTACGCATGCACGTATGTACGTATATGCGTATTTGCGCAAGCACGTATGAACGTACGTGTGCACGCATGTGTGTATGTGTGCACGCATGTATGTATGTGTGCACGCATGTATATATTTATGTATGTGTGCATGTGTGCATGTATGCATACTATGTACGTATGCATACTATGTACGTATGCATGTATGCATAGGCCTATAGTCCTATAATTATGATTATTTGTGTACTGCTGCACGTATTGTGTCTTTAGAAAACCCCTCAAAGCATATTATTCCCTCTGTGTCTACCAATGAATAACGTTGACCGATGGCAGTCCATACATTTCGACGCCCAGCCGAGCAGCCATCTTGGCCATGCCCTCCGTCTCGACATGATGATCGAAGACGAAGGCCGGAAAGACGAGCCCCTTGCGATGGAGGTCGGCCTCGACGAACAGCGCGCACCCGCCGACCCCGTCCAGCCTCACGAGATCACCCTCACCCTTGAGGTCGTTCAGGTACTTCCGCTCCGTCTGATCGTAGCCCTCCAGCATGAGGAAGTCGTCGGGCATGCGCTGGAGATGTCTCTTCGACGTTTCCGTGTCCCTCCACGTGTTCCGGTCGAACGTATCCGTCTGTCCGGTGTCCTGGCGGTAGAGGCAGTTGGCCGCGACGATCCCCTTCTGCGGCCAGATCATCCGCTCCACCAGGTCCCTCGGAATGTGCCTTACGTCGCTGTCCATCCACAGAACCCACTTCTCGCTGCCGCCACCTAGCGCCGCGAACAGCAGCTGGTTCCGGGCCATCGCAAGATGGCGACGACGGGTCAACTGCCACGATCTATCGTGCCGCGCTTGACCGGATGTCTGGGCTGAACTTCCCTTGAGGTGGAGCACGTCAACGCGCTTGAAGTACGGTCGCAACAACGCGGCCATTTTCTCCGCCGTTTCGAACGTAAAGTCGGAGCTCGAGTCCTCGCCGAGCACGACTGATATGTGACGGTGCGGATACGTCAGAGAGCAGATGTTCTCGAAGTACTTCCAGAGATGACGTTTAACGTTGGATACTGGCGTCAGGATGATGACGTCGTCAGTGGTGGCGTCATCGGTGACGTCGTGCTTCAGAGATTTCTGAACGATGGACGATTGAAACCAAACGTTGTCCGGATCGTTCATCGTGAAGTTTGAAGGACATTCGAATCGTTTTGCCAGTTCTCCAGTCGTACTACTTTCGTTGGTCGAAGCTGCTACACGACCGAGTCCAGCAGTACCATCTGCGAAGTCTCTCAGTGTTGGTGCAAGGATAGCAGCTTTCGAGTCGGCATTTAACGAACCTCCGACGTCGCCAACACCTTGAATCTCCGCTGTTTTCGAATTCACAAAAGTTCCACGGACGCCTGGCACACTGCCGCGATCCATTGCACTCAAACTGTCCGCGTCCCCAAGGACTTCTTTCTTCCGAAGGATATCCTGGAGCGACTGGATCGCGTCATCTCGAATCTTATGTCCCTCCGCCGATGTCAGGTGGGTATGTTGAATCCTCGTCACACGTAAATCGTCCCGTCGTAGTGGTATGAAGCTCCCGTTCGTTCCTTCCCGACTCTGAAATCCCGTGTAGACGAGGCCAATGGCAACGAAGGCTAGAATGGCCATCAGCCATCCGAAGGCTCGAACGACGGAGGTTGGACATAGGCATCCAGTCAACCTATTATTATATGCACAGCAAAACATGGAGCAATAATAAATTGAAATTAACACATAATATTGAAATGCCATGGAGCAAAACTCGCCAGAAAGGAGCAATAAGAAGCAACATGGCGAAAAAGTAAAGAATACAGAAAGTGTAAAAGAGGGAAACAATGCGAATAGGCCTACTGTATTGACTACAATGTCATGCATATTAATGGATTGCTGCAAGTCATCCTATGGTGGTTTGAAATAAACGAATAGCTAGGCCTGTTATAAAATAATAGCAGGAAACATCTTGAATAACGGAATAACCTTGCAAAACGTATTGTCGGTGTTCTTGTGGTATGCATTGCCTATAAAATATTAATTTTAGGCAGATAGATGCGTATTAGTTTCACAGATTGAGGCAAATACATGCAATTACTCATGAACCGATGTATAGCAGAGTCTGCTGGCTAGCTCTGCCTATATGACCTATAATCGATGAAATAATTACAACGAAGGACAATTTTCGCAGGCAGTGATTCACGCGCATAAAATATGTCAAATAGCCTACTGTACTTTGTACACGCAGCTCGCTATAAACGGACATCATGCAGTAACCGAAGTAGAACACGCATACAGACAGTCAGACCAAATATAGATATACAAAGAGGTGCACAACAGCCAGCCTGAAAGACATGCATGCATGTGTCCATCCATGTGTACATGCATGCGTGCATACATGCATACATGCACACATGCATACATGCACACATGCACACATACATACATTCTTCATCATTATCGCTCTAAACAACCCTCACCCTTAATTCATACTTATTTGTTAAAGATTTATTGCAAGTGTGGACTTTCCTATTACGCGCTTTCCTGCGAGATTCTAGTTTTGTTTATACTCGCGTATCAATAGTCACAGTTCAGTAGGCCTTAGTAGTTTAGTAGTAGCCGCAGCAGTAGCAGTAGTAGTATAGTAGTAGTAATAGTAGCAGCAGCAGCAGCAACAACAACAACAATAATACACAACTACAATAATAATGCACATACAGGCAGGTATGCAGACAGACAGACGGACGGACAGATAGACAGACAGAGAGTACATAAAGACAAATAAGAATAATATAATGCATACAGGTAAACGTGTCTCTAATATATGGACCGTATGGTCCTTGACCATTGATCACGAGGACAAAGCATCACATGAATTAATCGTGCGAGATCCCTCACCACCGATATCTATTTGGACGGGCGCCAAGTCAGGTGAGGTCCAGCGTAGGGACCTCGGTTGATCAAGACCATTAAACTTCTGACAGATACATGTAGGTGCGTGACTTCGCTTTAATGTCAGTCGGCATCTGTCGGCATGCCAAGCTGTGTCTCTAAGTTTCTTCGTCAATGTCTGCATGTCCCTCTGTCTGTCTGTGTCCGGCTGTCCATGTCTGTCCGGTTGTCTCGTGCTGCATGATATATTCAGTGAGCGTGTCGTCGTTTAATGACCTGGGCAGTGATGCAGAACCGCAGAAGTCAAATCGTGCCAACTATTCTCAGCTTCTGCTACTGCAGGTCGATGAGTCCATGATTATCGTCCGAAGCCAAACCATCAATAGATGAAATATGTATAGTTGTATAGTTGTATACGGCCTCTTTGTTTATAGTCTATACCATGGTAGGTAGACCTTCGCTTTACTGAAACTCTTCTAAATGCCAGACAGACAGACAGATAGACAAGCAGACATGCAGACAGACGGACGGACGGACGGACGGAAGCCACACAGACATGTAGAATTGTAGATAGAAAAACACTAATGACAGAAAACAAAGATAAGGTAAGCAGAGAGGTCCCCCCCCTCAAAGGTTCTGGCACTCCATTGAAACAGTCGATTAAACTCATTCATAATTAAGATCGATTAGATCCGCTGTCTGTCTGTGTGTCTGTCTGTCTGTCTGTCTCTTGGTGCCGTAAAAACCATTGCAGTCAGATCAAGATCCACTCATACATTTCCTTGTTTAAAATATTTTAAAAAGCTTGCCTCCCTACCTCGGATTTTCTCTAAGCAATTTGTGAAACTTTTCTGATAGGTTACATTAGAAAACAATGGACAGACAGACGACAGTATATCTATAGACGACGACAAAGCATCACATGAACAATAGAAGTAAAGGAAACAATGGACTTGATAAATTACCGAGAGCGGCAGAGCACTGATTTGTACCCATCGCAGCCAAATGGTTTACATCTGGAAATGATGATGACGATGATGATGACGATGATGATGGCGATGATGATTATGATGGTGACGGTGACGATGATGATGACATCATCGTCATCATCATTATCATTATGACGGTGATGACGATGACAACGATGACGATAAAACGATCAAATTATACATTAAATTATGCACTTGTATCGACCGTGTTATAGGTCGATACAAGTGCATAATTTAATGTATAATTTGACATTGCACATTCGTTGTGATCAGCAACTAGACATTTATGGGTAGGTACTTCCGCCGTTCAGTCGTGTATACAGCGTCAAACTCGTCAATCATATCAGCTATAGTTTACCATTCATTATATCACCGCCTGAACGTACAGCTGCTATAATAGGCGGCAGGACGATTAGCCCTCTAGATACACAGGACTGGAAACGGTTCTATGACAAAGTGGTAGCAGACAAAATGGTATGGACAAAATGGTATGAACAAAATGGTATGAACAAAATGGTACGGGCAAAAATGGTACGGACAAAATGGTACGGACAATAATGGTACGTACAAAATGGTGTGGTCAAAATGGCACGGACAAATAATTTGATGTCCCTATAGTTAGCGTGATTATTTTTCTCGTTTTAGGGTTGTTATTTTTGTAGCCAAGTTGCAGATAGACCTGATTTGTTTCATTTGGTTGCAGTGTTAACCAATGTGATTGATTGATTGATTGATTGACCGACCCAGCGATTGATTGACTGACTGACTGACTGACTGACTGACTGGCTGACTGGCTGACTGACTGACTGACAGTCAGGCAGGCAGGCAGTCAGTGACTGGGAAAATGTATTGTGTTTTGTTTACATAGCAAATGCCTTCAGTTAGTTCTATTTATAAGCTCGAAATGACAAATTAGCGTATCTGTGAAGCAAACAGTCACATGTGGAGAGAAAAATATCATAAAATAAAAATTTAATTGGTTTGGGGCGACATCTGCGGGTAAGAGTGCAGTCGGATATACAATAATTGGTTCAGCAAGTTACCATGCGTCTACATGTATAATTATTGTAAACATTTTGTCACGCTGCGAAAAAACCGCGAGTTGTGAAAAGCACCGTGAAACCTACCTTCTGATCGGACGGCATATGACCCAATGAGATCCGGCCGCCATCATTGCGTCATGAGATAGGCAAGCCTCGCATCAACCCTGCAAGATAAAATTAATCATGCCAAGTCTTGCATCCGAAACGTTCAGATAATTGATCAAGTCATCAATTAATTCTTATAGTATTTGTTTTGATAAAGGATGGTGATAATTATTTCCCCAGGGGCCGCAGCAACACTCATTTGTTGAGTAGGGGGAGGGAGAGGAGGCACTGATGGCATTGAGAGGCAATTGGATGGTGGATTGCAGAGTTCTGATGGTGAGAACAGGAAGTTGTGTATCCGACGGGTGGGGTGAATCGCTAGGGCAGAGCAGGGTTGACGAGAGAAATTCTGGGCTCCCTATTTTATGCAGAGCAGTCATGGACCCCTAAAGTATCTTGGTGATTTATAAGGAATTTTTTATAAACAAATTGAAACAATAAAAGTGCATGAATAGCCTACAGCCTACGATATTATATTTATATCCACTATTATATAGTAGTAGTTTAAACTGATAGTTAATTCTATGCAATATTATATTTTTAAAAGCATAAATTATTTACTTTGTACACGTATAACTACATAGCCCGAGTCAGTGGCGTAACAACCTAGCCGGGGCCCGTGGGCAACGGAGCTCGGGGCCCCTAACTATTAAGGACACTAAAAAACGACAATTATGAGATGGCTAATTAAGACAGCAGTTAGATTAAAATGGAATATCAAACGCTATGGTCAATGATCCGAAGTTCAAATCACATTAATAGTTCAAGAGAAAGCAAGAACACAATTATTATAGGGTCTTGCCATAATATTGAGATGCATTTGCAAAATTGACCTGTACATGGCAATATGGTTTCTTTATATACGATGAGAAGCACGGCCACTGTATCCTAACTTTCATGTTTCCAGTTGAGAAGTAGCAGTATGCCTAGTGGGCAGAAGAGGAATTACTGGTCAATGTAATGTTACTTTTCTCACATCGTCTTTTTCACTGGTGATGATGCTAAGTTTTGTTGAGGCTTAACAGTAAACGAATGAAGATCATCATTGGTTAATGACGCCAGCCAGTTGGCGGTGATCAGGGGCAGATCCAGGGAGACAATCCGGCCATGCTCCCATTCAGAATATGCACAGTACGTCCACTCCCTCCCATTAGGCTTCAACAAGCTTTCAACCAATGCAGTGGGAAAAGGTGAGAGAAAAAGTACAACACCAGGTGTCGGGATATCTTAGCATTGGCTGGGAAATGGCAAATCTGCAAGACATTTCGACTAGGCTAGATGACTAAAAAAGGTCATCAGTTAGCCTATTTTGGCAGGGAAAAGCAGGTATATTTTCTAGACATTTCGAGCAAACGACTAAAAAGTCATCAGTTTTTTCAGACAAAATGTGAACGATTTTTTCAGACCCAAGGCCAAAAATTGGCCCCTCTTTCGAAAATTTCTGTATGCGCCTCTGGCGGTGACGAGTGCGAATAAATGATATCCATTACCCTTGTTCATTTGTCAAGTCAATCGGTATCAAGTCGTCATTTATATATTTTCTATCCAGATTATCTTAATTGATATATACATGTAATTAGGGCCTATGCCTTAAATTTCCGTTTTCCTTCGTATCTTGCAAGTAGGCAATTAAGAGGAATTCGGTCAATATTGGCATGCTCTCTAAGCTTATGTCTTGTTCAAACATTGGTGAAGGACTTGTCTAACACATTTGCTTCGATACTTAATGCTGTCTAATATCATCGTTTCCTGCATGCTTCCTGTGGTCTTGAAATTCCTGCAATCAACTCATTTCTGCTGTAAGAACACGTCTCTCATCCTGTTTTCGCATTGTCTAGCATTCTGATCAGCATAGGAAGATCGGTTGTATCATCGCCTCGTATATTTCTAGGCCTATATCTTGGTTATCTCTGATCATCATTCAAAATGCTTGTGAAACCTGCATGTTCAATTCCCGTTTGTATATTTTTTTAAATCGTTGTTGCCATCTGCGTTAGACAACCTATAGCGGCAAACGAACTCTTTAATTTTCTCAACGACTCAATATTATTATCCTTGGATGTTGATGCTTATTGGCTTTCAATCATCAATGCTTTTCTCTGCGTCGATAATTGCCCCTAAATGGAAAAGCAAGTCTGTACGCGATTTTTTGGGTTAAAATGCTCGGGGGCCCTTTGAACCTCGGGGCCCGTGGACTTTGTCCACCCTCGTTATATGGTTGTTACGCCACTGCCCCGCGTCCTAAACGTCGCCTAGCCCCTAGGCATTTCCCTCTGAACCAACTCTCGGTGGCCCCAGGGCCGGCCTTAGCTAAAATGGCGCCCTAGGCAAAGCATGCATTTGGCGCCCTAGGCAAAGCATGCATTTGATGCCCCAGCATGCTTTTGGCGACATGGGCGAAGCATGCATTGGGCATCTCAGGCAAAGCATAGGCATACATTTCGCGTACTCAGATCCCCACTCAAACTCAATTGTTCAGCCCACTTCAGAATCCAAAGAAGACAGAAGTTAGACCTTTTATTGAAACTTCTGTCTTCTGTTTTTTTCTAACGGCTTTGGGCACCCGATGACTTCTGACGCATCATAGAATCCTAGAATTTGAATTTGATATCAGTTAACTTTTAAGATCAAAAGATTCACACCAGACACAACGACTATAACACAAAAATTCTTCAGTAACTGTTGTTAGCGTATTAAGTCGAAAGCTGTCACTATGTCAGTAGACTCATAGACATAGACATGCCCATAGACATCGGGTCTATCTTATATTATAAGTCTGAATGTTTGTCCTTCCATATGTGTGTGTGTGTGTGCTGACTTCGTAAAAAATAGGCCCGGAAATGAAACAGCGTCGGTTTAACAAAATTTTTGCAATTGATTCTTACCCAACATTATAAGGTCAACGCAACTATTTTCAGCGTTTAATTCAATTTAAAACCAGAGTTAATAGTGTTTTAAGACAGATTTCATCAATAATCGCTCACGCAAACGCTTTAGTAAAGAGTCTACAGTCCGCATGACGTCATGCCCGCCCAGTAAGAATTTCCGTAGAGCCCCGCAGGGCGGGTCACATTTGGCTTTTTGGGGAAGCGGGGTGGGGTGGAGGGTTGGCGAAAGCCCTAAATTTAGCGGTCAACGATGGGTACCACAGTGGAGTAGTGTTTAAACCCTCAATTTCATGGGCAACGCCGAGTTACACATCTAGTTATTATATAAGTATTCAGTGAACAGAGTAAACAATGCCGTTAAAATAGAATTTTAGTAGTCGATATCAAATTTCTGCAGTTCCTGAAATTGAATAAGGCCTGCCTGAATTGGTGCAATGAAATCAATCATAATTATTATCTTAAATTCTTTCCATGCAGAGTCTTCAGCTTAAAAGAATATAGTGTAAAAAAAATATAAAAATCGCCGGTGCCGCGGCGCCCCCCAAAGACTGCGGCGCCCTAGGCAACTGCCTACTTTGCCTATGCCTAAGGCCGGGCCTGGGTGGCCCTGCTGGGCCGTAGTATTTTGGTCTGCAGTGCTCTGACGGACTTTATAAGTTTAAAGTGTGAAGTAAATCGTGGTAGAATATCTAAAATCTTGTGAACGACTTAACCTGAGAATTTCACCGAACATGATGATATCCTAGTAGATCTTTAGCAAATGCTGCAAAGTCTTAATTCTCACATAGCTATGAAAAATGAATCCTTTTGAATAGGCTCATCGCGATTCAGGAAGTTCAAATCGTAAAGTGCAAATGTCGGGCTGCAACAAATCCATTGTTATGAACAGATCACAACAAAACTCAGTTTTATACTTACTAAACGAATCCTTTAACTTAATAAACAAAACTCTTTACTTGCCAAACATATCCTATTATGCCTATACTTACGAACAGGGCTGCATTAAGTCTGGGGCGAATTCGGGTGCTGTGATTGCCCTCCAATGACCCCTCTGACAACCCACCGGTTCGCAACGCACATAGGCTATATATTTAAAGCTGCGGGCTCCTCAAAACTGCGGGCCTGAGTACTGTAGCACTCTTAGTATCCACCAAAATGCGGGCCTGCTAATACTCTGACTCACTAATTCTTGTACTTAGATCTACTAAGCGAATCCTCACATGGGGGGTCCGTAGCTCAGTGGCCGTAGCTCAGTTGGCCGATAAACTGAGAGTCATTATCGCGACCCGGGTTCAAGCCTCGCTCAGGGCAAAAATTTATTTGAATTTTCTGTTAGCTGCCAGTGGCGCTTTCTGTTGTGTTGTTTGCCTCGGGTCTGTTGAAAAATAAGTTAGCCCCCTCCCACTCCTGGCTTGGCCGATCAGGAGCGTTCCAACACTTAGGCCATTGGTGTTAAGTTACCGAACCTGTTGTAGCCGACCTGCGTGTCGTGCGAAGCTGGCCGTATTTCGTATAACCTTGTACCTGTAATCGTTCTGCGGTGTGTCAGATTGAATTTGAATAAACGAATATTATTAATCCTTTTACTTACTAAGCTCTAATCTTTTACTTACTAAGCTCTAATCTTTTGCTTATCAAGCTAATCCTTTTACTTATCAAGCTAATCCTTTTATTCATTAAGCTAATCCCGTTACTTATTAATGGAACCTTTATTAACATACCAACTGAATCCGTGTTCATTCGGCTTCCAATAGACGATTGCTAAACCCAGTCAGGCTGAACGAAATCAGTGCCAACGTTATCTCTAACGCATCGCAGGTCGGATTAATCCACCACCAGGTGATTCGGTCCTTCGGTTACATTGACGCGGAAGGATACAAAACTCAATGCACGCCAAAATAATAGTCGCTTCTCCCTTTATGTTCACCGAGAATCTGTCAATCAGGCAGGACGAGGATCAGGCAGCTGCTGCCGATCATTTCACGATAATCACTCCTGCGTAGCCATCTGCAATAATAATTATAATTATAATCGCTGAATGATTTTTTAAACAACCACGCTCAGCAGCACGTCACACATGCGTATATAAATTATATATATATCAATGCACTTTTTTTTATATGGCAATATTCCAACGTAGGGTAAGATGAAGTAAGACAGGCAATATAATTCTGAGGCAATTTACACTTACAGTAGTTAGAGGTAGGTCGAGAAGAGGTAGGAGCGAGTATATAGGGGGCTGATTGAGGAAAGGCAAGGCAACAAGTTTGCATGTTGCTGTTAACAACGACACTGTCTCATATCAAAGATGATATAGCGTCGCCCTCCTCATTTATCAACGCTTGAGTCTGGCACTGCCAACGAAAGAACAAAGGCGGAGTTAATAACTATGTAGTAGTGCAGTGCATTGTTATCATAAAAGTTCATTGTTACCATAAAAGTCCATTGTTTCATACCGTAAACATTCATTGTTACCATAAAAGTCCATTGTTACCATCAAAGTCCATTGTTTCATACCATAAACATTCATTGTTGCCATAAAAGTTCATTGTTCTAGCTGCATGTCTTTGGCATTACACGCCTCGTCACGCTCACTGCAGCGCCAGCTATCGACTGAAAATTTACTGGATCCATTCTGCGTTAACCTAGCACAGCCGCCGATACCACCATCATATGCACATGATGTCGCCGATGCTCACAATGATGATGATTATGATTATAACGACATTGTGCTGCAGGTGCTCTTATGTAGCTTCTTTTCTAAGTAGCCTAAGGTCATCTGCATGTACATTGTACATGCGTAGACTTGTACTATGACCAACGTTTACCTTTAACTTAGTGGACATATAAACCCTGATCGAAACATTTGCCCAATCTATTGCGCATAGACAGCCAGACAGCCAGACAACCAGACAGCCAGCCAGCCAGACAGACAGACACAGCTTAGCAGGACAACAGACAGATAGCCATACGAACAGAGAGTCAGACAGACAGACAGACATGCAGACACACAGACAAGCAAGTGTACACAATGGCAGGCAGTAAAATATACAGGCATGCAGATATAGAAAGATAAACAAACATGCATACATACAGAGTTGCAGACATACAGACAGACAGTTAGTCAACACCATTAGACAAGACAAACGTACAGACATTCATGGAGAAAGGCAGTCGGACAGAAATGCGCAGACACAAACACCCACAGACCATGCAACGTAGAGACAGGCAAACAGACAAATAGACAAACAGACAGACATACAGGCGAATGCAAAGATGGCCTATCCATAAGATCTTAGACATACGATCAATTCTGTCTTCACGCATACAACTCGCTTAACGCTCGGATGAATTTCATGTCTTACGCTGGAGGAAGTAGGCTACTTATTGATTCACTGTCTCTTCATACGGTCCTCCTCACCTCGCCCCACCTTCCCCTATCTCCATTGTTCAAAGCACTCATGTGTGACTGAACGTTACCTGCAGCGTTTCAATCGACAGTACAGGCCTTGCACACCCACACACGCACACACCGACGCGCGCGCGCACACACAAAATAATGTATTTACTTACATATACATGCAGAGCCTTTTATTTATAGAAGGCTCTGTGTATCTGCGACGTTTACGTGCCATTAGGCGATCTGTTTCTTCGTCGATTTTTTTCTTCTATGGACCATGCCTTCATTTGTTCCCGCATTGACCACTGTAACTCTGCCTACTACCTAAAAACTCCGCCTGGCTCCTCTCCAATCGGCACTAAATGCATCTGTTCGTTTGATTGCCCGCCTCCCTCGTTTCTCTCACATTTCGACTTTCATGACTGAGCACCTTCACTGGCTTCCTTTGACTGCCCGGATTCAATATAAAATTCTTTTTCTTACCTATAAGATGTTTTTGGGTCAAGCGCCTCGCTACCTTTGTCATCTTATTAGGAAGCCTTTCTCTGCTACCGTTGGACGTCCTCTCCGCTCTTTAGACCGTCATGATCTTCTTGTACCACGATCTCGGACTGCCACAGCCCAACATCGCGCCTTTGCCTCTGTCTGCCCTTTACTGTGGAATGGCGTTCCTACTATTATTCTTGCTCAGATTTTATCTGGAGGCTTCACTTTTTCTGCCCGTTGTTTTAAGACTTTTCTTTTTCCAGGAGTTCTTCACACTGGGAGCGCCTCTGATTAGGTTGTACTGTGAGAGGCGCTTTATAAACCCCAAAATAGAATAGAATGTAAATAAATAATTTTCGTTTATTCAACAATCCGGTTGACAGACAGCAACCGGTTACAGTGTACAATTATGCATGCAGTTGTTGAAACAATTTACAGAAATTCAGATTACTGAATAGCCTATACACAAATCCGAACTATACTAACAGAACGGAAAACCTGCAATAATCGGCACTAAAGCAGCCTACAAAGCACGTCCGCCCTGTCCGGGGCGCGAACTCGTTAGCTCTAAGATTTGCTCTCTACCCCAGCATGTTACCCATTGCGTTACCGCCCTTCCCCCATTGCGCACATACATACACACATATTTTGTAAACACAAAACACATGTACAATACCACACATAATTATATAATTATATAATTTAACAAATTATATCATTACGTGTACAGTTGTATTGTATGCAACAATGCATATATATTTCATATTATTATATAATTATTTATTATTAGATGCATTATGTATAGCTATGTGACCGTCACGTGGCCTGTTACGGGTCACCAAACATGTGTCGTGTATCACGTGACTCCAGTACCCAACCCAACTTCGAAGTATGACTGCTGTTCGGGACAATTAGAAACGAGTAATTTTAGCAATCTTCTTGCAACAACTTGCCAACAAGTGATGCAAAATCCTCATAAAAATGCATGTAACCTTGCGCCTGGCTCGAACTTAGAACTTAGATAGTTACACGTACGGCGGCACAAATAGCCTACCCCAAACAAGAAGCAAGTATCCTTACCCTTATTGGGTCTTTCAGCTTGGAGATTTTCTAAGACGCATTAGGCTATTCTTAGAATTAATGCAGCCAATGTTTTGGTCCTATAGCATTCCGATTTGAACCGATGCTTGGCTACCCGTTGGTAGAATGATAATACTGGAAGGCCACCTGCAGCAGTGCGGCCCTCTATAGACTATAGTATAGGCCTATTCAAAATTACAGAGCCGACGACGGCGCTACTCTTTCTTGTTACATGGTTAACGACACTGCCATATCAAAAATGATTAGTGTCGCCCTCCTCCTTTATCCAGGCTTGGGACTGGCGCTGGCAGAGAACAACCAGTGGCTGAGTTGACTGACGGCGGCCTACGCTAGTCACAGTCTATTTATACAATCATACAAACCTTTGTGTGCTAAGCCTAAGTAAACACCGCTTAGTGACAATATCAAGATATATCCAAAGCCAATGGTAGCAGCTGCTTTGAAGTCCTACAAATGCAGCATTCACAAAACCGCGCGCGCACACACACACACCCACGCACACCCGCAAACGCACACACACACACACACACGCACTCACACACACACACACACATTCACGCACACACACAAAGACACACACGCACACCTTATCATATCCATGCAGATACAAAATGTGCATATATACTAGACATTGAACCCGTCAACAGATAACGTGGTTATGCTGCATTAACCATTTTTCTCCAATTTACATTGCCATGGCAGTCTCCTTCGTCCATGTTCATCTATGCTAAAGCGCCACTCGAAAGCCAAGCCACTGTACACACTGTACACACTACTGTACAGTGTACACACTCTAATTTTATAAGCCTTTGACTGAGGAAGGAAGTTAAAAAAACAATGACCTCGACTAAAGTTACAAAGGTTTCAGACATGTCGAAAAATCCCCATGAATATTTTCTATCCGTTTGTTTTCGGTTTTCATATCGTGATTCACAGCGAATTTTAATGAGCAGAACACCGTCAACGAATTAAATGCGATTGATATGATGTGATTAACAATTACAGATAGCACTTCAACCAGCTCCTATAGAACTGCCTGCTTGACTACCTAACAGAAATAAACACGCACAAGTTAAGGACAGACAGACGGACGGACGGACGGACGGACGGACATACAGACAGGCAGGCAGGCAGGCAGGCAGACAGGTAGGCAGACAGGCAGGCAGGCAGATAGACAGAGAGACGAACAGACAGACAAACAGACAGACAGACAGGCAGGCAGACAGACAGATGGACAGGCTGACAGACAGGCAGGCAGACAGGCAGATACCAGACCAGACCAGGACTTCCGATACTCACCCAAAAACACTTGTGCAATGCAAAACACGTAGATAGGTATGTAGTGTATACACACTCACAGTCTCCTCGTTTATGCAGTCGATTAAGTTTCGCTCGAGTCTCTGTCAACACAAAATCAAAGTCCCATATCAACGCGCGTTCGAAGTTCAAAAGCAACGCTGTATAATTGAAGTCCCACGTCGGACAGCAAGATCAATAGTGTGCTGACGAAGTTTCATTTGCAATTATCGAATTTTCGTACGGTCACGAAACTTCGTAACAGGTTTTCCTTCGATTTTACCGTCAACAGATCTAGGCTCCTATACGTCCAAGGCGGCTAGCAACGAATGCAGCCGAGTCACACGGGGCATGTCGCAGACTCTTGGCCTCTATCGAGGACCGCTGCTTTAATGGGTCACCCATGATACCTCTCTTCTACAGGTGAGAGGGCTTCAGGTGGCCCGTGTGGGCGGTGCTCGCCGATATTATTTCAGTGTTGATGGTATCAATGGGACGGCGGGGGAGATGGGTATGAGTACCACCGGTGCAGGTGTGGGACAGTAGGCTCTGCACCAGCGGGTCATTTGGTAGGCCTTTGTGAGTCAGATATGTCTTTATGTGTCTCTGCGTTTCTCTGTGTCTTTGTGTCCGTCTGTTTACCTTTATGCGTATCTGTGCGTCTGTCTATCTCTATGTGTGTATGTGTGTCGTTCTGTTTGTTTATCTGTATGTCACGTGTGTATCAGTATGTCTGTCTGTCTGTCTGTCCCTACCTCTGCGTGTGTCTGCCTCACTTAGCCGTACGACCTACTGGCCTATATTTAAACATAGTTTGTGGGTCAGTGGTGGCTGGTGATCAACAGAAGCAATCCAACAGGTGTGAAGTGGTCATGAGAATAGAAAACCGAGACAGACAGACAGACAGACAGACAGACAGACAGACAGACAGACAGACAGACAGACAGACAGACAGACAGACAGACAGACAGACAGACAGACAGACAGACAGACAGACAGACAGACCATCATGCAGACAGACTTCCATCATCAGTTCGCCCTGCCTTTCACTCCGGTAGGCTTTCCCCTTCTTCTCCCCCCCCCCCAAATCCTGCCTCTTCTTTATATTAGGGGTAGATAACACTTGGAGCGCTTCTTACAGATTTTGGCGAATAGGAGCGCTCCATAAAATGGTCATATTGCACAGTAGTACAGTACATTTTAAAAAATACAATGTGGGACAAAGTAAGATATGAAAACAGGCAATATGAGATAAGGTATAATAAGCATGGTAAGGTACATGTATTTAGGCTAAACCATGGAGCAACACAGTACTTCGGAGAAGTATACTCGGTCGGGTGGCTGAAGGTTAGCTCGGTTGAAGGGCACACGTGGAAATCCGTTTCCAACGGATATAATCCATCAGCGGGATGAAGAGCAAGAAGAAGATGAGTTCCTCAAGTGGACCCCACCCCCAGCGGCAACTCTGGATATGCATGATCATAGGAAGCGTTGATGAATAAATTGTCTTAGTTTGTTTCGGCAAATATATCGGAAACCATGTCACTGTCCAGAAAGAATCTGCAAGATGATCAAATGTTCAAAAATTATTTGTGTCGTTTGTGTGGGTGCATGTGTGAGTGCGTGTGTGTGTGGGGGGGGGGGTTGTGTGCGTGTGTATGTGTGGGTCGGTGTGTGTGAGTCGTGTGTGTGTGGTGCGTGTGTGTGTGTGTGTGTGTGTGTGTGTGTGTGTGTGTGTGTGTGTGTGTGTGTGTGTGTGTGTGTGTGTGTGTGTGTGTGTGTGTGTGTGTGTGTGTGTGTGCAGTTGACTGCACGCATAGATCACATTAAGCTATATATGTACAATTGTACATGCATATATTAGATATAATTTTTCTATGTGTGGTTAAAATAATGTAGGCTTATAATAATGTAGGTTGATAACTATAACCAAAATATGCACGTATGTGTGTTTGTTTGTGTGTGCCTAAATGCGCGCGAGCGTGTGTGTGTGTGTGTGTGCGTGTGTGAGTGAGTGAAGACATTTTATATAACGCCAGATCGGTAAATCCAAAGAACGCGGCCGTCATTCTCGAAATCTATTCAGCGCCCAAGACCCAAGTGACGGAAAAAAGTCGACTTGATCCGATCGGATCACAGAGGATTAGATTTACTTGCGTTGGATTTGTCTCGATCGTAATTATTCATCCGTGGTCGCATGGGTTCTGAGCTCAAAAGTCATGAAGGGTTTATTCGCTAGGTGTCGACTCAATCGCATGACGTGACGACGACTGCGAGTGCTAGCGGTCGACAGATGGCAGGACATGACTCATACGCTAGATTTGACGTGTGACCTCTTGTTGCGAATCGCTAGTCGATGTCCTAATTCGCCACCTTCAGAACTATATGCATGCACATTAATTCGTTAATTCATTCGTTCATTCATTCATTCATTCGTTCGTTCATTCATTCATTCACTCATTCGTTCATTCATTCGTTCGTTCGTTCGTTCGTTCATTCGTTCATTCATTCGTTCATTCATTCATTCATTCATTCATTCATTCATTCACTCATTCGTTCATTCATTCATTCGTTCATTCATTCGTTCATTAATTAATTAATTCATTCATTCATTCATTCGTTCATTCATTCGTTCATTCACTCGTTCATTCATTCGTTCATTCATGCATTCGTTCATTCATGCATTCGTTCGTTCATTTATTCGTTCATTCATTCGTTCATTTATTCGTTCATTCATTCGTTCATTCGTTCGTTCATTCATTCATTCCTTCCTTCGTTCGTTTGTTCATTCGTTATTCATTCGTTCATTCATTCGTTCATTCATTCGTTCATTTGTTCGTTCATTCGTTCATTCATTCGTTCATTCATTCATTCATTCATTAGTTCATTCATTAATTCATTCATTCATTAGGAAATTTATATAGCGCCAATACGAGGAAACCATACAGATGGGCGGCAGGCGCCAGAGGCATCGTCACTCACTCGCTCGCTCACTCGCCGTCTGTCTGTCTATCTCTGTCTGTGTATGTGTGTGTGTGTGTCTCTCTCTCTCTCACACACACACACACACACACACACACAAGCACACGGACACGTACACGCACACCCACACCACACCCACAAACAGTAGGATTACTTGTAAGTAGAATCCTACAGGAGACCGATGGTGCCAACCGATGGGAAATAAGGCGTTCTTAGTAATAAGACGGGTTTGAGTTCAAAACCTGTGATGGTCTCTCTGTGCAAATCGAGTTTGCATAATCGAGGCAAGGGCAGAGAGGAGAGCAGGCTACATACATGTAGATTGTAGATGTAGATGGTTTACGACACGTATTTTGCATTCGTCGCATACGATATAAGCAACTCTAGTCTGTTATCGCCGGCCATTCCAAACCAGGGCTGTATACTCTAGGAGTCTAGGGTATACACGCTGGTACGGCGGGTATAAAGCGTGTACTCACTATACTCACCGCCGGGAAAAAACGGATTCGTGTACTTCCCTCATAAAAGAGGGTATAAGCGGGTATAGAGCGTATGCTTACCCCATGCACCAAGAATATTTAATAAATGAGTGAGGTGAGAAATGAATTTTCGAGCAGAAAAAATCTAAACTCTCGGAAAGCAGTGGATTTTAGACTTCCGTGAAAGTATTCCGAGCCCAAAAAGGTTAGCAAAGTACATGTCAGCTATAGACTATGACTAAAAAAATGTCGTTAGAAAATTTCGGCCCAAAAGTCGATTTTTTCCGGCCGGCGTGTACTCACCTCAAAATTTACCAGTTCAGCCCTTTTCCCAACTCCAAGGTCCCCGGCCATCTCTCTTGCTCCACAGATCCTAAAAATAACCAAGTTATTGTAGTCAACGTGATGTATACGCGGGGCATATATCCGAGATTCGCCCGAACAGCAGGAAGCAGATCCCTCCCTTCTTAATGCGTTGGCCACGTTGGCCAAGATGAGATATGCGACGAGAGTATACCGACGAAACGTACAAAGTCCGCGGTATAAAAGGAAACGTTCTTCCGACTCACTAACTCCGAAGATAATTTTAGCGAAATCCAAAACGTCAGAAGTTAACGACTGTACTCTCTATTCAGACACGATAATCCGCTTAGATCAGCGAAAGCTGGATCCAGAGCCGACATGCGCTGAATGTAGCCTATAGACTATAGTCAGGGTTAGGCAAAGCTTGACGCCCCACCATCCCACCCCCACCAACCGGATACGGCCTCGAGAGAGTCGGAGAGACCTTTGAACAGACGTTTAATTCGGAACTTTTCAACCGGCCTCTGGTATGCACGCATGCGCTTATATATTATGTCCGGATTTTTGAACTTTGACCGACATTAAAATGGTTGTTTCTGATTTATTATGAATCCAGCCTCCAGTCTAGGCAGTCAACTAGTTTACTACACTCAACGTCATCCACACGTAGGCTACTCTCTGCATGAAGCATGACCAAAGAATGGCTAGACTCACTGCACTACTTTAGCAAAATGCAAAAACAGACTCGGACTAACAGATAAGTAGGCTATACAATGAACTTCGAATTTCCACTTCATCATCATCATCGTCAGCTTCATCATCATCGTCAACAACTTCATCATCATCGTCAACTTCAACATCAGCACTGTGTCTAGTCAGCAGGCTTGTCAGAAATATGGACCATGACAAAAACAGACAGATAGAAACAGAGAGCGAGAGACGAAATTGCCTGTAGAGTGGATGTAACATAATTATGAGACCGGACGGATGAAGGTGTTCAATGTTCATCTCTACTCTCTGTCTCTGTCTGTGTCTCAGTCTCTGTCTCTGTCTGTCTGTCTCTGTCTCTGTCTCTGTCTCTGTCTCTGTCTCTGTATCAGTCTCTGTCTCTGTCTCTGTCTCTGTCTCAGTCTCTTTCTCTGTCTCTGTCTCTGTCTCTGTTTGTCTGTCTCTCTCTAGGTCTCTCTCTCTCTCTTTCTCTCGCTGATTCTGGGAACGAAAACACGGCAACCGAAAACCTTACAAAATCATGGTTCATCATCATTTTCCATGTGTATATATATATACAGATGCATATATATATATATACAGATGCATATATATACAGATGCATATATATATAGATGCATATATATATAGATGCATATATATATACAGATGCATTATTGGGATCATTCTTAATCATAAAATTAGGTCAATTATTTTTTCTGTTCCCGAGGTAAGCTTATATATATACATGTATGCATTTCTGAATTCCCAGGTGCTCAAATAATTATATCCGCTAGTTAGACCTATGTATATATATAGTCGTCGCCATCGAAAGCGAAAGAAATGTCAAAACAACATTGTTATTTTCAACGCCCACATGTCGAAGGAATCCCAGAGGCTGTAAGAGATAATTGATTTGGTTTTTAAGGTTCTATTCTCCGTCATGACGTATTGTAAAGGAATCACCTGAGGACCATGCACGGCATTAATTGGAGCATTGCATACAGGCGGACAATCGCTGGAACTGGTCATTATTATTACGATTAAGATTATATACGATGAAGACTACGATTAAGATTACGATTAAGACTATGATTAAGATTACGATTACGATTAAGATTACGATTAAGATTGCGATTAAGATTTAGATTGTCATGATTATCATCATATTATTATTTTGATTAATACTATTATTAGTCTATATAATTGTTTTTAGACTATTTCGATCATTATTATCACTGCTATACTGCTACTGCTACTGCAACTGTCTACTACCGCCTATTATTATAATAGTATATTCAACTTGTTTCAACTTGTTTCAACTTGTTTATTGATCCCAAAAATATAAAACAAACAATTATGCATTCATAATAGTACACAAAGCGATTGATTGCTGTTAACAATTATGCATTCATAATAGTACACAAAGTGATTAACTGCAGTTAACAATTATGCATTCATAATAGTACACAAAGTGATTAACTGCAGTTAATGATTGCGATGGTATAGCTTAGTGTACAGTTATTACTGTGAAATGTATGGAGCAATAGGCTACCCGAAGGGAGTGATCCCGCTATTGGGGCCTATTTACCAAAGGAAAAAATTCTTCACTATTATATGATTAATGATAATAGATTAGAAAACAGATAGAAATGGCAGTATTTTTGGAATCAATTAAATAACAGCAGTGGGTTACCTTCCCTCTGCTCAACTTAAAAAGAATGGGGAGAAAAACGGAATAAATGGGTTGTTCATTTTACATTTTTTAATGTGTGTGCACGGATTTGGGATTTAAATCGATCGAGACTCCTGGATGCACGAATATTTTCCGGTATATTATTCCATAAAAGAGGACCCTGATACTTAATAGAAAATTTTCTAGTGTTTGTTTTAGCAAAGACACTTATGTAGATTCTATTATTTCTAATGGCTTTAGTATATAAGTTAGGTCTAAAATAGGATGAGAATGCAAGTGGAAGAAGGTTGTTGTCATATTTATACATAAATGTACTAGTTTGGATGAATTTAATTTGGGATATTTTTAGCACGTTCAACTGATTATATAAGGGGCTAGTGTGAGCATTAAAGGGAGATTTAGTAATAATTCTTATGGCTTTTTTCTGTAGTCTATTTAGCTTAGTTAGGTGAGTGTCATATGTAGATGTCCAAATGAGATTGCAGTAACTTAAGTATGGGTGTACAAGTGTGAAATATAATGATTTTAGTATATGAAGTGGAAGAAGATAGGCTATTCTGTGAATTATGCCTATATTTTTGGAGATTTTTTTAGACAGTTCAGCTGTATGTATATTCCATTTTAAGTGCTGGTCGATATGTACACCCAGGAATTTAGTCGAGTATACTTGCGGTAAGGAAATATTTTCAATTAGTAGGTTATTATCAGGAGGTGGAGCAAATTTCTTTTTACTAGATCTAAAAATTATATAATTAGATTTGGCTATGTTCAGTGAAAGCTTATTGGCTTTGAACCATTCACTAGCCATTTCTAGGTCGTTATTTGCTATTTTAATCAATTCTTCTATTTTAATCAATATACTACCTATATACTACCACCATTGCTACCAATGCCACTACTACTGGTATATACTGCTGCTGCTACTTATACTACTAATATACTAATATACTACTACTACTACTACTACTACTACTACTACTACTACTACTACTACTACTACTACTACTACTACTACTACTACTACTACTACTACTACTACTACTACTACTACTACTACTACTACTACTACTACTACTACTACTACTACTACTACTACTACTACTGCTGCTGCTGCTGCTGCTGCTGCTGCTGCTGCTGCTACTACTTCTACTTCTACTACTTCTACTTATATACTACTACTACATCTATCACGTGTTATACTACTCGTACTATTACTATTTGCCCCATAGGCTCTACCTCAGAGTCAGATCCATCAGGGATGATAAGAAAAGTTGGATAAAACAAAAGGTTCATTAAGATTATTCAATTCGGAGTGAGTGAGTGAGGGAGTAGAAGGCGGACGGATAAACGGATGGAGCAGCTGTGTTGTCCGTGTGAGATCTGGATCCGCCCCTCAGAGTTTTGTCCACGGGGAAATCTTGTATGATCGAAATTCTATAATTATTTCGAATCGAAATTCTTCTTGTCGGATGGTTCGTCGTTATTCGTTTATTAGTCTCGATGTGCAGCTGAGGTTAATTAGAGAATGGGACAATGCACGTCTCTGCCTTTGCAGCTTATTGTATCATCCAGCTGCAGAGCGTCGCTGGTGATGTTTGTCGTGACAGCAAACATTATTACACTCCTGATTACACATTGACTTCTCTCGGATTCTTGAAACTGGGACACGCTATTATTATTCTTGGGCCGGTGACACGAAACGGAGTATCCCCCTGAAAGCTATCCGGGGGGATGAATTTATCTATCCCCCCCGGATGGAATTAACCGGTCTATTCTATCCGGGGGGATAAACCATTCTATCCCCTTTTTGAAAAATGCGCATAATAAAAAAAATTATGCTGTAATCAAAATTTAAAGTGACTCTAATTGTTTTAAGTGTCCTAAGCAATGCTCAGATAAAGGCAACTCGAATTTATTTAATGACTCTGAATACTCTTAAGTGTTTTAAAACAAATTATCTAGTAGGAATAAACATACCTGTTAGTATCATTGTTCAAAACAAAGCAGATGAAAATTAATTTGCCAAAAAAATACAAGCGGAAACGTCTTTTTACTTTTTTAAAATTTGGGGGATGCAATTAATACGGGGATACTCTATTTCGTGACCCTGGCTTGGAGCTTATTATAGTAGGTGCTGCTTTAAATTCTTCCATGTCTCTCACTGCAGTGTTAATAGTATTTGTAGGTCTGACGTGTTGTGCATTCGTGATAAACATGGAATTAGTAGGAGTCGCGTGCCATTATCTGCAACGATATCCATGACAAACGATGCCTGAGTTTCCAATCGCCTATAGGTTACTCTGTAACTCGTTGCTTAATGGAGTTAATGGTACAAGTGAAACGTGTTGATGCTGTTAGCCTGTTACACACAGCTCAAGACTCTTTTTTGAATAGAGCCATAACTAATGCATCCAAAATATGAATGTACCGGTATATAAAATTATATATATATAATATTACATATATAATACATATAGGCCTATAATTATATATATATATATCTTATCGGCACCGTCGAGTTAGTTTCGATATCATTTATATAGAATGGAAGAATAAGATGATGACAATGATGCTATTGTTGTGTTTTGCCATTGTTGTTGTTATTGTTGCTGTTGCCGCTACAGATGATGATGATGATGATGATGATGATGATGATGATGATGATGATGATGATGATGATGATGAGGATGATGATGATGATGATGATGACGATGACGATGACGATGATGATGATGATGATGATGATGATGATGATGATGATGATGATGATGATGATGATGATGATGATGAAGATGATGATGATGATGATGATGATGATGATGATGATGATGATGACGATGACGATGATGATGATGATAATGATGATGATGATGGCAACGACGACGCCGATGAAAATAGCCGTGACAATGGTAAAGGTTCGGTATAACCATATAAACGAATAGGTCACGACTGTTGTTTGAAACGGATAACATAATACACACAGCTGCCCTCGTAACACCGTCCACTATATATATCCGCCACATGCATCTCAGCCTCGGGTAACATCACGCCTTCATCGGGGTTTCAGATTACCTCCACCTCTTACCAAACCACCCGACTAAGGCCAACTCATTTGAAAGAGAAATACGCCCACGCGAGCGGAATTCCCTAGAGATGAACTGTAGCCAAGCGCATAGAGAATTGTCTAGACACTTTGTGATCAAGACGCCGTCCATGTTAACGTGTGAATAAAAACTGTGTTTTTACGTTTAAAAAATCTGTCAGTGTGAAGAAAACATTCAGTCTTATTCGAGCGGTAACTGTCTGTGTAGCAAAAAACGCTATGTATCACCATGAGTAAAAACTGTTCATGTGGAAGTCTCACCCGCAGTATTACTCTCTATGCACCCAAAGTTGCGGGATCGTTTCCCACAAGCTAACAACAATTAAACTGGGAAGGTCGTACTCTGTTTATTTTCATTTCATTTTAGAAATTTATATAACGCCGCTTCAGGAAATTCACTCAGAGGCGCAAAATCTGTTTTTAAAAATGCGTTTAGATGTTTATGTACACCAAAGTGCGAATATGTAGTTGCTGCGACAATACAGAATATCCTTGCTCCAATTTTTCCGAGTATAACTCGCACCCGAATATAAGACGCATGTGTGCAGCAACATCGACGCACATTAATTTTTCATTACAACCTTGAAGCAGTCTTAGGATTGAATCTTTTCAAGTTGCTATCGATCGTCGATCGGTTACATTGCTCAGCCTCAACAAAGACTCGCCTGGTTGACTACATAATATGCATATAGGCGGCGTATATATGGATTGTATGCTTGTATCAATTATGCATGTATTTGTATAATAATGCATGCACCTGTATATATATATATATATGTTTGTATGCATCATTCCTACATGTATGCATGCACGTAGGCTACGTGTACGTTCTACAATTGTCATATGTATGTTTCACGTGTGACAGACATGCAAAGGGACGCACAGAAACACAAAATTCCAGATCGACACAAAATGTCCCCATGGTAGACAGAGCAGTATAAGAGCGCGACAGCAACGACAGCGAAGTTCAGAGAGATGACGACAGGCAAGCTGAGAGACAGACAGACATACACACGCAGGCACACACGCCGATGTTGATGCACATGTATGTATGGATGAGCATTTGCTATAACGACCCTTCAAGATTTATACTCACAGGCGCTCGCAACTGCAGCGCGGACACTGAATCAGAGTTTGACGCCACATGTGCGACTTATACTCGGGAGCGTCTTATACTCGAGTAAGTAGGTAGGTAGGTAGGTAAGTATATTCATTATTGTGATTGAAACTACATATCCACACTTCCGTGTATACACAGAAGACAGACATACACGCACAGACACAGACAGACAGACACAGATAGATACACAACCACACAGGGAATGGATGGATAGACAGAGATTTCTATGACTTCATCATCGTCTGTTATTATACACTGAAGCAGTCAGTTGCAGATAACGCAGCATCAATGACGAGCGAAACTAATAGCACTCAGGACGCCGCACGTTCCTGCTATCGGCCGAGTATCTCTTTTAGCGCTGCTATTCCTGTCGCTGAAACTGGTCACGATAGAAGAGGCAGCGCAGGTGAAAATAGCAGCTTCTAGAAAGTTCTTCTCACGACGCAATGCAAATGTGTTCATGCATAACCACCTGATTATCAAAATGCTCACGACAATGAAAATGGATAAGTTCCTCTAAAGCCCCATTGTGTAGTATACATGCAGACAGCATAGACCTATATGAATAAGCATAACGTATGCACACACGTTGTGTGTTTGTGTGTATGTGTGGAGGGGGCGAGTGTGTGTATGTGTGGGGGGAATGCATGTGTGTGTGAGCGTGTGAGTGTGTGTGTGTGTGCGGGTTTGTGTGTGTGTGTGTGTGTGAATGTAGGTATGTGTGTGTCTGTGCTTGTGTGTATGGTTACTTACAAAGACAATTATTGCATTTATTACACAGTCAAGGTGAGTAGACCTTAGTGCGAGGCGTGAGACCATTGAGTGCGCAAATCACCTGGAGTCCGCTAAGGACCCTCAAACCCTCAGTCGTAGGTCCACTTATCCAGAGCACTGCCGAACAGACCACAATGCCGCACAATAGAAGTGGCAGCGTTTGTGTGCTTTGTCTTTCATTGGTATGACAACATTGTTTCCGGAATACAATGAGTGATTACTGACCGAGTCGTCCAATTGTTTATTATTACTCTGTCGACAAATCAGATGGTTTATTTTAAGCGGAATAGAACAAATTATTATCTCTGAAGCTTTTTACTCAACCATCATCCATCACAGCGATATAGGGTGAGAGAGAGAGAGAGAGAGAGAGAGAGGGAGAGAGAGAGACACACACGTACATAGAAAGACACGTACACAGAGAGAGGCAGACATACACACAGAGACAGAGACACAAACACAGGCAGAGAGACAGAGAAAAATAGGGACTGGGACAGGGACAGAGACAGAGACAGAAAGAAAGAAGCAGAGACAGACAGAGACAAAGACAAAGACAGAGACAGAGGCACACATGTGAGAGAGAAAGCGAGACAGACAAACAGAGACAGAGACACAGAAAGAATGGCATAGGATTCTGCACAGAGAGAACGAAAAGGCATTGGAAATTAATGGAGATACAGAGAAGCATCGAACAGGCAAACAAACCGAATTGGCAGACAAGTGAATAGATGGAACAGACAGACAGACAGACAGACATACAGACATACAGACAGACAGACAGATTGACTGACTGACTGACTGACTGACTGACTGACTGACTGACTGACTGACTGACTGACTGACTGACTGACTGACTGACTGACTGACTGACTGACTGACTGACAGATTGACTGACTGACTGACTGACCTGATTTGATTGAATTTATTGATTTGACTGAAATGATTGATTGATCGAAATGATTGTATTGAAATGATTGATTGATTGATTGATTGATTGACTGACTGACTGATTGATTGATTGACTGACTGACTGGTTGATTGATTAATTGACTGATTGAATGAATGATTGATACGGAGAGTGGGAGACTAAAGCTGATTATGAAAAACACCATTCAGACTGCTAGTTAAGTATTGTAAATGTTTTCAGGTGTATACTTTTATTGTGTTTTAAAATGATTAATTATTGTAGTGTGTTGCATTTACAATGTATTTATAACATGTGAGGTGTCCTGCAGCTTTGTTTGTACCTTAGTAGATAATCCCCTTTCATTTTTACGGCATCCATGGAGCTTAATATGCTCTTGCCCTACACACGGCAAAATAATAATAATGCGTAAGTATCGAAGGAAACCATGCAGGGGAGGCTGATTATCAAGCGGCTCAACTGAAGCCCTTGGGTAGCAGATAGCTCTGGTTCAATTCAGCCATAGTTTTATAGATTAGTCTGTATGGGAGAAGTGTTTTTGCGTAAAGCTGATTTACTATTATTACAATGATGATAGTACGACATTATAATTACTACTAACACTGAGCACCAATGGTTTAAAAGCAGTAATGAGGAGAACTAACGAGTCGGTGCGTGAGGAGCTCGGAATAGAGAGGGAGGAGACACTGCAACAAACAGCAACCAGGCGGAAATTCAGCTACTTCGGCCACGTGATGAGATCAAACGGTTTGGAAAAGGAGATGATGACGGCATGCGGTGAAGGAAGGAGAAGACGCGGAAGACCAAGGAAGAGGTGGATGGATGAAGTACAGGAAAAGTCTGGAATGAGCTTGGAAGAGCTAAGAGAGGCGACAATAAACAGGAGACAATGGAGAGGATACATCATGACTGTCGCCAGAGCTCCAAGAGCTGACGGCACCAGGTGACCAGGTGAATGATTACTATCGTCATCGCAATTGCAATTTTTTCTTGTTGTTAAAATAAATTCATCATCATCATCATCATTATTGTGTCTATCTATAGAGCTTGAGGACGCCTAATTGCTCTAAGAGGCTTATTATAGGCACGTGTACTAAAAGCGATTTAACAATAGCACAGACTTTTTTCCAATAAGCCGCACGTCGTGTGGCCTGTGCATAACTTGACAACACGCCATCAACTCACGTGATATGTCTTTGTCCACTGAGATTATACGTAATCACTAATCACATGATATTTCTTAGTCCTATGCGAACAAGGACAAATCTTAGGACGAAGCGGAGGACAGGTTCGGTGACGAACGGGAGGACGAAGTATAGGACACATTTGAAGACAAATCGGAGAACAAAAGCCTGGATGCATCGAAGGACGAACTGGAGGACACATAGGAGAACAAAGAGAAGGACAAACATGAAGGACAATCGGAGTAGGAAACGGAGGAAAAGTTCAATCGGAGGTCGAGACTGAGGACACATATTTATAAGGACAAATCAAAGGACAAATAGACCAAAGCTGGAGCCAGCTTATCTACTCGCGCATCGAGGAACCTCTGGGTAATCGAGATCATGGGCTTCCAAGTCAATGGTCTTTCGGACATGGAACTGGACACAGTGGACAGTCCCTTAATCAATGCGACCCTGACAGCGCGAAGGACTTTCCATTTGAAACCCCAAGTCTCAACAGCAGATCCTCAGAAAACACGACTCTACTGCAGACCGACTCTGGGTGCATGAGCATTGAGCACTGAGCACTGAGCCTTGAGCAGCCAGCGCGAGCGAAATCAGCGCACCTGTCAGGTGGTGGTGGTGGTGGTAGTTGCAGTTTAACGTCACTGTGTGGCAACAAAGACCACTAGCGACGCCCTCCTCCTTTCTCCAGGCTTGGGACTGGCACTGGCAGAGTGCAACCAGTGGCGGAATTGCACCTGTCAGGTGGTGGTATTTGCAGTTAAACGTCACTGTGTGGTAACAAAGACCATCAGCGACGCCCTCCTCCTTTATCCAGGCTTGGGACTGGCACTGGCAGAGTGCAACCAGTGGCGGAGTTGCACCTGTCAGGACTCTTCTTCAAGCGGTCGTTTCCTCCAATGCTGGCAAACTCCGTCGTCCGCACCGCATCAGACTCTACCGTTGCTGGCGCCTGAATCCGTCGACCGTCGGCAGCTGGTGCTACGGCGGTCGAGGCCGACCGACCGACCGACGGACGCTCGCCCGCCGTCGACGTCGGCGTTAAGTCCAGCGGCGACCAATCGATCGAAGGAAGGAATACGCGGCGGCGGCGGCGGCGGCGGCGGCGGCGGCGGCGGCGGTGGCGGCGGCGGCGGCGGCAGCGGGGCGGCCGTGCGTGAGTCGGGTTCATCGGCCGGTGTGGTGTCAGGGTTGTCCCGACGCGAAAACCGTCCGACACCGAGAACATCGACCGATGACGCTCCAGAGTCAACCCGTCTTCGGATCGATATAATATGCAGAAGATCAATCGGCGGATGACTGAGGAGATGCTGTTTAAAGGATAGATGCGTTGACGCCATAGCAAAGCATATCTGCATAGACGAAAGTTGCCGTGTTCATTTTCTAGGTCAGGTCATCTCGGGTCACATGACGTCAGATAGTCGTCTGCTGCAAAATCGTTTCTCCGAATCATGTGCTATCCTAATTTTGGTTGCATAAATTTAATTCATTCGATTATTCATTCATTCGGAGCATTCATTTATTCAGTCGTTTATTCATTCATTCGGAGCATTCATTCATTGGTTTATTCATTTATTCGGAGCATTCATTCATTCGTTTATTCATTCATTTGGAGCATTCATTCGTTTATTCATTCATTCGGAGCATTCATTCGTATATTCATTCATTCATTCGGAGCATTCATTCATACAGCACATGGCCAAAACAGCCAATGAGACACGGACTGCAGGAGCTTCTCATTATCTCACTGTGTGCACTCGTCAGCGCGTGCCACTTGTGTCATAAGGTAACTAATTGCAATTACAATTTGTGAGTGGTGTGGCGAAATTTCCGAGAACGTTATATGCCGCAAGATTTCCCGGAACTACTTTTGCCCTGATCTCAATCGTCCTCACACCGGTGTTGGCAGAGGCACCGCCCACACTGTCCATCCGTGCATCGTCCACAGCCACGCACGCGTTCGTGCACTCGTCCATGCAACGGCGAAGCCTACAGCAGCAGCAGCAGCAGATACAGCGGCGGGGAGGCTGGAACTACAGGAAGAGGGAGGCCAGCATCTGATGGGAGCTCACACGTATATAACCACACAGTTCGTTAGACAGGAGAATGTAGGAATGAGCGAAAGGAATTGATGGCTGGATGGATGGGTGGGTGGATGGATGGATGGGTGGATGGATGGAAGGGTGGGTGGGCGCTGCTATGATTTATGTATGACCGTGAGTCGCAGACTAATCGCGAGAGGTGGAGGATGAGGAGGAGCGGATATGTCGGCGCCGCGGCAGTTGAGGGTGAGCGACGGCAGGAATTGGAAGAATCGATGCTGCAACGATGATGACGACCGCTGAAATCCTCCAAAAGACGCTCCTGGTCTTCTCTCGCGTCCGTAATTAACCCTTGAGATTCGCTTGGCTGATCAGATTATACTGCTGGCGGCGGCGTGTCTTTCGGCCACCGTTGCAGAGGGTTCAACGACGCGTGTTATACTCGAACTTCTTCAGTGCGTGTTATACTCGGAACTTCTACAGTGCGTATTATACTCGAACTTCTTCAGTGCGTGTTATACTCGAAACTTTTTATTTTTCTGGGGTGTCGGTAGCTGCGAAGAGCAGGGTGTTGCTCGTAAGGGATTGGGGGTTTCCGGTGGTTGGGCATGGGGCGATTAGGTAGTAACACCGGCACTGGTGTGGTGGGGAGAGATCTGTTGTTTTCGATGCAATGAACGAGGCTGGCGGTTCAGTTTGGAACTCGTTGCGACTTAAAGGAAACTCTTGTACTCTTGCGAGGTTGAGACGAAGACGCCAGAGGGCGACTTCCGGTTGCGGAGAACGAAGAAGAGGAACAAGAGGAACGACTGTCAATCAGTTGGCATAATCAACCGGAAACGATTTTCGATAGAAGGTAGGAAGTCCTCAATTATCGACGTATCCAGCTTCTTCGTGTTTATCTAGAGCAACTGTACGACAAAAAATCAATGACGATTCGATTGTTCGATAGAGCAGTGTGTGCACAGAACTTGGTCGAAGTCGCGGAGTGCAAGATTTCTATAGCGCTACTCGAAAGCTAAGCGTAGGGCACCAGCTTATTCACGAGCGCTGTAGGCTATATGGGTGAATGATCGAACCCGAACTTTTTCGCGTTATATGACCGTTCCTTATTTGTCTTTACGTAGGCTATAAATATAGGTAATCGTTGGTAACAAGTATCAAAAGTTATGACGCCATTGCCTCTGTTTAAAAGACATCACACCTTTGCAAATTGGCTGTTTTCAGACTGATGTAATATTGGTATCACACTATATTTAGACTGAAATCGCAACAAATAGGCATTGGGTTTATCACTATTTTTGTCAACGTTTAGGCTTTTACTAAATTAGTTAGATTTATATAGCTTAGAAATTTGACAACACTGTCACTATTGTCTGGGCCATGGCTACATGCCACAATTAGGTTAAATATTTAGGCCGTCGAGCAGGGCTTTCCAATGATACATGGAAGACGCTATATATAATTATAAGTCTCTTCATCCATATGCATTGCTTCCATTTCTGAAGACATAATATAGCACCGCATACCAGCCGAGGCTCCTACCATGCAGAGCTTTAAGGAGCTAGGGCATGTATGTTGTGTAGAAGGCTAGAAGCCATAATAAAGTGTACAATACGAATTACTCAATAGAGCAGTGTACATTAAATCTATTACAGAGCTCATCTGTACAAAGTGCACATCTCTCGTCGTCAGGCTTTCCATTCAAAACAGAATTATCACCTTTTCATTCCCCTCTATCTCATCTGCTGATCCTTCGCCTTCTAAATGACACTCTTGGCTGCTCATCCTCTTCTCTTGATCTATAGACTCCCTGCATGGAAACTAAATTCCGTCTTCCTGTTGACTGCACCCTTCTGCGAATTAGCGCACCGCTCGTGAATAAGTTGGTGCACTGCGTCTGGCTTTCGAGTGCATGGCGCCTTAGAAGTTTGGAGTTTACGATTACGACAACGATGTTATACTTGCAAGAGATTCCATGAATAGCGATCGTCGTCGAAGTCGGTTGCATGCAGTGATTTTATTCCGCTCGTAAAACTATCGTTTGCCAATCGCTCAATCTCAATTTAGAGATTCGAGGAAATCTTTTCAGACGATGTACACGTAATTCCTTCTCTGAATTTAAAGAGAGGGGGAGAGACAGAGACAGCGACAGACAGGCAGACAAACAGAGACACTGACAAAATAGACAGAAAGAAAGAGAGAGACAGACGGGCAGACAACAGACAGAGGCAGACAGAGGCAGACAGAGACAAAGGATAACAAATAGAGGGGCAAAGAGACAGGGAAACAGACAGAGAGACAGATACAGCGACAGACAGACAAACAGACAAAGATAGACAGCCAGACAAACAGACAAAAATAGACAGACAGACAAAATAGACAGAAAGAAAGAGAGACAGACAGAGAGACAGACAGACAGAGACAGAGACAACAGACAACAGACAGAGACAGAGAGAGGAACAGACATACAGAGACAGAGTGGGCCGGGTGGGGGGAATATTTATATAGCGGTCTGTCGGTGAAGGGTAGAGGAACTGCGGTGTATAGGCTACATAGATGACCGTGGTCAGTAGTCATTACTTAGCGATGTCCATTGTCCGTCCGTCTCTTATCTCCGTCGTCCAGTCTCTTTGTGCACGGTCAGTGGTCAGTAGTCAGTGGTCAGTAGGAAGGCGGATGAAGGAAGATGTTGCTGTGCTGCTGCATAAATGTCTGGTTCTCACGCCTCTCCCATTCCGCGCATTCACGGAAGCTTCCGAAAACACGTCAACAAGTGCATCTACATGTATAATTGTACAGGGTGGGCAAAAAAATACCCCCTAGGTTTTTTGCCAATATCTTGGCCAGAAGTAGGAATTTCGAAATGAAATTTAACAGGCTTAAAGACAATTCATATTTACACATTCAAAATTCTTACTTCTTGCCAAGATATTGGCAAAAAACCTAGGGATGGTCTTTTTTGACCCGCCCTGTATATGCTGATGTAAAAACGGTTATTTTAATTAATTAATTGAGAATTTATATAGCGCTGCTGTTGCAAGAGGAACTCACAATCGAGATACGTCATCGGTGCTTGTCCGTGCTTTATGTCATTTTGTCATTAAGGTCATTTAGCGCCTTCGTGAGGTTATTGTAGGGCGCTATATAAATGTTCATGTATGCATGTAAGGTTGTCAGGCTGATTAATCAAACAATGTACAGCGAGCTAATAATAACCTTCGCTTAATTAATTATTTCAAGCTCATGACGTGAACACCGTGTGATTTGTTGCCTGGTTCACGCTAATGAACGGATGAGATCACAAGTTATATTAATAACTGGCGTGGAATTCACGTCTGCCAGCCATCAAAGATGTCTATCTCGTCCCACAGTTCATTTACTAACGACATCATCCCAATCATCTGTGGAATGGAAGGTTGAGTTGACATATAGATAAGTCACCATGCAATGCATGCACGGTCCAAGACTGCAAATACTTCAGTTTGGAACTCGTTGCGACTTAAAGTTCCGAGTATAACACGCTTAGACAACATGCCGTGGCGGTGGTGGTGGTGGTGGATGCGTGGCAGTAATGCTGTGGTAATTGTTGGTACTGTTAATACTGTATCCTTGCGAACTTTTAAGCTTCGCTTTGTCATTGCCAACCACAAATCGATGACGATGATAAATTGCGAGTGAATATAGTTCGGATGTGGAATGGTAGACTTGACTATTCCCAAAGGATATACCTATATATACAAATATATATATACAAATATATATATGTATATATATATATATATTTATTTATTTATTGATGCGGTTATTTCATAGTCTTTTCTTGTCCATGCATGGGTATATAATAATAATATCAATAAATAATTATATTATATATTTATTTGTGTATATATATATAGATATATATATCCTTTGGGAATATATACCCATAGACAAGAAAAGACTATAAAATGACCGCATCAATACTTCTTCACGCATTGTAGCTCCATGTACATCTATCAAAAAATATGAGTTATTAGATTCGAACCTCGTGCATGATAGACGAAAGAGACTTGCCACTGGGCCAATACTCGCGAGAGACCGCTTCCATTATTAGGATGAAAAGCTTCACAGTAATTGTCTCCATTGGTTTTGGAACAGAACGAACGCGTCGCTGTTTTACATGAACGCCGCTAAAAGCCGCCGTGGAATTTGATTACTGGAGTGAAATCTATTTAGACGAATCGGTCGACACCTGGTGTCAGGGAAGGAGAGGAGAAGTGAGGTCACGTGACCTGTTCAACTCTGTCGGTCAGCTGCTTCCGGGTCAAACGAGGTCATAGAAGAACAATTCTTGCAATTTAACGCGATCGATAAAATAATAGCACGAGGCGTTCATTGCGTTTTCGCGGTACAAAAGGCGTTGTATTTAATGTATTGATACTTGCATGCTTGCATATGTACAGGAGAGACCTGATTATGTCCTTCACCCTTAGCTTATTTTTAAAACTACTTACTTCACTTTTTCGGGACGCCATATTGCGTGAAAAACTAATAGTTTGCATTTCCATTGTCACATTTATATGACCATGATCATATAATTATCATAAGATGAGCATAGGACATGATCGTATAAATAATGATTACAGGACGTGATCATAGATCATGATAATAGGATACGATCATGAATCATGATTATGGGTCGTTGGTCATAAATAATGATCATCGACCGTGATCGTTGATTATGTGTTTAGGACATGATCAATGGTCATAAACAATCATTATAGGGCATGATCATAAATCACGATTAGAGAATTTGATTATAAATCATGATTACAGAACACGATCATACGTTCATAAATCATGATTACAGAACACGATCATAAATCATAATATCAGAACATGATCATAAATCATGATTACAGAACATGATCATAAATTATGATTACAGAACATGATCATAAATCATAATATCAGAACATGATCATAAATCATGATTACAGAACACGATCATAAATCATAATATCAGAACATGATCATAAATCATGATTACAGAACACGATCGTAAATCATGATTACAGAACATGCTCATAAATCATGATTACAGAACATGATCATAAATCATAATATCAGAACATGATCATAAATCATGATTACAGAACACGATCGTAAATCATGATTACAGAACACGATCGTAAATCATGATTACAGAACATGCTCATAAATCATGATTACAGAACATGATCATAAATCATGATTACAGAACATGCGCAACCATCCTTTATGAATCATAATATCAGAACATGATCATAAATCATGATTACAGAACACGATCGTAAATCATGATTACAGAACATGCTCATAAATCATGATTACAGAACATGATCATAAATCATGATTACAGAACATGATCATAAATCATGATTACAGAACATGATCATAAATCATAATATCAGAACATGATCATAAATCATGATTACAGAACATGCTCATAAATCATAATATCAGAACATGATCATAAATTATGATTACAGAACATGATCATAAATCCTAATATCAGAACATGATCATAAATCATGATTACAGAACATGCTCATAAATCATGATTACAGAACATGATCATAAATCATAATTACAGAACACGGTCATAAATCATGATTACAGAACACGATCATAAATCATGATTACAGAACATGATTATAAATCATGATTAAAGAACATGATCATAAATCATAATATCAGAACATGATCATAAATTATGATTACAGAACATGATCATAAATCCTAATATCAGAACATGATCATAAATCATGATTACAGAACATGCTCATAAATCATGATTACAGAACATGATCATAAATCATGATTACAGAACAAGATCATAAATCATAATATCAGAACATGATCATAAATTATGATTACAGAACATGATCATAAATCCTAATATCAGAACATGATCATAAATCATGATTACAGAACATGCTCATAAATCATGATTACAGAACATGATCATAAATCATGATTACAGAACATGCGCAACCATCCTTTATGAATCATAATATCAGAACATGATCATAAATCATGATTACAGAACATGATCATAAATCATGATTACAGAACATGCTCATAAATCATGATTACAGAACATGATCATAAATTATGATTACAGAACATGATCATAAATCATAATATCAGAACATGATCATAAATCATGATTACAGAACATGCTCATAAATCATGATTACAGAACATGATCATAAATTATGATTACAGAACATGATCATAAATCCTAATATCAGAACATGATCATAAATCATGATTACAGAACATGCTCATAAATCATGATTACAGAACATGATCATAAATCATAATTACAGAACACGGTCATAAATCATGATTACAGAACACGATCATAAATCATGATTACAGAACATGATTATAAATCATGATTAAAGAACATGATCATAAATCATAATATCAGAACATGATCATAAATTATGATTACAGAACATGATCATAAATCATAATTACAGAACACGGTCATAAATCATGATTACAGAACACGATCATAAATCATGATTACAGAACATGATTATAAATCATGATTAAAGAACATGATCATAAATCATAATATCAGAACATGCTCATAAATCATGATTACAGAACACGATCATAAATCATGATTACAGAACGTGATCATAAATCATGATTACAGAACATGATCATAATCATAATAGATCAAAATCATAATCGTTGTCACAATCCTTTTACGAAACCAGAGTTCGTGATCCGATGGTTCAGAGAAATCCTTCTATCGCTGACCTTTTGACCCCTTTTCACTTAATGACCTCATTCAATTCGACCGATGAAGATGGCGACCTGTCACGCCTCACTTCCTTTGTTCACTCGGCCGTGACTTTCAGCCGTCGTCGTCGTCGTCGTCGTCGTCGTCGTCGTTGCGTTGCATATTTCTGTTGTCGACAACGGTCAACGATCTCCTAATGCAATAATATTGTCAGACTTTTTATGGTTCGCCTTTTACTGGAATTGCCTCGGAAACAGTCCCTCCCTCCTTCCCACCGCCGTCTGCTCGAGATCCACTCCCTCCCTTCCTCCTTCCCTCCATCCCTCCGACGGACCGACATCAAAGGCTATTGCCATTGTTTGTCGACCATCTTTGCTCGTTCGCTTTGTTCGTCGTCCATCTATCTGTCTGACCGTCCGTCCGTCCGTCCATCCTTCCATTCATCCGTTCGTCCATCCGTCCGTCTGTCCGTCCACCCGTCCGTATATCCATCCACCCGTCCGTCCGTCCATCCATCCATCCATCACATGGTCCAGAACATGCATCCATTCTTCCTTCCATTCGCCCACCCACACCCGAAACTCGAGTCCACTCACCCATACGCGTCCACCTGCGCAACCATCCTTCCATCACGCCATCATTGCCATGCACTCACACCCAAACCCACATCGATCCACCACACTTCTACCGACCCAGCCACCCACCCAGCCACCCACTAACCCAGACACACCCGCGCACTAACTATCCGACCACATACAAATAGAATAGATGCTTTCAAGAACGCTCCTACAGTAATAATTATTGTTGCATTTTATTGATGATGATTAAATCTTGGATGAGCGACTGTATAGTCCTTTGCAACTGCAAACATGTAGACGCTTATAAATACGTGCCTATACAGTTGTACCTTGTTTAGTGTTTGTAGGCCAGTAATAATTTCTATCAATCATTGACCAGGGTACCAGGTTCATCGGAAGTGTGGTGCTTGAGGCCACGCGGAAAGGAAGTTCAAGGAACTCGTTGAAAGTGATCACTGATCAATCAATGCCGTGGTTTTCAATCTTTTCTAGTGGCGGAACCTTTCTCAAAACCTTTCTCAAAGCACTCATTTACTCGTGGAACAATATACGCGTTTCATCAGCCCAGCATTTCAAGAAATAGACCCACATACAGTTTTAACTTGTAAAATTATATTATTCTTAGTCTTAAACTGTTTTGAACTTTTAATGAATCCTTTGTTATTTGCACTTTTGGTGCAGCACATAAGAGTATAGCTACGTAATCCTACATTACAAATAGACCTACATGCTTTAGAATTCGATGAGTGTAGGCCTACATCCATGGAGTAGGCTACACAAAGCACTATCAGAAAGCAACTGCATAGGCTATCTGCAGTATTTTGCCAACACTGATCCGTGCGCTTGAGATAAATACAACTAGGTCTTCAAGAGCAGACGTTATATTAAAAAAGTCATCGCAATATCCATTGAAAACTCGTCCGATATGATGATGACGACGACGACGATGACGATGACGATGATGATGATGACGATGACGATGACGATGACGATGACGATGACGATGATGACGATGATGATGATGATGATGATGATGATGATGATGACGACGACAACAACGACGACAATTTGCACTGATGATGTGGAATTTACGCCTCTGACTGGCAGACGCACCAACTCACCCTCAGGTCCACCATTATCTCACCCGTCGATCGCCAGCAGTCCCACAAACGCACCCACTCATCCATCCCACCACGACCCACCCCCCCTCTACACTCTCGATACACCAATTCACCCTTTCACCGACAATGCACCAAATAACCGAAATGTTTCGGTACCCAGATTCCTCGAATCTTCCCGAAATTATTCTCTCGCATTTCCAAGTACCTCATCAGTATCTGCACACTCCAGCGCATCATACACAGTCAGACGCGACCACGGAACAGAGAACAGAGGACAGAGAACAGAGCATGCATGGGGAGAGCGTTAAGTCGCCCTCGCATCCTAAACGCCCATCGCGACATCATTACCACTAGGTGGAAGGCGTATAAAGTGCCCGCAAGATGTCGTCTCTGGGATCATTCCAGGGCTTAATACCAGGCTCTCCTTTGCCTCCTCCTCCTCCTCCTCCTCCTCCTCGTCCTCCTCCTCGTCCTCCTCCTCATCCTCCTCCTCGTCCCCTCCTCTTCCTCTTCCTCTTCCACCTCCTCCTCCTCCTCCTCCTCCTCCTCCTCCTCCACAACTTCCTCCTCCTCTCCCTCCTCCTCCTCCTTCCTCCTTCCTTCCTCCTTCCTTCTTCCTCCTTCCTCCTTCTTCATCCTCCTCCTCCACCTCGTCCTCCTCCTCCTCCCCTCCTCCACCACCACCTCCTCCTCCTTCTCCTCCTCCTCCTCCTCGTCCTCCTTCTCCTTTTCTTCCTTCTCCTCCTTCTTCTCCTCCTCCTCTTTCTCCTCCTCCACCTCCACCTCCTCCTCCCTCCTCCCTCCTCCTCCTCCTCCTCCTCTTTCTCCTCCTCCTTCTCCTCCTCCTCGTCTTCCTCGTCCTCGTCCTCCTCCTTCTCCTTCTCCTCCTCCTCTTCTTCCTCCTCTCCTCCTCCACCACCACCTCCTCCTCCTCCTCCTCCTCCTTCTCCTCCTCCTCCTCCTCCTCCTCGTCCTCCTTCTCCTTTTCTTCCTTCTCCTCCTTCTTCTCCTCCTCCTCCTCTTTCTCCTCCTCCACCTCCACCTCCTCCTCCCTCCTCCCTCCTCCTCCTCCTCCTCCTCTTTCTCCTCCTCCTTCTCCTCCTCCTCGTCTTCCTCGTCCTCGTCCTCCTCCTCCTCCTCTTCTTCCTCCTCCTCATCCTCCACCTCCTCCCCCTTCCTCCTCCTCCTCCTCCTCCTCCTCCATCTCCTCCTCCTTCTCCTCCTCCTCCTCCTCACAATACATCTTCCACCAACGAGACGCACGCGGGACGGTATTGCTTCACAGACATCGCACATACATGTACATCGCCCGTGGAAATACATTCGTTATTTATGATAGGATCGGCGCAAGACCATTAAAACATCGTCAGACGTGATTCACGTCACAGCGCGAAGGACGGACGGACGGACGGACTCTTCTGCAAAGGACTTTAGTATGCAATTCGATGCCGGAGTTGGAGAACAATATAGAATATCGGTGCTTTGATTTAATGCCACGACAAATACTCGGTGGACCACACCACTCGCTCGTCAGTCCAGCTATTATCCATCCATCCATCTCGAATCAATCAATCCATCCATCTATCCATTCGTCTGTCCATCTATCCATCTATCCATCCCTATTACAAATCAGCCCGTGCATGTATCAATGTATCATCCATTCCCGATAAATAATATAATCAACCCAAGCTTGCATCCAAATATCTTTTCATCCATCCATCGATCCATCCATCCATCAATCCATCCATTCATCCATTCATCCATCTATTAATACATCCATTTATCCATCCATCTATCTATCTATCTATCCATCCATCCATCCATCAATCCATCTATCCATCCATTCATCCATACATCAATCCATCCATCCATCTATGCCAGTCAAAGACGACAGACACTTCATCTCACGTGTTTTGTATAGGAAGCCACCTATGCCCATTAATTATGTCAAATGATCTAATTCTCATATCACCCTAGTATAAAAACGTCAAATCATTCCTTTTTTTGCAATTATTTACGTAATTTTCTACACTCATCCTATAAGATGGATTCAATTGTTATGGACATAAACAATTTTAGGTAGCCTATAATTGTGTTTCATTTGTTGAATTAATTTGTGTACCTGATAGCGGTGTGTCTATCAGTTTTGTTGCCAATTAAACGAATATAATAATAATATCCATCCATACATCCATTCATCCATACATCCATTCATCCATACATCCATCCATCAATCCACCCATTCATCCATACATTCATGCATCCATCCATCTACTCACTCACTCACTCGCTCACTCACTCGAACACCAACCACACACCCACCGATTCATCCATCTATCTCAAATCTACTCTCTCCGGCCAACGACCCATCCACAGTGTATCAAACAGAAGAATGTGCGTGCCTATTATTTTTATGGTCGAAGCATCGTATACGCTATTCGTCAATATAATCGGGCGCTGTATAAATGTTCAGATCTGAAAGAGGGAACCGGTGAAGGAGCTACATCAATTCGCAGTCTATTGGCATGTGTGTAGGCTACAGAGGAGAAGAATCTGCATTTGTCATTCATTTTTATAGCGCTAGTAAAGAACTGCTATTTACAATTTCCAGGGCTTCTTGTCTGAGGCGTGCAAACGATCGCTCTCCCTGGTCGATCGCGTCTATTAATTATAGCAAAGGTTGGTGGGAGCGGTATATCGCTCGCCTAGCATCATGCATGCATACGGTGTGAGGATTTCTTGGATTTTGGTGTTGAAACCCCAATTTTCTTATGTACCCAATCTCAGAGGTTTTTATTCTGTGTAGCCCTACACCCCAGATCCACGTAAATTATGGCTTAACTCCCAGTTATTTTGATGCAATTCTCATTCTGCATATTATATATAATATATAATATATAATATATAATATATAATATATAATATATAATATATAATATAATATTATAATATGTAGTATGTAATATATTATAATATATAATATATAATATATAATATATAATATGTAATATGTAATATGTAATATGTAATATATTATAATATATAATATATAATATGTAATATGCAATATGTAATATATAATATATAATATATGATATATAAATATATACTATATAATATATAATATATATTTATACATACATAATAAACACAAATTATTGTTTTGTTCGTTGCTTTAACTAAAAATGAAAATTATTATCTGAATCGTGTGAAAACCCTGCGATGTGAAATACAAAACAACTTTATTGAATCAAACGCCACTCTCGCATCTTCGTGCAGACTACAGTTTCAGGTCACGGAGTCAAAAGCCATACGTAATGAACTCCCGGGGGCATATTTGCAAGTCCATTACGATCCGAACCCTCGGCTTTATGCACATCCGTCCTACCGTCATGCCTCGCGGCCAAAACCCTTTGCACCGCTGTGCAAGCAAATCTCACGCGGCGGATATCGCTATCGGAGTTGACGCATGCGCCTGGGCATCGCTGAAACGTATAAATCGCACCATGTGCTGAAACGTATAAATCGCACCGTGTGCTCGGTTAGAGTCAGTTTCGCCAGCACGTTCAGATGCAGACGTGGAGAATGTTGCTCCAAATGAGTATTGCATTTGTATAGGGCCGCTCAATGAGCAATTATAAGTGGCGCAAAAGCGAAGCTATTTATATTTTCAGTGTCACGAAATAGAGTGTCCACTGATAATCGTACCCCCCCCAGATGAAGAGAAGTTAAGAAGCCATTTCGTGTTTTCCCTTTTGCAAGCTAACCGACGACAGGTAGCAAACCTTATGGGCTGATTGTGAACACGGCAAAGACAAAAACATTGGTATTCGGGAGTGAAACCATTGAACGACAGAATAATCTGGATGGAGAAACGCTAGAAAACGTTACAGAGAGTTTGTATACGTAGTAAGCAAGTTTACATACGATCTAAACTGCAAAAGAGTAGTAGGCCTAACGTTGAGATTTGCCAAGGTACCAGATAATAACGAGGCGATGGAGAGAGCCATTTCTAGAGTGCAGGATCAATGAAGGACCAATTGAAACTTATTTTTGGAGGTCGCAGCTATAGGACCCGTATACGAACTTTTCAAACACGTATACGCCCTCAAGAGTATGAATTCATGACATTCCTCTTCATAGGTGCAATCACGTCCTAAAAGTTGGGGGTACCATAATAATAAAGTTAGGGGACCACTCAAAAGTTGGGGGGACGCGTCCCGTGGGTCCCATAGGGTGGTTGCGCCTATGCTCCTCTTTATGAAAGATCAGAGCAAAAGATCTGCTGCTGTCTGTTCAGTGTACGCTGTTTTAAGCTAGATGATCGCGCATGTCAGTCGCTGTGGCTGCCACTATTTATTACCAGACAGTTTTGACTCATTGATATACCGGCACTATGTCCGGGTTTAGTTGGTATGCTTAAAGGATATAAGGATATCATGACAAGAATATCAGACGAAGAAACAGAGAGAAAGAGAGACAGACAGACAAACAAACCGACGGACAGACAGACAGAATGAGACAGAGAAACAGACGGAGACAAATAGACAGACAGACAAAAGAGACAGAAAAGAAACTGACAGAGTCGGACAGAAGAAGAAACAGACAAAAGGTCAGAAAAACAGAATAAGATGGGAAGAAGGTCTGAAGAAAAGCGAAAGAGAAAGCAAATGAGACTACTGCCTGAGTCGAATCTTATTCTACTCCGTGCAAATATTTACTTGAAGGTGACAGCGCACCCTGTATACGAGTGTTGCACCACTCCGAGTGATCGTTGTCCGCGAAATGTTCCGCAATCTACAAAAATAAATAATAACCCAGATTACAGTCGGCTGCGTCTCTACGATGGTCCTCCACCTCTGATGGTATCTCCGTGTTTATCTAGCGCATTACAGAGCCAACCAACAGTTCGGATAACAATAAGAAAGAAGATGTATGCAGGACATAATTATTCCCGCTCGCAGACACCGAAGTGGCTGGACCCGTCTGTCTGTGCGCTAAGCCCTAGAGACCAGACACTGGTTGTGATTTAAAGCAAAATGCCAGCATCTAATTTTAGACTGCGGAAAAAATAGCATGTGGAAATGTATGAAAAAGTCTGCGTATCTTGTTTTTGATTCAATCGGAAATGGTGTGCAGTGCATAATGCCATGGCACATGTATGTCTGCACTTATATATATATATATATGCGTCAATAATATGTATGTATGTATGTATGTATGTATGTACGTACGTACGTATGTATGTGCATGTATTTGTGACTATGTTTGTGTGTGCGTGCGTGTGTGTTTGTGCGTGCATTTTACTATGTATCCATGTGTGTGTATATGTTTGTACATTAGACATACCCATTTATGCAATTATATATTTACACACACACATATATATACAGTTTATTATACACACATATATATACAGTGTATATATAATTATGTGTGTGCATTATACACATAATCATATATATATATATATATATATATATATATATATACGGTGTTCCCATTCGTGACAGGCACAAATGATGACTATTAAGTCATGCTGCGCACACCTTTGATTTCTATCGAATTCTTTTATTGACGCCAGCATACAAATCGAATCTCGACTGAGTTGCACTGTTGTTATTATTACTATTATTATCACCAACGGAAGAGGAATCAGTGCGAGGCGCATCACATTCACAGCAACCAACTCTTTGATACATTATTTCTGTTGAAAAGGCGCTTATAATATATATTATAATGGCTGTTTTCCTAATGACGTCCTAGACCTAAATTCCGTCCAAGACAAAAGGATCCAAGGTTGTTTAATATTCAGCGAGTGGCGCCACCCAGCGAGTTCGGCGAGTATGAAACAGCGGCGCTATATGAATGCATTTGTCTTGTGAGATCAATACTTCGATGGATGGATGGACGGATGGACGGAAGGAGGGACCTGAGGAAGTAAGGGAGGAGGGAATGGAGAGAGTGCTTGGAGCCGGAGGTTGTCGGAGTGGAAACCGGAAGAGAGCCATTCCTCCTCCTCCTCCTCCTCTTCCTCTTCCTCCTCCTCCTCCTACTCCTCGTCGTCGTCCTCTTCCTCCTCCATCTCTTCCGTCTCGTCCTCGGTTGCCTGCGATCGCTTCCAGAGATCAACCAAAATCCATAACTCATTCCAGGGAAGAGCAGGAGTTCCTGATTTCCAGACAGACAGACAGACAGACAGACAGGCAGACACGTAGACACTAGGCGGACAGAGAAACAGAGAGACAGGCGTCTGTGTGCGAGAGACAGATACAGTCTGGCAGACAGACAGACAGACAGACAGATAGACAGACAAGCAGACAGACCAGACAGGCAGATAGTCAGACAGGCAGACAGGCATGGCATACAGACCGACAGATAGACAAGCAGACACGTAGACAGACAGAGATACAGAGAGAGAGAGGCGTATGTGTGCGAGAGATAGATACAGTCTGGCAGATAGACAGACAGACAGACAGACAGACAGTCAGACAGACAGACGGGTAAGCACAGACAGGCAGACAGAGAGGTGCAGCTATACAGACATTTTGAAGACAGATACGTGACAGGTGGTCAGAGTCGGATAAGAAGGCATCTAGAGGCAGACACAAAGACATACGGACAGATACAATGTCATATATATTATATATATATATATAGAGAGAGACAGACAGACAGACAGACAGAGAGAGAGACAGAGAGAGAGAGACAGCCAGACGGACAGGCAGAGACAGAAAGGAAGAGAGACACAGGGAGACAGAGGCAGAGAGAGGCGGAGGGAGACAGAGACAGACAGACGTACAAATAGACAGACAGACAGACACGTGCATAGAGAGACAGAGAGTGGTGGGGGGGCTGAAGTGAGCGTGAATGTCAATGGGAGAGGGGAGGGGACGCAAGCATTTGATGGATCTGCGAAGAAACAGGAAACGAAGGAATTCAGTCGAGCAGAGAAATCCAATGCATAAGCAAAGATGGCGTCAGGATTCAGAGAGCAATGAATGATGATGATGACTGCTACGACAACCACCTACGACAACGACGACGACGACGACGATGATATTATTGCAAGGACGATGATGATGATGATGATGATGATGATGATGATGATGATGATGATGATGATGATGATGATGCTGATGCTGATGATGATGACGACGACGATGGTATTATAGCAAGGATGATGATGATGATGATGATGATGATGATGATGATGATGATGATGATGATGATGATGATGATGACGATGATGATGATGATGATGACGACGACGATGACGACGATGGTATTATCGCAAGGATGATGATGATGATGATGATGACGACGACGACGACGACGACGATGACGATGACGATGACGATGGCGATGGCGATGGCGATGGCGATGGCGATGATGATGACGATGACGACGACGAGGAGGAGGAGGCGGAGAAGCAGGAGCAGGAGCAGTAAGAGGAGGACACGACAAGGAGGAGGAGGAGGAGCAGGAACAGGAGCAAAGCAGTAGGAGGAGGACACGGACAAGGAGGAGGAGGAGGAGGAGGAGGAAGCGCTTATGATGCGCAATTGTGACGATGTTGCAGATACGAAAAAATTTGCCTTCGCAAATTTATTGATCTCGTAAACGTAACTTTTATTATAATCGTTTAATGGTAAAAAATATGAGAGACACACAGCTATCAGGTATACAAAAAGCAATTGATAAAATGCAATTAGGTCTATAATAATACCTGTAGAATGCCTTTAGCCTTGTCTGCTGGATCGAAATAATCACACAAAATACAATGCACAGTGTTTACTTAAATATCCCGCATGAAAGGAAGAATTGCATAGACCGCCACTCGCCCACTTGTGATAGAGCCAGTCCCGGACCTGGAAAAAGGAGGAGGGCCGTAGCCAGGATTTCACTTCTGGGGTGTTTACTTGACCGTGTGCAAGCCCCCCCCCCCAAGCAACTGAATCAATTGACTAATGGGTCTGGAGATGCGTCGTCAATGTGGGTTCTAGATGTCCAATACATTACACACTGCAGTGTATACGTAGTTCTTAAAGCACGTGCACTTGCTAGTAAATGCATTGTGCTATTTTTTGCTTTTTTGCATTTCTGGGGTGTTCAAACACTAAAACATCCCAAGCTAAGGCCACGTGTAGTGCTTTCCAATTCATATTATATTATTATATTATGTCATATTATATTATATTATATTATTATATTATATTATATTATATTATATTATGTTATGTTATGTTATGTTATGTTATGTTATGTTGTGTTGTGTTGTGTTGTGTTGTGTTGTGTTGTGTTGTGTTGTGTTGTGTTGTATTGTATTGTACTGGTATTGTATTGCATTGCATTGCATTGCATTGTATTGTATTGCATTGCATTGCTTTGTGTTGCATTGCATTGCATTGCGTTGCGTTGCGTTGTGTTGTATTGTATTGTATTGCATTGCATTGCATTGTGTTGTGTTGTGTTTTATTGTATTGTATTATCCATATGATATTATATATAATTATACACATACATTTACATGCATTAATATATTTGTACATGTCTATGTATATATATTATATATATGTATATATATATATATATATATATATATATATATATATATATATATATTAACCGAAGTAGCCTCTGCTTTGATGGAAGGGGACTGCTAGCTGAAGCTGTTACAATCGCCGTTAGTTGACGAATCGCTTAAGCGTGATCGTATGCAAACAATTTCGAGCAGTAAATCAGCGCTGAGAAGAAGGGGAGTCTACTGTTTCATGTGTAAACACATCCATTACTATACACGAATGCATATTATAGAGGCACCATGTCATAAGCATAAGGTCATGATATCATATAGGCCTATTATGTACATAGGCCTATATATGTACATATATGATATGTACATATATATATATATATGTACCACTACTTCCCTCATTCTATACATATATATGTTATATCCCACACACACACACACATGCACACACACACACACACACACACACACACACACACACACACACACACACACACACACACACACACACACACACACACACACACACACACACACACACACACACACGCTATATATTGTGTTGATACATGTATGTGGGCGGTTACGTGTGCGTTTATGCGCGTGCATGGGTGTGTTTGCTTGTATGTGCACTTGTTATATATACATGTCTATAGCGCCCCTTCAAGCTCTCTACTCAGAGGCGCTCCCGACTACAGCGCGGCACTGCATCGGAGTTTCACGCGCAAGCGCTGAGCAATTGCGAGTGAAGGACTTGCCCAAGGTCCCTACGCGGCGACTTGAGGTGGATTCGAACCTGAAACACCCCGGCTGCAAGACAGCGAACATGCCCACTACATCACCGCGCCCCACGTCTGTGTGTGTGTGTGTGTGTGTGTGTTTCGTGTGTGCGCGTATAGCCTATAGGTGTGTGTGTGTGATGTTAGCCATTGATATCTATCGGCACAAAATGATCGCTTTGTAAACTATTTCTTAGTCTATTGATCTATGCAGCGCATTTCTTAGTTCTCGTAGAAACCCTCAATGCTCTTGGCTGACTGTTTCGAACTAAATAGTCTAAAATAGACACACGCACGCGCGCACACACGCACATGATACAAACAATGTGATACATGAATACTCATAGTAGCATGTGCGCCTTATATAGCTATTTGTATACGTAGATAAACGGGATTCTTGAGAGTTTAAAGCATAGCTCGTTGGAACCCATGGGGTTCGCGGAAATACACCAGAGCATGAAGTGTGCACGGCACGAGCGCTGGATGCCTTCCACACTATTAAAAATTGTCCCAGTGTCATCATTCCATTCGGCAGATGGCGCTAAAAAAAGACACCCTCAACTGGATCGGTCGCTAGATGTCCTCTGTCCACCTTCAGCTTAAAATGCAGCATGCAAAACCTGAAGCTATTTTTTACTCTATCGCCTGCGATTATGTATAATTCATCAACAGTCATGGTAGCTATAAATTATAGTTTGTCATTGGATTCTGCACTTGTCTTAGACACCTTTAAAACATATTACAGTGACGCTATATAATATTTTGCGACTGCGGATAACTATTGTATCATCTAGACTCTAGAGTCTAGGCTAGCAAGAATCAACAGCAAACGGAAGAAGTCAAAGACTATGATAGGCTATTATGATACTGTACGACGTCACTAAACTTAGATCTATTCTCTCATTATCTACTTATGATTCCACACATCGGAAGTCAATAAGTTGTGGATCTGTTGATAGGATAGTCGTTTCAAATCGGATTTTTATTAACTGTAAAAAATCAATTCAGGAAATTGAACAGATTACAGTTATTAGCCCATACATTGCTTGTTTCTTCAACTCGCATTGTTTTTATTTTGATAAATTATATCAACAGTGGGTTGTCTCGTCAGTGTTTTACAGGCTCCTTAACACTTTCTTGCATCATCGTGGTTGGACTGGGAGCGCCTCCGAGTGGATTTCTTGAAGGGGCGCTATATCAATGCTTGATATGACTGAATGAATTATCTGTTTCAATATCTGTAAGCCTAACAGTACTATTTAGGTCTACAAACAAATCTGGTGGTGGAGGAAATATGAGGTAGTAGGCTAACTCAAGGAGGTCTGGATAAATAACTGGAGCAAGAGGTTGGCCGAGGTTAAAAGTTTCAATTTCGTGAAGAGGCCCATGCATTCATCTGGCACTGCTGCAGCACTGAGTGTAGCATCCCTGCCTGACTCATTCTCAGTCTGTATCTGAATGTGGTTGGACTCATTTAAGACTATATGTAAGAATTCAGTGTTGTTCTGTTTTTATTGAATTATTATTTGTGTAATTAGATTTAGATGTCAGTTTAAAGCAAGTGTTTTAGTGTATATAGAATTCAACGTTTACTGTGCTGGTTTAACTCCATTCTGAACTACAGACAATTATTGGATTATTCAGAATGGTCTATAAGTGTGCAGGATTTGGCTGTAGAAGTGGATATCGTGATTGTTCAGGTTTGGGATGTAATGGAGAAAAAATAACTTTCCATTCTTTCCCAATCACTAATGCCGAACTATGTCAGAAATGGGTTCGGGCTAATCCTCGGGAAGAATATATTCCAACCAAACATTCCAGATTGTGTTCACTTCATTTCCAATCAAGCGATTTTATCGAGGAACCGCAAGACAAAAATGTTACCAGAAGAAAGAAGTCTGAATCGTCTGTAAAACCCTTCAGAAGGTACCTGAAAGAAGATGCCATTCCGTCTATCTTTCCTAATGCACCAACTTATCTGTCAAAAACAAGCACCTTGCCCAGACCAACTTCTAGAGCCACAACATCAAGCCGCTCTGATTTAGAGAAGAAGAGACTTGACAGTCTGGAGCAGTGCTTCTTGGAGAAAGATAACATTTCTGGACTCACAATATCAGAACTTAAGGAACGACTGCAATCAGAGACTACTGTACCTGAGGACTTTAACATCTGCATTGTTGAACAATCACTGCTGGTGTATCTGATCAAGGTGACTGAGGATATACCTAAAATAACAGGGAGCATTATTGTCAGAAGTGATTTTACCATGGCTGTCACAGTGGATGAGAAAGTTGTTCCATCAACCCAGTATCACGATCTGGTTAAGGGTCCACTCCGATGTATGTCGCAACTTGTAAATTTGATGGCCCGTGTGAAGGCCTGGATCCAAGATGCAAAGTCTCGCACGCTAGAATGGAACATTAAGATGGCCATACAGCATTTGAAAACCACCACAGATACTCTGGAAGAGGACAGCGAAGAATACAAGAAAATTACTTTCATAACTGAACAACTGAAGTTGCTTTCAAAGAAAAAATTTGGACGAGTCTATTCAGCAAAGCTCGTAATATTATCATACATGATTTATGCAGCAAGCCCGGCTGCATATATGGTTCTTCTTGACCAAAATATTCTGTGTTTGCCATCAACAGCCACTCTGAGAAAAGTCACTCGACGTTTGAATTGTGCCACTGGATTAGACAACAGTTCATATTTGAAGTTGAGGATCTCCAAGTTGAACCAATTTGAAAGAACGGTCATCCTCATCATTGATGAAATTTATATTGCAAAACGGGTAGAATACACCAGAGGAGAGATGCAGGGGCTCACGCCTGATGGATCTGTTGCTTCAACGTTGCTTTGTTTCATGGTTAAGTCGGTGGTTAGCAAATATAAGGACATCGTGGCCATATATCCTATTGCAAACTTAACTGCTGCAAGGCAGCACGAGTGCTACTTGGAGGTGGCTGCATTGCTTAGAAGTGTGTTCTTTAATGTAATTGCAATAGCTGTTGACAATGCCACCACCAACCGAAAGTTTTTCATTGACTTCTTATGCAAGGGTTCGCTGGAGACAAAGGTCATTGACAGCATCACAGGCCAGCCAATATTTCTAATCTTTGATCCTGTGCATGGTCTGAAAAATATCTACAACAACTTCCAGTCCCGCAAAGTCTTTGAATGCCCACCGATGCCTCAAAATCTGCCAAATGGATGCCGTGCAAATTTCCGTGACATTGTGGACTTGCACAACTTAGAGGCAGCAATGACACTGAAAAAGGCACACAAACTGACAACAACGGCTTTGTACCCAAAGAGCATCGAGAAAACGTCCGTGAAACTAGCAACATCTGTTTTCTCAGAATCAACACGTGACGCTTTGCGGTTCTATGGAACCCACGAAAGTAAACCATCCTGGATTCAAACTGCAGATTTCTTGACATTAATAATAAAACTGTGGAACATAATCAATGTCAAGACCTCTTCAAAAGGCAAGCATAAGAGAGATTCCACAATGGACCCAGTACGATCCTCACTTGACTGGAAGTTGAATTTTCTGAGAGATTGCGCCAGCTTTCTACAGAACTGGGAGGAATCAAAGAAGCCAGGATTGACACGCGAGACATTCTTAGCCTTACGTCACACATGCATGGCTTTAGTGGACTGTGCTTCCTATTTGCTTGACCGCCTTGGCTTTAACTATGTCCTTCTTGGTCACCTGCAGTCTGATGCTATAGAATCACGCTTCGGCTGGTTTCGTCAGCTCTCAGGGGCCAACTACTATATATCCATGAGACAGGTACTTGAAGGAGACAGAAAAATCAGAGCCTTGTCCTTGCTGAAGTTTTCTGGCATTTCGCTTAATGAGATTGATGATGTCATTAAGTCAAATGTATCAAATTCAATCAGTACGACAGAAGACGCTACTGCTGATGCAATGGCAGAATCCTTGCAGTGTCTGAGATGGCCATCAACCAATGATGCAAATGTCATATTTTATGTAAGTGGTGCAATGGCAAGATCAGTGGTGCACATCACAAGATGTAGCTACTGCAAACAGGAACTGGTGGATACAGATATTACGCAAGCTGTCCAATTGGAAGATGATTTCATTTCGAAACCTGGAGCGACTCAATTTCTAGATGATATTAATCGTGGTGGACTCACAAAACCAAGCGAATATGCATTCATGTTGGCAGTACATTGTTGGCGAGTGTTTGAAGAGATCAATGCATCTCTGCCTCTGAAATCTCAGCTCCTAGCTGCGGAATGCCAGCGATCACTGTTTGTAAAAATCATGGACCGTGTTACCGACATTGAATCCTCAGGACATCCTCTTGTAAATGAAAACTACTGTTTCAAAGGCCATGATCTTAAATCACTCCTTGTGCAGCGACTGTTTAACTGCTTTGCCAAAAACGCAGTAAGAAAGCTAACAACTGACGCCAACAACAGTAATCATAAGCCTGCAAAGCGTAGAAAGATAGCGAAACTGTCTAGTGCTTCCCATGAGTGAAGTAGTGAACACTGAACACAGATTAGCCTATCACATATCGGATGTATGCTACATTTCTGTCCAGACTTATTCATATAGGTAATCATACATTTATTTCATATTCTGTATTTCTCTACTGAAATTTTTGCTTATTACCGCTAGAAATTACTTAGGTTGTTATAGGTATCTACATAAACTAGTTGTAAGTTTTGATGTGTTGGTTCGTCTATTAAATTCAATTGCTTGTGAGTGGTGCTTGCCATGGTAGTGTGATTGCAGTGGTAGGTGTTGTGTGTGAATGTGGTAGTTGGTTAGGTGATTGCAGTGACAGGTGGTTGTATATGGTTGTGGTAGTTGGTTGGTTGTGTGATTGCAGTGGCAGGTTGTTTTATATGGTTATGGTAGTTGGTTGTGCAAATGGTTGTTAGCCATGTGGTATGTGTATTACCTAGCCAAAGTAATCAGCGGTGTGCACAACATTCTAATGCTTCACACCAGTAAAGATAGACAATTTAGATAATCTTCAACAACAACAAATGCTGATATATTGAGTTAGGTAACACCCAACTTATATTATACTTCTCTTACCTCAGCTCAAAATTGCTACATAATTTGCCTGTTTTATCTATCTATATATTATAAGCAGTTTGGTTTTATTCTGGCTTTAAATATACTTGTTCATCAACTCAGTTTATAGCCTCACCCAAACGCATGGTGTGCGGCTGAACTGCTGCTGCAGTGGGCCACTTCACGAAACGGCCGTTTTCACCCTCACAGTCCCGGGCTTGAATATAGGAGTCCATGGCTAACTCCGCCACTGGTTGCACTCTGCCAGTGCCAGTCCGAAGCTTGGGGAGGGTGACACTAATTGCCTTTGATATGGCAGTATCGTTAAACAGCAACAAATAATTATATATTAGTGGGATATAGTTGAATAAGAGAACTTACACGAAAAGGCTTAAACAGACAGATGAGCAAAGGGACAGAGACAAAGAACCGGACATTGACTGAGGCATACTAAAATGTTCTCGTCGACTGCAACACGTCACGGTGACGTCACGGTGACGTCCGTGCAGCCCATGAAAGCACGGACTGCTTCGGAAAAGTCAGTGGACCGAAAGCCAGATTTAGGTGACAGGCAGAAATTCAAACTATTCCATTAGACTCTTAGACTTTTGTACAGTATATATAACCACAGCGAGGGATTAATCCTAGCCAGAAGGAAAAGAAGATGCAAATATGAAATAACATATTATATCTAGTAGAGCATATATACTATGTACATGCATATTTAATATGGAATTGTATACATATAATATCTAGGCCGATATATTATATATTGTGAATGCTCATAATATAATAGTTCACATTTCTCCAATGTCTGTTAATCATTTCCTTCTCTTTCCATAGCTCGTCTCCCATTTTCTCCCCCCACATTTCCTCTCATCGTCGGCTTCTCTTTCTTTCCATATACATATATCTGTCCCTCTTTCTCCTCAGCGACCTCTCACTTTCTCTCCCGCTTTCTTTCTATAATAGGGTATAATTGTAGCCAACATCTCGGCTGTTTCTCTCCGTAACACTTCAGTGGCATAGCAATGAATCACACTAAGCATGTACTATAGCATGTGCTATAGCATGTGCTATGTGCCATAGCATGTGTCTCATATATATATGCCATGTGACATTGATATACACAATGCGAAACACTATGTAACCAGGTGTTACACTATACAATGCATTGCACTGTGCTACAATGTGTCACACTGTTACATGCAGTATGTCGCCCAAATAAAGGCATAATAATTATCTGCATGAACAAAAACATCAGCGTCGGGGACGATCAGCCGTTGAAGAACAGCGCTTCCAGAATTAATTTGCAGTACGAAAGGATCATATTATGTAAACCTACATCGGGGTGATGTATAATGATAACAATAACAACAACGACAGCAATGACAATTATTGCTACTATCATCATCATCATCATCATCATCATCATCATCATCATCATCATCATCATCATCATCATCAGGATCCATGAGTGGAAGGCCCGTCGTTTTCCAATGCATTGTTATCATTTTTTCCCAGATTCCACGTTCATTTATGCTACTAATTCCAACAATTATTATGGCAAAAACGATGATAGTAATAACAATAATAATTGTTAATGTTAAAAACGGTTTTTTTCAGCAGGAAATGATCAACGTTGAGACGTTTGTTGAATTCGTGAAGAAGCGAGACTTGGGAAGAATGAAGTTCGCGATACGAGACGCACACTTCGACCTTGACACAACAGACGAGGTCAGTCGCAAGCCATGCATGTCTCCTTTCCACTTTCCACTCTAAATCTGCTTTCCCTTTGGTTCCTTTCCACTCTCAGCTCTATTCCCTTCGAGTACGTTGTGCTATAATAGGCATGATGCACGCTAGCGTACTCTGATCCAGGTATACGATGTACTGTAGAGTACGTTGTGCCTAGGTGAAATGTGCTCTATAGTACTTAGTACTTAGACATGACACACTCTAGAGTACCGTTTCCTTATAGGTAAGATGTACTCTAGAGTACGCTGTGCACATAGGTAAGGTGCACTCTAGGCTACGCTATGCCTAGTATGTTGTGCCCAGGTAAGATCGGTTCTGTTATGCTTCTGATAGTTAAAGACCTATAAAGCTATACATGTAGGTTTTATATTATGACACGTCAAAAGAGCACCGACAAAAGAGCACCGACAAAAAAGAGCGCCGACAAAAGAGCGCCGACAAAAGAGCGCAAACATAAGAGCGTCGACAAAAAAGAGCGCCGATAAAAAAGCGCCACCAAAAGTGCGCCGACAAAAGAGCGCCACCAAAAGAGCACTGACAAAAAAAGCGCCGACAAAAGAGCGCTGACAACAGAGCACCGACAAAAAAACGCCGACAAAAGAGCGCTGACAACAGAGCACCGACAAAAAAAAACGCCGACAGAAGAGCGCTGACAAAAGAGCGCCGGACGAAAGAGCGCCGCTCTTAGTAGAAATAATTATATTTGATGGATGACGTCGTAACGTGTACTTTTCATGGTGACTCTTGCTTGAAGCCTGATCTGACTTATTCATAAAATATATTCATAAAAGTTCCACGCATTTTGTTTCCTATAGACATTAATAATTATGGAGCCATAAATAAGGACTTCCAGAGGCAAGTAATGAGACAATTCTTCTCTAGTCTTGATCATAACCGTTTAAAATCCCGTGACGGTTTGATGGGATAAAAAAATGATGACGATCTAAACTTTATGTCGTTGCCAGTGTGTCCGAAATATAAAGGAGCTACTCTATCATCATCATCATCATCATCATCATCATCATCATCATCATCATCATCATCATCATCATCATCATCGTCATCGTCGTCGTCGTCGTCGTCGTCGTCGTCGTCGTCGTCGTCGTCGTCGTCGTCGTCGTCGTCGTCGTCGTCGTCGTCGTCGTCGTCGTCGTCGCCGTCGCCGTCGCCGTCGCCGTCGCCGTCGTCGTCGTCGTCATCTCTCTGAAGGAAGAATAAGATTTCGAGTATATATATTTATTATATATGTTTATAAAATAAATGCATATAATTATATTATGCGGGATGCCATAAATGGTGGGATCAATTAATGGATCTTAATGAAAGACAATAAGAAATACTTAATTTTGATGATATACGTCTCTTTGAATTAAGAAAAGATTTCGTGTGTAAATTTTATGGTTTACGCGACATTGGTGAAATCAATCAACAAAATTAGTTTGAATCAGTCTCCTTATATTATTCATCCAACTTCTCATCCACTCAGTCCTGATTCTTTGCCTGCATCTCTGGGGAATGGACTTTCCTCCTTCAGTTTACTACGTCATCCTACTTGCTATAGTCTCTGCTTATCTTTCTCTCGCCTCAAATCCTGCTTCCTCTTCTCTGGGGGTCGCTCGCCCTGAGTGTGCTTCTGAAATGCTTCTGAAATGGTCATATACATGCACACATCCATTCATTCATTCATTCTGATAATTTATATAGCGCCTCTTCAAGATAACTACTCAGAGGCGCTCTCTGCACTAACTACCCGAAATGATGTTAAGAGTCATAGCGAGCGAAAATATAACAACGAGTTGCAAAACAAAACAGAGTAAGCTGAAAGAGTCACCAGCGGTGAGCCCTCGCAAACACGTAGAGTTAACCATCGGATTCCCGTAGACAGCTGGTAGATGACGTGGTTGATCAGAGTCCTTGTTAGGTGGTAGATGACGCCCGTCCGGCTAATTGTCGAGGCTCAAGGATGCGTAGGCCTATATGAGAAGGCATTCGTCGCTTGTCGGTCGGACAATATCTATACAGCACAACTTCTGATCACACATGTGAGTTACATGCTACAATAATATTACTGTAAACTCTATAAGTCTATATCGCTGTCATTTTAACCCAGTGCTTTATCTCGTTGTTGTATTTTGGGTATTCAAACACACCATTCATTCCTCTAAGTTAATCTAACGCCTGTGGCTCAGCTGCTCAAAAGATATCTATCTAGTCGTGTCAAGAAACTAAAATATCGCACGAATTGCCAGCTGGATTTTGTGGATCACTGTTAATAATTTACATTCAAATGTAACCTGTATAATTGTGTGCTTTTCGTTGGTTAACTTGCAAAGCGCTCGCACACCATCTTGCTTTTGAAAGCAGCATGTAGAAGACATAATATTATTGTCTAAACTCTAAAGACATTGAAGCCTTTCCTTCTCTGCTTGCATGTTTAAACAGGAAGGGCGAACAGTGCTGCATCATGCTATACAAAATGGAATCGAAGATGGACAACTGCAAATGGCAAGGCATCTGATTGGATTTGGATCGGATGTCAACATCAGGGACGAGGTCTGGTAATCTATAATTACCAAAGTCTAAAATACACAATAGTTGTGATTATTAGTAGTATTGTCATAATTGTAATTGCTGTTATTATTTTTATTGTCATCGCCATCATCATCACCACCACCACCATCATCATCATCATCATCATCATCATCATCAACGTCGTCGTCGTCGTCGTCGACATCGACATCGACATCATCATCATCATCATCATCATCATCATCATCATCATCATCATCATCATCATCAACAACAACAACATCAACAACATCAACATCAACAACAAAAATGACGACAGCAGCATCATCATCATCGCCACTGACACTATAACCATTATCAGTGTGATTATTTTTTTCATTAACTACAGAAGCAGAAAATCAGTCATTTGAAGCCACAGCCACGAGGTACATGTAGCTATAGCTATATGGATGGGAAGTGGTATACCGCCTTCAGTTTCCTAGCCTCAGCACATGAGGTGGACGGGTGGCCAGGCCTCCACCTCGCCCTCTGTTCTTCCCACCGACCATAGTTCACTCATCGTCATAGAGCTGCATGGCTAGCGGCGCAGTTGGAACTAATATCTTAAAACAGATAGCTTTCCTGCTGGGAGTTTAACCCCCGACCGATCGATTTGACAGTCCTATGCCCTAACCACTAAACCATGGCGTATCCCATCTTGTAAGTAAGCGATGTGATATCATCAATTATGCAGCTGTAATGGTCGTTCTACTATCCGCAGATAGATAACACCAGATTAGAAACGAAATGCCAGATCGACGATGTCCAAAATTCATTAAAAACGGCGGAGAATAGGCTATACGTCAAATCGCACTATAGCTATAGGCAAACAATTTGCCTGAGGGTGACCGATAAGTTATTGGCAGAACTTACACGTGGCGGTGGGTGCATGGTTGGGCGCGGTGGTTTGGGTCTTGGAGGAGGAAGAGTGAATGGGTTTGAGTGGGTTTGATGGGTGAGTGGGATTGGTGATGATTTGTGGGTGGGTTAGGGAGGGTTAGGCTTTGGTTTGTGTAAGTGTGACTGAACGAGTGGATTTATTCGCAGAAGGGTTGAGTCTGAGTGGGTTGGTCTGGGTGGTTGGTGTTTGTTTGATTTTTATTTGGTTGGGTTTGGGGGTTGGTGGGTTGCGTCTGGGTGGGCTTGGGGTAGGATTTGGTGAGTGGGTTCATTGGTGTGTGGGTTTCTATGGGTGGGAGTGGTGAGTTGTTCCATTCGCAGGTTGATGAGCCTGGATGGGTTGGTGGGTTGGATTTGGGTGCACATGGGTTGGTAGATTGAACTAGAATGGACTGTGCTAGGGTGGTTGGGGGGTTGTGTGGGGGGAAAGGGGTGAATTCAATACTAATGTATGACACATTTTCAATTTCTCCTCAGACGGTTGCTAAGGAGGCGCCTATCCACATCGCCCTCCGATTGGAAAATCTCGAATCGGTGAAGATTCTTTTGGAGTCAGCTTCTTTTGATGTCTTCAACTGCGACACATTTCGACGGCAGATGGTGAGTGTAGTTGCTCTTCCTCTTCTAAATATATCCTATATATATATATATATATATATATAATTGTATAATTGTATGCATATATTTATATATATATATGTATGTGTGTTATATATTATATATTTTATATTGTATATAAAAGATCCTATATATATATAATTGTATACATATATTTGTATTTATATATGTATAATTGTATATATGTGCGTTATATAATATATATTATATAAATACCTCTTCTAAATATATCCTATATATAAAATTGTATACATATATGTATATTTGTGTATATGTATATGTGTGTTATATAATATTTATATTATATATATATATATATATATATATATTGTATATAAAAGATGCGCTTGAGAGCTGCCTTTCATGTCGTTGACGGCAGAGATCATGCTGCAGTCGTCACGAGATGAATTCGACATTTTTATCAATTGCTTAATTGTTGCTTGTCTCTGTCTCTTCCTGCGTGTACGTGTGAGCAGTTGTGTGTGTGTTTGTTTGTGTATATGTCTGTGTGTGTATGTGTATGTGCGTGTGTCTGTGTATGTGTGTGTGTGTGTGAGTGCATGTGCAATTGTGCACGTGCTAGTGTGCGTGTGTCTAAAATTCGCTTTGTGCATCACTTCATGTATATATATATATATATATATATATATATATATATATATATTAATGCATGTCGTCTGTCTCGTCGCTCTGTTCGTTTGTCTGTATGCCTACATCCTTTCGTTGAGTCGCCTGTCTGTATACGTTTGCACGACAATCTTCCTTAATGCTTGTCTGTGTATTTGTCTCTATATACTCCTGTATTTCTGTTCGTTTGTTTATCTGTATGCATGTCTGTCTGTCGAGTTTCACATGTGTGTATTTGCTTGTATGTCTGCCTGCATGCATGCCTGGGTGTCTGTTTGTCTGTACGCGTGTATGTTTGTTTGTCTGTGTGCGTGTCTCTGTCTGTTGTTGTTATGGTGTGGTTGCCTCTTCCTTCCCTTGTGATTTCTCATGCTCTGATCTTTCTCAGCCTTTGAAGTCGTCTCTGTTTTCGGTTCTGCTGCAGTCTAAGCTTATACTAAAAAAAACCTCATCGTCCTTGTCTCTCATCTTTAACCAGACAATAGATTTTTCTGTTGCAACTCAGCCGAAGTAGGGAGTTCACTGACCGTTGATTGTCCATGGGGAGATGAGACGGCGAGGGAGAGGACCGGGAGAAGACTGGTCAGAGTCTCAGAGGACCTCATATGCATATGCCGAAGCTATAGTGATTGAAGTCGATTGAGAGTTCATAGCAATGGCTGTCGTTGAGGATATATTAGCATAATTGATTGTGATCCTTCAGCTGCTTCCTCCACTTCCTTCTCTTCTTCTCCTCCTCCTTCTTCTTCTTCTTCTTCTTCTTCTTCGTCTTCGTCTTCGTCTTCTTCTTCTTCTTCTTCTTCTTCTTCTTCTTCTTCATCTTCTTCTACTTCTTCTTCTTCTTCTTCTTCTTCTTCTTCTTCTTCTTCTTCGTCTTCGTCTTCTTCTTCTCCTTCTTCTCCTTCTTCTCCTTCTTCTTCTCCTTCTTCTTCTTCTTCTTCTTCTTCTTCTTCTTCTTCTTCTTCTTCTTCTTCTTCTTCGTCGTCGTCGTCTTCTTCATCTTCTTCTTCGTCTTCCTATTCTTACTCCTCTTCCTTCTTCCTCTTCCTCCTCTTCCTCCCACCTATTCCAGTCTTTCCCCTCCTTCCTCCTCTGCCTCCTTCTTGACCTTCTTTCTCCCTCCTCCTCCTTCTCTCTTCCACTTCTTCCTCCTCCTACTTGACCTTCTTCTTCGTATCATGTTTCTGTCTAATGAAAGTTTGTTCGTCCGTCTACCGATGGCTTCATCCAATCAGAAGACGTACAGAATTCAATCCCAACATCAAGATTATCTTTGAAAGATGACATATAAGAAAAATACCGAATTGCTTTAGACATCGTGCCAAAATAATAACTTAACATAACATTACATTACATAACATGGCATGGCATAACATGACCTGAAACAATATGACGTGAAATAACAATACATTAAATAACATGACAAGAAATAACATGGCATGAAATAACATGACATGAAATGACATGACATGACATGACATAGCATTACATTACATAACATAACATGGCATAACATGACCTGAAACAATAATATGACATGAAATAAGAAAGACATTAAATAACGTGACATGAAATAACATAACATCAGTAACAAATGACAGGAGTTAACATGACATTAAATGACTCTATATAAATTAACACGACATGAATTGGCATGGCATGAATTAGCATGACTGAACTAAGCAATAAATATGACATGAATAAACATGACATGAATTGGCAGGGCACTAAATCACATATCCTGAAGTAGCATAATGTGAAAGAGCATGGCATGCATTATTAACCTATCATTAAATAACATGATGTGACCTAATAAAATTATGACAATAACTCAATGCGACCTAACACAGTTTGATATAACAAAGCATCGCATAATCATAACATGACTAACATAGCATCGCATAATCATAACATGACGTAACACAGCATCGCATAATCATAACATGACGTAACATAGCATCGCATAATCATTACATGACGTAACATAGCATCGCATAATCATTACATGACGTAACATAGCATCGCCTAATCATAACATGACGTACCATAGCATCGCATGATCATAACATGACCTAACATAGCATCGCATAATCATAACATGACGTAGCAAAGTATCGCATAATCGTAACATGACGTTACATAGCAACGCATAATCATAACATGACGTTACATAGCAACGCATAATCATAACATGACCTAACATAGCATCGCATAATCATAACATGACGTAACATGGCAACGCATAATCATAACATGACCTAACATAGCATCGCATGATCATAACATGACCTAACATAGCATCGCATAATCATAACATGACGTAGCAAAGTATCGCATAATCGTAACATGACGTTACATAGCAACGCATAATCATAACATGACGTTACATAGCAACGCATAATCATAACATGACCTAACATAGCATCGCATAATCATAACATGACGTAACATGGCAACGCATAATCATAACATGACCTAACATAGCATCGCATAATCATAACATGACGTAACATAGCATCGCATAATCATAACATGACGTTACATAGTATCGCATAATCATAACATAACGTATAGCATAGCATCGCATAATCATAACATGATCTAACATAGCATCGCATAATCATAACATGACGTAACATGGCATCGCATGTTAATAACATAACGTAACATATCATCGCATAATCATTCCATGACGTAACCTAGTATCGCATAATCATAACATCGCGTAACATAGTATCGCATAATCATAACATGACTTAACATAGTATCGCATAATCATAACATGGCGTAACATAGCATCGCATAATCATTACATGACGTAACATAGCATCGCATAATCATAACATGACCTAACAAGGCTAACATAGCATCGCATAATCATAACATGACCTAACATAGCATCGCATGATCGTAACATGACCTAACATAGCATCGCATGATCGTAACATGACCTAACATAGCATCGCATGATCGTAACATGACCTAACATAGCATCGCATGATCGTAACATGACGTATTACACGGCAAAACTTTGAACAAAAATTAAGTTACATTGCATCACATTTTGAATCGCATGACACTACAAAAATGATACACTGATGCAAATCAAGAGGCCATCAATTAAGCATCGCTTGTTTGGTCTATAATCGTCCCAGTCTTCATCCTCGTCACGGTCCAGAGCGCACGATACGCTCCGATGGCCTCGTCTCCTCAATCAGTTGACCATCGTTTCGTCCTTCGTGATGACGCTCAACTGGACCGTGACGCTGCGCTTGTTGTGCGCCCAGGCGGAACTCTGATGTCAAAGGCCAGAACATCACGCGATCGTGATTGGCAGCTGCGAGGAATTCCCTGCTTCAGCAGCCGCAATTAGCGTCGTCAGAGTCATTCGCTAATGCCTTTCTAATACCACTTTCTAATACCACTTTCTAATACCACTTTCTAATACCACTTTCTAATACCACTTTCTAATACCACTTTCTAATACCGCTTTCTAATACCACTTTCTAATACCACTTTCTAATACCACTTTCTAATACCACTTTTTAATACCACTTTCTAATACCACTTTCTAATGCCACTTTCTAAAACCACTTTCTAATACCACTTTCTTATACCACTTTCTAATACCACTTTCTAATACCACTTTCTAATACCACTTTCTAGTGCCACTTTCTAATACCACTTTCTAATACCACTTTATTATACCACTTTCTAATACCACTTTCTAATACCACTTTCTTAAACCACTTTCTAATACCATTTTCTAATACCACTTTCTAATACCACTTTCTAATACCACTTTCTAATACCACTTTCTAATACCACTTTCTTATACCACTTTCTAATACCACTTTCTAATGCCACTTTCTAATACCACTTTCTAATACCACTTTCTAATACCACTTTCTAATACCACTTTCTAATGCCACTTTCTAATGCCACTTTCTGATACCACTTTCTAATACCACTTTCTAATGCCACTTTCTAATACCACTTTCTAATACCACTTTCTTATACCACTTTCTAATACCACTTTCTAATACCACTTTATTATACCACTTTCTAGTACCACTTTCTAGTACCACTTTCTAATACCACTTTCTAATACCACTTTCTAATACCACTTTCTAATACCACTTTCTTTCTAATACCACTTTCTAATACCACTTTCTAATACCACTTTTTAATACCACTTTGACAAGTGATGACAAGACATGGTAGCTAGCATAACTATGATTTCTTATGTTATTTTATCTTATTTAGTGTTGTTAGGAACAGCATTCTATATAGCATGTTATGTTATGCTATGGTATGCTATGCTATGTCATGTTGCGCTATGTTGTGCTATGTTATGTCATGTTATGTAATGTTATGTCATGCATGTTATGGCATGTTTATGTTATCTTGTGTCATGTTAGTCAAGTCAAATAAGTTCATACTGAAAAAAGAATAAACTCATTTCACTTGATTAACATGACACAACATTATGTTATGTTTTGTAAAGTTATGTTATGTAGCCTAATGTTATGCTATGTAATGTTACGTTGTGTCATGTGAAGTCGTGTTATCTTATTAGTCTGTCTATCCGTCCGTCCGTCCATACATCCATCCATCTATCTATCTATCCATCTCCATTTAGCGGACCAACCAGCCATCCATCCATCCATTCCTCTGTCTATTCGTTAACACATCCATCCACCCATTAGTCATTCCACTCATTATCCAACCAGCCATCCATTCGTCTTCCATCCATCTGGAAAGAGCGTTTATTAATAATCGATCACTTCAATCAATTCGTCCAGCACAAGGATTTCACAGTCTTTCCGTCCTTCCTTCGTTGCTTCCTTCCTCTCAGTCCTTCCTTCCTCCTTTCATCCGCTCTTCCTCCCCCTTCGTCCTTCCTTTGTTTCTGTCTTCCTATTTTCTATCCTTCTTTTTTCCTCCCTCCCTCCCTCCCTCCCTCCCTCCCTCCCTCCCTCCCTTCCTTCCTTCCTTCCTTCCTTCCTTCCTTCCTTCCTTCCTTCCTTCCTTCCTTCCTTCCTTCCTTCCTTCCTTCCTTCCTTCCTTCCTTCCTTCCTTCCTTTTTTCCTTCCTTCCTTCCTTCCTTCCTTCCTTCCTTCCTTCCTTCCTTCCTTCCTTCCTTCCTTCCTTCCTTCCTTCCTTCCTTCCTTCCTTCCTTCCTTCCTTCCTTCCTTCCTTCCTTCCTTCCTTCCTTCCTTCCTTCCTTCCCCTGGACAGCGTCCTCAAAACACTGCATCCTACGGCAAGCAGCAGAGTAATAGTAACAAGCGACAGTATACGTCTGAATACTTCCATTAGTTGCCGCCTCTCCCCTTTCTGTCCCATCATTCGCGATCTTCACCCCCTTCCCTCCCACCTCGCTTTCCCATCTGCCTGGAGTGATGAGTGGAGTGTCCGACCCTTAGGGACGGATGAGTCCACATCGAGGTGGAGGGATTGAAAGGACATGGTAGGGGGTGGGGTGGTGGTGATGGGTGGAGTGTGAGTGGAGGAACAATTCTTCTGACGCGACCCTGGTCTAAATCAAGGCGCAGACACGACCAGAGGACGTTAATGAATAATAATAATCGGTTTATGGCACAGGATATTGGGCTCTGACGAGTGGATGGGTTGATGGATGTGTTCGTGGGAGTGGGTGGGGGCTGTTTGGGGGACGTCGATGAATTGCTTCGTGGTGATGGGTGAAGGATTTGATGGATGGATTTTGGGGTAGGATGATGAGTGGTATGTTCGCTGTAGGGTATGGTTGAAGATGGATGAATGTTTCTGTAGTGGGTGTGGGTGGATGGACGGACGGATTATTATTGTGTGGGGTGGCAGGTAATTAAATTTAGCGAGTGCGATGGTGAATGCAATGGTATTTGGATGGCTTAGGGGTTTGGTGGTGATCGATTGATTGAATGATTGATTGATTGGATGATTGATAGACTGGATGACTGATAGACTGGATGATTGATTGACTGACTAATTGATTGATTGATTGATTGATTGATTGATTGGATGACTAACTGACTGACTGACTGACTGATTGGTTGATTGACTGATTGATTGATTAATTGATTGATTGATGGATTGACCGATTGATTGATTGATTGGCTGATTGATTGATTGGTTGATTGATTGAATGGATGATTGCTTGACGGATTGATTGATTGATTGATTGATTGATTGATTGATTGACTGACTGACGATGGACGGAGGGTGGGCTGATGGACGGACGAATGGATGGATCATGGATGGATAAAAGGATAGATGGATGGAGAAATGAATGATTTACTGATTGAATTCCATGGTTGATAGAATGTCAAGTGTAATCATCTATCTGATGATTGATTTGGTAATTGACTGATGTGTTCTATATTAAGTGAATGGTATACGCCATGGCTATATGGATGAGATTTAATAACTAATTGCCTGTAAGCATCGGGATTTTAAAGCGTCCACTTCAGTGGCATCAGAAGAGCATTATAGTTGACTAACATTGTTTTTGATTAATTCATCCATTCAGATGACTTATATTATAGCGTCACTCCTAGATATGTCTACTCTGAGTTGCTTAGAACTATTTATGCTGCGCCATATAAAACTTTGGATATTTTCAAGAGGCAGCAGCACTCTAGAATCTAGAGCTCAGCATCGTGTTGTCGGACGGACAAAATAGTAGTTCAGCAGCAAAACTATGAGTTGCATTAATTGTAGCGTATTATACTGTGACGACTTAACTCATAATATTTTAACTAATCCGTTTAATGTGAACTTCTGTAGCGCCAGCGAAACAACAAGCAATGCCAAAGTATCGGTTTGCTCGTTAAATCGGTGAACAAGTAAATTCCAGACATAATATTATACTCCAATTCTTTGTCGTTATTTCGTCCTTCCGTCCTTCCTTCCGCTCGTCCTTCCGTCCGACCACATCACCTTCCTTCCTACGCCCATTTCTTATCAGTCTAGCCAGACGACTGGTTGTGTTCTACGGTGGACCCGAATGGTCTACTAATGACGTCTTGCGAACAGAAATATATCTACCGAACTCTGGCGCCACATGATTTTACCGCTTCGTGGAAGACGCCTGGAGTTTGGGAAAGATTTCCGTCTCTTCCACTCGATTTCCCTTTTCCGTTTTCCTCCTTGTCTTCCTTCGACCGTACGCCTCCTTCTCTCCACTGCCCACTTCCACCATCAAATCCAAATCGTCTCCAGCCCTTCATTCCAATCTGCAATTCCAGTCCCGATCATTCCATTCCATGCCGTTCTCGTCCTATCTCCACGTCCAGATTCCGTCTCCTCTCCTTCTTTCCAGTTCGTTCTACTCGTTTTATTGTTTTATTCCGATTTTTTTCACTTCGTTTCAATTCGTTGGCTTTCCTCTCTTTCTCCTCGTCTCCATTCTCTCAGTTTCGTCTTTTGCTTTTGATTTCCTTTTCTTTCAATTTCTCTTCCCTATCTCTCCTCTTTCTCTTCCCTTCGTTCCCTTTTCCTGAGTTCAGGGATTTTTTAGCGTGCAGTTGTACACAAAATGTGCAGTTCTAAAAGGATTTGTGCAGTTGTAAAAGCACTTCCGGGCAGTTGAAACTAGTAAAAAAAAAAGGTCAGTGTCGTCCGATTGGAGGTAATTTACCATGGAGGATGGGGAAGAAAAGAAGGGTTTGTGCAGTTCTAAAAATTCCTTAAAAACAACCCTGCCTGAGTTCCGTCCTTGCTCTTCTCTTCCCTTACTTTTCTCGCCTCGTCTTCCTTCTAGTTGCTATCTCTTTAACCCTCTCTATATATCTCTTTGGCTTCCAAACATGCTCTTCTCTTTTCCCCCTTAATCTTTTTTCGTTTCCTTTACTCCTTTCTAATATTTCTTCCTTCATCTTTCTTCCATTTCCTTCCTGTTCCATTCCATCTGCCCTTTCTCCCCTTTTCATCAGTTCTCGTCCCTCCCCCCAAGGCGACTGTCACCCACAGCAGCTTCAGCCCTTGATTCAGATCCGCGATCAGCAGACTATGAATTTACCGTCGCTATACAAATGAAGTTTTATCGCGTCAGCAGCTGCACTGGTCATATATAACAGTGGATATAGACGAGACATGTTGGATGAGCCACCAGGGATGGATCCACCAGACAACACTATGAGTATAACTGACCGACTTTCTTTATGCTGTTGCATCAACGCCTCGTCGGGATTCGTTGGGATTTGAGAGGCGCTATATAAGGAGCCATAATTATTACCAGTGAATAGCGTTTAGATGGCAATGCGGTCAGGCTTGCAAGTGTTAGGCTATATAATGGGGTTGTCTATGGTTAGAAAAATAAAGACTTTTCGTTGTTATGATCTCTTTCTTGTTATCTGCTTGTTGTTATCGCCTTTTTGTTGTTATCTCTTTGTTGCGGTCTCTCGTTGTTGTCTTCGTCTTCTTTGTTGTCTTCGTTCATGTCTTCCTTCTTGTCTTCTGTTGTGTTATCTTTGTTGTCTCCATTGTTGTCTTCGTTGTTCTCTTTGTTGTCTCCATTGTTGTCTTTGTTGTTGTCTTTGGTATTAACTGCATTGTTGTCTCCTTTGTTGTCTCTCTTGTTTTCTTTGTTATTAACTGCGTCGTTGTCTTCGTTGTTGTCTTCTGTGTTGTCATCCTTGTTGCCTTTCTTGATGTACGTTTCAACAGTCAACGAGTTTCGCTAGCGATGCAAAGAATTACTGTTTTCATTTCTTAGGAAAGCAAAACCTTCTTCTTCCTCGTAATAGCCATGTAAAAATAATGTAATTAAATTCTCCGAAATATCTCGGCGCAACAAAAAGCCGCACCAGAAGGACCGGCTTATTTAATGGCGCTATATAAAACAGGTCGACGAGGATTGGTCGGTCAGTCTCGTTGACGGGTCAGGCTTTAAGGGAGGATTTAGGTGCATGCGCACCGGTGGAAATTGATTTGGCGCTATCATATAGGATGATGTTGGAGCGGAATGTATGTATGCGCGGCGGCAGATGCGTTTGAGTGAAAGCTGGATCGGTTCTGAATCGTGTAATATTTATAGTTGACAGTCAATCTATTTAATTCAGAGCTGTCGGTGTGTGATGAATGTTTTTGGCATTTCTCAGTTTGTTGATTGGTATATCGTTGCTTATTGGAAGGATGAGTGATCTACTGATTGACTGAATTACTAAGCTATACTGACTGAGTGACTCAGTGACTGAGTGAGTGAGTGAGTGACTGACTGACTGACTGACTGACTTAATCCCTCATGACTGACTGACTGACAAAATCATTGACTTATTAGTTGACTGAATAAATTACTGTTTGCTTGATTGACCGACTAACTGGCTTACTGACTGAATGACTGACTAAGTGCCTCATTTCATGACTAAATGGATGACCGATTTATGGACCGATTAACTGACTGACTGACTGATTGATTGACTGACTGGCTTACTGACTGACTGACTGACTGACTGGCTGGCTGACTGACTGGCTGGCTGACTGACTCATTATTCATTGACTTGGTTTGCTTTATTTATAATCCTTATTAATTGCAGATGTCAGTAACTGCATAGGCTATAATTAAAATATTAAACTTTTCCTGTCGCTTCAGTTACTTCGACCTCACACGAAAACCACCTCTGCCAACACCAACCCCTCTTCACAACCCGTACACGACAGCGACGATACGAAACTAAAGACTCTCGCGACCGACGACGATAGCGTTCAAGTCCCTTCAGAAGAGGCATTCCTTCTGGTCGTCCACGAAAACGTGTCCTCCATCGTCGAGGACATCCTGGCCGGATGTTCATGGACCTTGCGTCTGACAGACATCGTTCTCTTACAGGACGACTGCTACATCACCCCCATACACGATCTACTGCGATGCACGGACCTTGCGACGCTCAGCTCCCTCTACGTGGTCGACTGTCGGCCGCAGCTCGAGGAGGACGATATATTCACCGGAGTCCGACTGAAGACGCTCGTGCTGTCGAACACTCACTTGCGCCGCCTACCGGCGAGTCTGTTCCGCATGGACTGTCTCGAAGTGCTGAAGGTGGATAGGAACAGTCTCGAGGAGGTTCCGGAGGATGTGGTGCGGCTGAGGAACCTCGTTACGTTTTGCTGTGATAGACAGAGTCCGCGGCTGAGGACGCTGCCCAACTGTATCGGGAAGATGCACCATATCCAGGTATAGACATATAGGTGGAAATTTGAAATATCCAGGTAAGCGTATTATAGGTGGAAATTTTACCGACTGACTGACTGACTGACTGATCGATAAATACTTCAAGAACACCTTATCTGCATGCATCATTCACGTACATATTGAGTCACTGAATCTAATCTTCCGTTTGTCCGTAGGCGTTTGAAAGCCATTCGCTTCGATTGTGGTTTGGTGCTGTCAGGTCCGGAGCGCCACTGAGGAGTTTCACTTGAAGTGGCGCTGTATAAATTCATGAATGCGATTACACGATAACACATCATAATCTGTTTTTCGGTCACTCCTTTCTCCTTGTCGTTGCAGACACTCTCCATCAGCAATAATCGTCTCGACGACATCTCCTGGGTGTCGTCGATCAGCTCCCTGCGGTCCTTCCACTGCGATCGGAACCGCATCGTTCGCCTCCCACCAGCGATGGTCAACCTCAAGGACCTGATGGACGTCGACGTCAGCCACAACCGCCTGCTCTTCATCCCGCCTGCCTTCAGTGACCTCATCTCCCGCCTCTACCGCTTCAGCTACTACAACGTCACGCTGCGACCACGCTGTGTCCTCCACGACCAAACGCAGCTGCTCGCCCATCTCGAACTCGAGCACTTCCTCGACCAGTCCGTGTCGCGACCGTCGGTCAGGGACGTCACCGTCGCCGTCGTTGGTGAGTCGGGCAGCGGGAAGACGACCCTGGTCGATGCCTTCAACCTCCAGTGCGGCGGTGGCGCCTCCTCGAAGGGAGGACAACACACAGAGCTTCAGTCGTTCTTCGCCGACGCATCGTCGGTGGGAGATGGTGGCGAGCCGAGGTATCTGAGCGCCATTGAACTGTCGAACGGCGTCATGGACATGTTCAGTCGGAACCTCAGCGTAGATCTCTACCTCTTGGCGGTCGACCTGACCGCCATCCAGCCGCACAACGGTTGCCAGCACCTCTTCGCCCGACACGTCAACCGCATCCAGATGTGGCTGCAGGCGCTGTATGAACTGTCCCCGGAGACGCCCGTCGTCCTCGTTGGTACCCACGCCGACCAGGTCCGTTCGGCGTCCCTCGGCGAGGTCTGGAACATCATCGAGCACCTGCTGGATCACGGTAGACCCCACCACGCCAGGCGATTCCCCGACAGCCGCGCCGCGCACTGTCTGCTGTGCTGCTCGCGACATCTAGCCGTGAGACGCACGATGGGTAAGGGACATCGGACACCTGGCAGCGGTGGCACTGGCTCCCTCGGATTCGTCGATCTCTCGTTAGCGCTGACGGAGCCGACGGCCAACGGACATGTTCTGCTCGAAGACCACCAACCATCTGGACGACACAGGTTTCCTCACGTCGTCGGTTACTACGAAGTGGAAGCGAAGAAGCTTTCGAGGAACTCGCGGAAGACGAGCGCCAGCGTGGAACAGTTGAAGGAAGCGGTCGTTCGCTTGTCCACCTCCTCCTCATCATCCTCCTCCTCTTCTCATCACCATCACCATCACCAATACAGAATACCTCGCAGCTGGGTCTCGTTCATTCGCCAGGCGGCGTCAGCATCGTCCCTCGCCGATGACGCCGTCTCCAGCGGAATGCCCTTCCTCCTCTACGACAAGGTCAAGGTCCTGGCGAAGACCTGCGACGTAGTTCCAACGCAGGTTCAGCACATGCTGCACTACTTCCACCGCCGCGGCAAGGTCGTCTACTTCAACTCGGACGAGACTCTCTCGCACATGGTCGTCGTCAACACACACTGGTTCATCCAGCGAATCGGTCAAGTTATGGACGTACACTTGAGCAGTCGCTCCACCACCTCGGAGATCACCCAGCTCCTTGTTGACAAAGAACTCGACGATCGGTTGCTGAAGCTGATCATTTCCGGTGAGGACCACCAGCGACAGCATCCGCCCGTGCTCAGCGCCAGGTGGCTGCTCGGCGCTCTACAGAAGCTGGAGATGTGCATCGCTCTACAGGGCGGCGGTGGCGGTGGTGGTGGTGGTGACGGGGAGGACAGACTCTTCCTCCTGCCCAACCTCCTCGAGTACGGGGCGCCGAGCCACGACGTCTGGCCGGACAATCCCGAGTGGGAGGAGAAGCAGATCACCTGCGACTTCGCGATTCGCTCGCTGAAGCCGGGACTCTTCAGCGACCTCATCCTGCGGATCAACCGCGAGGGAAGACGGCACCTGAGGATCGTCCCCGACCCGATCCCCGTCTTCCTCTCCCACCACATCGTCTTCTTCTCCGCCTTCGACCAGGCCGGATGCGACGACTGCTACAACTTCCGGCGTCGGATCCGCTCCAGGCAGCGGAACGACGATCTGGAGACGGCCGACGACGTCCTCCACAAGGTCCACGTCATGTTCCACGCTCGAATGGACGCCGTTCGAGTTCAGGTCCGCGGGATCAGTCCCTGCTGTACGATGAAGGCCGTGCTCAACTTCCTTGAGCTGTTCCTCGACGATATCCCTGAGGAGGACTACGAGACGTCATCGGATGGAGCCAGTCTGAGCTCACAGACGACGAGCAGCGTCAGTCCGAGTACGAGTGTCCTCTACAGCTCTGACGGTCACGGCAGCTTCGGGAGTCTCTCCCACGGCGGATCGGAGAACGACGACGACGAGCGAGACCTGTTCCTGCTGTGTCCCAAGTGCGTCCTGCTGCGCCACTCGCATCCGGGAAGGATCGCCTACCACTGCCTGTCGCCGAAGCGCAAGGCCATCTGCCGGAAGTGGCAGAACTTCGGGACGTGGAGCCGCGCCGCGTCCGGCGCCGACTACCGATTCAGCAGCGTCATCGAGGTCCCGCCGACTGCGAGCCTGACGATGCTTCCCGACTACGAGCACCCGCGCCTCGTGCTCATCCTACCGCCGAGTCCGACCGTCTCGAACAAGGACTGGTACATGTTCTCGCGGATGAAGTTCCTCGAGGGCTTCGAAGTGCACTTCCTCTGCGAGTACACCGGGTTCTGGCACGTGACCGAGGACGCCGGTTTCCGGTTGAACCAGTCCGCTCAATTCACGAAGGCCGTCGGCAACCAGCTTCCGGTCCTGCTGAACCTCGCTCTGCCGCTCATCCAGACGATCCAGGGCATCCCGGAGCACGCGAACAACAGTCGGTTGGTGGCACCAGTGGTCGCCGACCTCATCAAGGTGTACGACTACCTTCGCAGCGTCGATCCTCACATCCACGACATCTTCCACTGGCTGTCGAAGAACAAAGATCGCGTCGTCAACATGCTGACGAAGGTCCTGGCCGCCGCCGGAGACGGAATGCCCGACCTCTACTTCAAGGTCAACAACGCCATCAATGCGCACGCCATCTTCCAGGCTCCGTCGTCGGCCAACCGGTGCCATCTGGCGAAGTACCTGCACATCGATGCCACTTCCGGAAGGTTCGGATCCCTCAGACCTCTCTACGTCGAGCGCGAGATCCGCTGGGTCTGCGAGGCGCACTACGAGGAACTCAGAAGCGCCCCGCTCTAGGGAGAGTAGGAATTATGACGCCACAGGGCTGTTACAGTAATAGTCATGGTATACGCGGGTATACAGAGTGAGTGACCTCGCAAATATTTGTGTTTAGCATACCGGAGAATGACCTGTAGACGTATACCCAAGCGACTGTAGCGCGTGCTCACCTCCAATTTTGCCACTTCAGCCCTGGGACCGAACCCTTTAATGTCGAGATGGTAGTATATGGTATAGGAAATCCTATGCCCTCCGGCATTAAAGGTCTGCCTGCCAGGCAGTGTTATTTCAGTTATGGTTTTTCAGTTACAGTTTCAGTTACAGTTATCTATTTTTTTATTTTTCAGTTGCAGTTTCAGTTACAGTTAACTGCAATGAGATTTTTCAGTTTCAGTTACAGTTATTTCTTATTTTTCAGTTACAGTTTCAGTTACAGTTATTACGTGTATATTCAAACGTCACAATCACACATATTGCGCAGAAAGTTCCCAGAAAGTTGAATATGAGGTCAATCTGATTTTACATATTGTCGGTTGACTTTAAGGAACACACGACGTTCCAGGTTTACACTTAATCTGTTTCGCTTTCTTGCACACGAGTCCCCACAAACTGAGAAGACGCGCTCAACGTATGCTTGTGATGCAGGCGCGGATACGAAGTCTTCTGCAATCAGGGCCAGAGATGGATAGGAGCTCTGTCGATCCACCCAGAAGGACAGTCCATTATCTAGGTCACCACTGAAGATGGTTGCTTCCGCCAAGTATCGATCAAGCTCCCCATCGATACCGGACGTCCTTAATGCTGAACTCAAGGAGATTCTGGTCCGGTTATTCTGCAATAGGAGCTTGAAGCGCTTCAATGGCCGTCTATAGTATACATACGAGCTATCCATTCACTAAGTAAGTAAAAAAAGCACTTGTTTTATTTTCAAGTTAACTCATTTTGATTCTTCAGTTATACAGTTATTGTTTTTCAGTTTCTATTACAGTTTCAGTTATTCAACATTTTTCAGTTTCAGTTTCAGTTACAGTTAACTGGCAAAGATTTTTCAGTTATTCTGCTATTTCAGTTACAGTTTCAGTTAATAGAAATAACACTGCTGCCAGGTGGTCCACCTGTTGGGCTGATACGAGTTGCTGCAAGTTGCTCAACTGTCCGCAGGTTGTTAGATTCGTTCTGCTGGTCAACACTGAATTGCAATATTCTCTGCTGTGGCAAAATTCAACAATTATTCTTGCGGCATAGAGGACGTCGGAGTCGATAGGAAGAAATGTATACAGTGTTGATCTTTTTCTGCGATCCCAATTGAAATAAAACCCTTATTATTATTTTATTATTATTATTATTATTTATTTTTAGTATTATTCTTTAATTATTTATTTATTATTTTTATTATTATTATTATTATTGTTATTATTATTATTATTATTATTATTATTATTATTATTATTACTACTATTATCATCATCATCATCATCATCATCATCATTATCATTTTCATTATTATTATTATCATGAGAGATTTGCCGCATCTGCTGCAGTCAGAGGACCGTAAGGAAGTGGTGGGTGGATCTGGTGGCATGGGTTCGCCAACAACCGGTGGCATTCTCAGCAAAAATACTGATTCTGTGAAAAACAGACTTACCTTACAACAGGTGTATTATTAACGAGGGCATTGGTTCGGCGTGGCACATCGGCCAAAAGTTGGCAACAATTATAGCCTACCTCAAATGCTGGCAATCTATGAGAATAATTATTAATATTCGATATAGGTTTCACGGAATTTTCTGAGTTCTGATTATGGAATTATACCTTGAAACCTCCGATCTCGATCAGAGAACATTACGGACTTCATTCTCTGCACCGGGCGCTACTAGCCGCGACGAGCTTGAGATCAACTGGACATGCTCAACATGATCAGCTCTCCAAGTCAACGACTCATAATTATACAACTTAACCTTCGCACCGATAATGACAGGCCATAATTATCTTCCCGTCTTCATTCCGTATATAGACGGTCTGTTGTCGGAAACACAAGCAATAACTTAAGCAGAGTTATTTTAATGACAGTCTTTACTGTAGACAATTTTGAGTTTTTATTTTTCTTAGGACAGAAGCAGAGGACTCTTCGGAGCAGATCGGAAGAGATAACTTTACTGGAGAATTATTACATGTATAGAAAGATGAATAGACCCGTCAATCAGACGAACAATATAATTATAGACAACACTTGAATAGACTTCATCTGCAGTGCTTTGTGTGTTCTTTTATGACGGCGCTATATAAGTTATTGGATTAGATTTACTTAGATTAGATTTGATTAGAGTAGAAGTTATTATATTGTATGAAGATTTCATTCCATTAGAACAGATTGAGATCAAATTTTAATTGATGATTAGTATTCTGTAATATATTAAGTCTTTACGCAGTGTATAATAGTACTATAATAGTGTATGCTCTAATAATTATGCCACAGCCCTACTAAACTAAGTTGGCTATGCTATACAGGGCTTAGGCCTATTTTCTTCACAGTGCTATGCTATGCTATACTTTAATACACAACAGTAGATTAGATTATATATTAGAATATAATACTAGAGTAGGCTATAATATATTCTATTAGAATAGAATACGTTTGATTAGATAGGATTAGAAGCAGCAATATCGGTCTGAGTGAAATTCGTTCACTGGATGTAGAAATTCAGTTGATGGCAGTAGGCCAATTTATTTAGTTGATCGATAAAAAGAACATGATCGATCGATAAATAGCTAAGTTTGCGTCGAAACGTCGAGCTTCCTTCAGGCCATACAGAGGTGTCAAATTACCTCGAGGGTCAATGGAGGACCTACATGTATAGGCCTACGTGAGTTTGCGGGCCGATTGGGGGGAGGGGCAAATGCATGGGCCGTCCCCCCACCACATCCATTGAGGGGAACCGTCCCCCTGTCCCTCCTAAGTCTCCGCCCATGAGAGCTACGTGAGTTTGCGGACCGCATAAGCTGACGGTTGCAATTCCATTCAGTGAAAAAGTTGAGCAGAAATGGAAATATATTATGACGAGCAGTTTGCTTAAAGTTACATTTAAAATATGTTCTAAGAGCTGTTTGTTGTATAGGCCTACATACATAGCCTACAGACATACTTGAAGTAGCTCGGTCAATTTTTCCTGCTACTTAACTGCCCTGTGGCCATATTCTTTTCTGTGGTAGGAGGCCGAGCAATAATAATTGCTGTTCGTCGATTAGGTTATAATAATTATTCTTAAGATTTTAGGCCTTTGGCTGTCCTATCTCTATGTCCTTATCATGTATACCTGCACCAAGGCAAATGCCTTATAATTACCTATCACAACTATATATAGGGTGACACGAAAGTTCAATGACAGCACTGACTCTATCCGGCATGACTGGATCAGCCTCTGAAGTGTCCCAACTGCTACCGATCTCCACGCTCGTTGGAGGCGACGCTTGAGCTGTATAGCGTTCTTTGGCTCAGGATCTTTAGAAACGCTGAGGGATAAAATACTCCAGAAGTTCTCAATAGGAGAGAGGTCTGGAGAGTTGGGTGGCCAATCCTTCGCCTTTATGTGTGACGGAAGGTTGTCGTCTAGCCACTTTGTCGTCACAGCTGATGTATGCCAGCGTGCGCCATCCTGCTAAAATACTCCTAGGTCATTGTCAACAAATAACTTTCGTTGAATGACACTGCCGTTGTCATTTTCGCTCTCTAACGCTGTCTTCACGAACTGCTCGAGAATGTTGGTGAAGTACGTAGTACTGTGAGTTCAGTCTGGTACCATTTGGCACAAATAGAAGTTTAGTGAGACCTCTGGCAGTCATCCAAACCATCACAGACGGACTGAACTTCATCTGTGGAGCAGGCGGAACGTAAGCTTACCCTTCCTATGCCGGATAGAGTCAGTGCTGTCATTAAGCAGAAAGGAGACACTGTACGCTAATAGTAATAGCCTACGTCTTTGTATGTCCTATAGAGGTAACAACAGTGTATTGTCACGCTTGTATACGAGGCTAGGCGTATACACATTTTCTTTACTGTGTAAATTTGATGAACGCAGTTTTTTCCGCAAAAACTGGTCGCCTTTACATTTTCTTATAAATAATGGCGAAAACGGACCGGATCATAATCAAATTTGTACCAGTATCTTTCATTTGACTGATGTATACACTGACAAAATTTTATAAAGAAATATGAAGCCCTTACTGAGATAACACATTTTGAAAACGGTGAACGAACTTTCGTGTCACCCTATATTATCTTGCTTGTCGCTATATTACCCACACAGCGATATATATCACAGTTTTTTCTCTCAGGTTGGCGCACTGGCATAATATATCTGCGCCACAGGCCTGTGGTCCATTTGAACCGGTGGGAAGAATAAGACTTTGTAATATTTTATGAACACGAATGCTGTTCAAAAACGTCTTTACTAGGCTTCCTTTTAATAAAAGCCGCAGGATATCTTTGCTCTTGCTAAGTGTTGCGTTACGATGAATAATTATGATGACAATAGGTGGCGCACCGGCGTGTCAACACTCAACACCGACGCAACACGGCTGCAGAATTTCTATCGCAATCGCTCCACCCTAAGCGTCCAGCGGTGTGGCTCTCTCCTCTGTTCTACAATATAATACAATATACAATACAACTGAAATTTGATAACCCTCCTTTCAAAGCTCAGAAGTGTACTTCTAAACAGGCTGAGCTTCTTGCCGCCCCCCCCCCCGGTCGCGCACTTCTATTAACAGCGCCGTGCTTTTTCTGTCGTTAGCCCTGCAATGACTGCCTGTGAAACTACACGTCTAATGCCTAGAGCCTTTGAGACTACTTTCTGCTCTGCTCTTAAGACCGTTCTCTTCAGCCGTGGTTGGGTCGGGAGCGCTTCTGAGTAGATACCCTTGAAGAGGCGTTATAGGCTATAGATGTCTGAAATGAATGAGTGTAGGCTATGTATGAATGAATGAGTGAATGAATGAATGAACGAACGAACGAACGAATGAATGAATTAATGAATGAATGAATGAACGAACGAACGAACGAACGAACGAATGAATGAATGAATGAATTAATGAATAAGATGACCGGTTATTTTCTTATTGAAACAAACATAATAAATTATAATACCGGTTATGAATTATATAGGCAGGGGATGTAGCTAATGGACCATTTATATGGAGCACAACATTGCGGAAGACAAGGCGACACGCAGGAACGTATTCACCATCTCCGTCGCTATATGCCGCCACTTTACCCTCCACAGACACTCACAGCGACATTCGTCATCATGACCACGACGTGAAAGAAGTCCAATAGGTAGAAAAGTTTGAGAAAACCGAATCGCAACAATGTATTTGATACTTTATGATGAAGCACGTAGCGAATTCTAGGGTGCTTTCCATGCACTCTGCAGCCTAATGTCTCCCGTCTCAACTCGATTATGGCAAGTCTGTAAAGATCAATTATGAGATGCATGTTTCCGTTTCTTAGATCAGTTAGTCGAGAAAACATTACATGTATCATTCTAAAGACAGTGAGCATACATGTGGGTATCTGTAGGCCTACATTTGATCAAAGAACTACCGCTTGCTTCACAGTCGGGCACACTGTATAGCCTATAGCTCATTTATACCTAAAACTGCCACGCCAATCTATGTTTAAAGCACCACTGTATACAATAAACATACCTGTTAGTGTCATTGTTCAAAACAAAGCAGATGAAAATTAATTTTCAAAAATAAATACACTCTGAAGCGACTTTCTCGACTTCTTTTCATTGGGAGGGGGGTACGATTAATACGGGGATACTCTATTTCGTGACACCGGAACATTGACTTCTGGAAAATCTATTCTGGAGATATGGCTAACAAAACAACTGTATAATGTGAAAATATGAACAGCATAGGGAAACCAGAAAACCACGGCGTTTATGATATCTGTGTTGAACAATAACATAACATTAGATACTATCACAAATTATGCATTTCGTAAAGTAACCCACCTACTCGTAGTCGAGTATTTACATAGCGCCACATCATATATCAGACCCACACCAGTGTCTGCACTGATAAAAATAGAGATTTTAAGGCGCTTGCGGAACTAACTAATCAAACGAAAAACGGTCGTCAGCCATGCGGAGTTATGGAAGGGAACTGCATTTCAAATTTGCAGCATGTAAAACGAACAAAATAGTTTCTTCCTCTGCGATCATTTAGTGACGATTCATAAAGGTCTGAACACAATCACATGTGCTGTTAGACAACCGCAGTATAGGGCCCTATATATAGGCCTTCTAAGCCATTGAGTTCTGTTTCAAAGTGACTTAATATAATGAATGCTGCCAGAAATTGTCATTTCAAACTGCACTTACTTAAATATATGAATACTCAGTGCTTAAAGTGTGGGAAAATAAGTGCCTGGACGCCCCTTACCTTTCCAAAAGAAGTGCCTGTACGCCCCTTAAATTCCAAAAGAAGTGCCTGGACGCCCCTTACCTTTCCAAAAGAAGTGCCTGGACGCCCCTTACCTTTCCAAAAGAAGTGCCTGGACGCCCCTTATCTTTTCAGTCTGTGCTGGTCAATAAGAGGCAGGACGGCATTCAGATTTTAAAATAAGTGCATGGACGCCGTACATGACCGTCCAGCCACACTTTAAGTCCTGTGAATACTGCAACTGTAGTGATGAGAATGTACATTCGCTCAGGTTGTGACCAATTGCAAAAAACTGTTGCTATGACTACGATGGCGCATCAACGATATCCTTGACGTTTGCATCACGGGTTCCATTTTTCCAGTATCCCTGCGGTCTCCACGTCCACCAAGGATTGCTACCGTCCTGTCTGGAATAGCACGCTCCGTTCCACCACTTGTTGTAATCCTCGTACCAATGAACGTAGTTAACATCGTCCTTCAAGTGAACTAAGGCACAAAGTCGACACCAGTATAGCGTATCGTGTATATCAACGATCCGCCAATGCTGTTTGTACTTGAAGTATTCGTTGTAGAGAGTGTCGTTGCTGTCGAGTACCCTGAGGTATTCGGCGAGGTGGCGTGGACTTTCGAAGTCGTCGACGTGAATGTAGGACCCGGGTGGAGCGGCAGCGGCGTAGTCCTCAGGTCGAGCACCCATCACGATTGGAAGCACGTCGTTTCTGTTCAGCAAAGCCAACATGCAAGTTAGTCAGATGTGCAGTGATGAATAGTTCTAATAAGCAATGTAAGTATATTCGTTTATGCCCGAAAAACACCAGGCAAAACGCTGTATATATGCATTAATACAATTGACAGTAGGGCTACTTAGTAGGCCTACTTGTTTGTCTGTTTGTTTGTTTGTTTGTTTGTAAGTGCTCTTGTTATAGCGCTCCTTCAAGCTCGATAGCTACTCAGAGGCGCTCCCGACTGCAGAGCGGACACTGCATCGGAGTTTCACGCCGAAGCGCTGAGCAATTGCGAGTGAAGGACTTGCCCAACGCGGCGACTTGAGGTGGATTCGAACCTCGAACCTTCCTGCTTCAAGGCAACGACGCCACCACTACACCACCGCGCCCCACAACTACAAGTACTTATGGTTGAGTTTGTTTGTGCATGTTTTTAAATAACGACCTTGGGATAGAGTGCATCGAGTCTTTATTGGGGACGTGAAATTGTGAGACCTTTGCCGAAAGTTATGTAATGGATCTCGCTGCAGAGGGCAAGGGTCACGGAGGACGTGAAGTTCGTTTTAATTGAATAGCTCTAAACAGAATCTGTCGACGATGTTTTAGCCGAAAATAGCATCAGGATGTAAGTAGCCGGTGTCACGGAATACAGTATCCCCGTTATAATCGTATCCCCCCTCCCCCAAATGAAGAGTCGAAAAAAGCCACTTTCGGGTGTATTTATTTTTGCAAATTAATTTCCATCTGCTTTGTTTTCAACAATGCATGACACTAACAGGTATGTTTATTACTACCAAATAATTTTCCTTGCTTTGGTTTTAGAGCACTTAGAACATTTAAAACACTAAAGAACATTCAGAATCACAACATAAATTCGAATTCTGAGCATTGCATAGGACACCTAAAATAATTAGAGTCACTTTAAATTTTGATTACAGCATAAATGTTTCAATTATAAGCATTTTTCAATAAAGGGTATAGAATGGTTTATCCCCGGATAGTCTAAACCAGTTAAATCCATCCATGCAGAGGGATAGATTAATTCATCCCCCGGATTTCTTTCAGGGGGATACTTCGTTTCGTGTCACCGGCACGTCTGGTTTACTATAAACAGGGAGCATATCAACAGAGCGAAAATCAATAGTGCGCATGGTCATTAGAGCGCACAGTCGAAAGGGCGAAAAGACAATTAGCACAAGAGAAATCAAAAGGGTGCAATCAAAGGGGCGAAAATGAATCTAGAGCGAACGTTCAATGAAGGGCAATTTTGGAAAGTCGATAAGTCAAAGAGCGCAAGTTTTAACAGGCTAAAACAGAAAGTGTAATGATGAGCGTGGTTTTAAAGGCGAAGAGCAATCGAAATAACACGGACTTGAAATGAAATGATGAAAGTAGCTTTGCTTTATCGGCAACACTCCTTTTTCAATATGGCGATCAGTCTTAGCATTTTAGTAGCTTATAGCCTAGTAGCTTTTGGAATAAAAGCAGCTTTTTAATGAAGGGCAAGTTTGGTGATATTTCTTTATAATAAATTTGATGGATAGAAAAATATTTAACGGACCATATTTCTTTCTTTAGTCATCTTTACTCCTTAATCATTATTCTTTTCCTATTAGGTAGGCCTACATGCACCCTTTTGAGTTTCGTCCTTGTAAACATGCGCCCCTTTTGATTTTGACCTTTCGACCATGCGCTCTATTGGTTTTCGTCCTTATGATTGCGCCATTTTCATTGAACCCCTTTGATTGCACCCTTTTGATTTGCGCCCTGTTGATAGGGGATACCGGTTCGTCTAAGTCTGTTCATGAAGTTGTCAAAGGTCAAAGCAATGCGAGCCATATTCTGTCAATTATTTCGCTTAAAATTAATATCTCTGCATGCTGTGCATGTGTAAACCTATTATTCATCTCTATAATAATTGTCTGCATGGAATATCACATCAGATTCGATATGCAATCAGACGCAATTATATATATATATATATGTATATATATATATATATATATGATAAAATCCGATTCGATTTGAACATTAGATCATTAGTCCATTTTTCATTATTTAACCGTAAGATAATGAGATAATAAATCAACCTAGGAAGCAGTCGATTATCTTCCGCAACTACAATGACCGTTGTGGTGCCAGTCTCGTGCCTGGAAAAGAAGGAGGGAGATGCAAATCAGCCGGGCTATGACAGCATCTAACTATCTGATTGATCACAATTTGCCATTCTCCAGAGGACAACCGTTCTTCCAGATCTGACTTTGTCTCCTGCAGTCCCAGGTCCCGCACATCCATAATTAACACTGAACGCTAAAGTCAAATTAAACTGAAAAACGCATTGTTTTCTGTTTGTTTCTTACCAGTCTGTAGCATTAAATGTGGCGCTTTAAGAGTTGCTTTTAAAGAGGCTATAAAAATACCCATGCATCATTAAATTTTAAAGAACTTTTTCGTTAGCGAGTAGATTCCAAGCGAGCAGACATGCATGCAATTGCCCGATACGAATGCCTGGTCCCCTGCGGATGTTGTCTCATTATTCGTTATTTGTCACACTGTATTCGGTCTACTGTATAAATCAATCAACTCAATGTTTCACTATATATAGATACGTCTCTTTATGCTGTATTTAAATTGCACGCACGCAGAATCTTTATGTGTTAGCTGTACAGCTGAGCCCCTATGGAGCGGGTAGGCTATCTACCTCTTTGTCTGATTCATTCACATACAGCAATAATAATAATTTTCCTTTTATTTAACAATCCGGTTGACAGAACGCAACCGGTTACATGCAGGTTACTGTTATGCAGTACGAACAAGTTATGGAATTCTAACGGCTGCAGTGTACAATTATGCAGTTGAAACAGTTTGCAGGAACTCAGATCACAGAATACATCAATCTCAACTAACAGAACAGATCTATCTGAAATAATTAATCGACGCTAATAGCAGCCAGCAAAGCATGTTCGCCCAACCGGGGCTCGAACTCGTTAATATACCTCTGGTTCTCTAATCTCTATGCCAGCATGCTATCGCATTACGTTACCAGCCCCCCCCCCCCGATGGTGTGACCACGTCAGTCAGTATGAGAATATAGGAAATAACTTGGAGGTCAGAATTTGATTTAAGTTAATTTGTGGTGTGTAATGAAGACTTTACAATGGCGTTTTAAGAAAGACTGGGGTTTAACCCCACAGCCCCAAATTCTCACCCTGGTTCATGTTATGCAGATAGATTACACATTGTGTATGTGCGTGCGTCTGTGTGTGTAGCCTACATGTGTGTGTGTGCGTGCGTGCGTGTACATGTGTGTATGTGGGTGTGTGTGCTTTGCCAATTTTGTAACCTAACATCCTGCTTTAATTCTTTAGTAAATTTATATTTCCAATTAGAAATGCTGACTCAAGGACCTCGAATAATCTACCAGTTACCGTCCGGAATTCTCCTTTGTCTTTATCTATTCGTTTTCAGCTGCTATTTAATCTTTTGCTGACAATCCATCACTAATTATATTCCACCCTAGCTATCTCCAACACACATGCCTCTGCTGTAGGTTTACTAAAGGCCTATAATGTTTAAAATGTAGCGTGGGCTAACTGGGCTATACTCGCTGTGGACGCACATTCACGCTTGGTTTTGTTAATATTGTGAGCCTCAGTTAACTAGTTAGTTAGACTAGGCCTACCTAAGTTGCATAAAATCCTAATCTTTCAAATTCTAAACTATCTGTGTGAAAATTTCTTTACTGTAGGCCTATAGTTATGTTGATAACTTGCTACACGAAGCAATTAAATTTGAGATAATGGTCATATTTATAAATTTTATATTAAACTTCTCAAAAGGTGGCTCCAATTTGACAAGTACAGGTGTACGCGCGCGCGTGTGCGTGTGTGTGTGTGTGCGTGTATGTTGTGTGGGTGCTCGTTTGCGTGCGGGCGTATGTGGGTCAATAAACAAATCGATCCAAGCCATGAATGCATCTATACGACTCTATTCTAGTTCTACAAGGCAGATTAAGAACTAGTCGAGAGAACTTACGCCAATCCGTTATAGTGAATCTTCTCCGTTATGTACCCGACGCAGTTGGAATTCTCGAACCCCAAATAGAATTTATAATCCTTCTTCAACATGGCGTAGCAGTTCACGTTGCCGCGGACTATGGGACAAGACAGTGTTCCGCAAGATCCGAATATGTCCACATCAAAGTGCTTCTTCAACTCGTTTCCGTAACCCAAACGACCGTTTTTGTCCGCACAGTTGCTCACAAACCAAGCCACCTTTTTCGTCTTCCCTTTCGCGTAGTTGGTTTCTAACAACTTCTGGTTATCCGACGTGTTCAGCCTTTCCCAAGTGGCATACGGAAGAGCTATGGTGGACTCCTGACGAAAGCTGGCCGTCCAATTAACCAGGTTGCTCAACGAACCCGGGTCCAATCTGTTGTGGTGTGGGGACTCCAGATGTTGGGTGATCCAGATCTGGTGCGCAGGTTTCGGAGTGTAGAACTGAAGCGAGCTTCCATCGAACTGCGAGATCAACAGAGCATCGGCCACTTTCGCTTGGGTTCTGTCCGACGAGTAAATGCAGTCCTTGATTGGGCATTTGTCCTCGATAAGTCGCTCCTGTCCATCCTTCCAATGCAAGTCGTCGAAATTAAAGTCTCCCACTCGCAGAATGATCTTCTTTGCTGTGGTGAGGTTGTCTCCTCGGATCGCCGCATATTCCTTCATGAAGTGCAACTGATTCATGATTCGATCTTCGAGCGAACCGGACTTCGGCCAAACATATCCGACTAAATCCCTATCGGTCTTGTATAATTTCCTTTCGCTAACTTTCCTAACCTCGGCGCTGTTCGCTTCTACCTGGTTTCCCGTCTGTGATGCATTCAAATGTAATATTACATCCGAGTTCGCGGTTCGTCCGAATGTGGCTTTGCGTATACAGACTTCGTAGATGAAGATTGTGATGAGCATGCAGGCGATGTAGGAAAGGAAAGACCGACAAGATCGGCGCAGTAGTGAAAGCAGTCGATTCGTCGTATTAAACATTTTAGAAATCTAAATCGTTGTCACGCAGCTGTTGAACTCTCAACTGTTGCGATATCCGAGAAGCATGGTTTGCAGCAGATCTAAGCGATAGGAATTCTTCATTTGAGCAAGAATTCCGTTAACTCCGATCACTCTTCGTCTTCAGCCGAGTGTTTCTACAAAATATAATTTTATCAATACAATAATTATGGTAATTAACCAGCTGTACAATGCAAGAGAGATCATACAGGGAAATGTACCGGGAGCAAGAACACGAGAAAGGCCGAGGATGTGCTGGCTTGTCAACATCGGAACATGGATGGAAACAACTCTCGGGCAGACTCTGGTGGACACAATGGACAGGAAGAGATGGAGGAAGCTCGTCCATGATGCGACCAACCCTCGGATCGAGGATGGTTGACAAGACAATACAATACGTTACAACTGAAATTTGATAATGCCCTTCTTACAAAGCTCAGCACTTGCTCACGCTTCGACGGTGCAGCTGCAATAAATTATTGTATTGCAGGGCAAATTATTGTGAGTGAAGGACTTTGTCAAGGTCCCTCCCTACACGGTAGCCGCCTCGGACGAGGACCGAACCGTACTCTCTGCGTTACAGTCCGACCGAGTAGAAGCGAGGATATGGGAAGAAGTGAAGTGAGAGTGGGGGAAGTAAAGAATTGGTCGGTAGGGGGCGAATCATAAATTTCCCTTGCAACGCCGAGTACCCCATCTAGTGACGCATAACCTAGGAATCACAAATTTCGGTCGAATCGAAGCCCCAATATATAATCGGATTAAACCTTGTAACCTCGAACCTAATCTTGATGCGGATCAGCCGGTACCAGTTTGATATTCATAAAACCCTTGTGTGCACTTGATAGTAGCCTAGAAGCAATCGTCGGTATCAAAGCAATGCATGCCGAATTTTTTTGTTTTGTTTTGTTAGTTCGCTTTAGTTTTTTCTGCAATTCAAAATCAATCAGATAGAATATCAAGTCTGAAAAGAATTAAACTAACGTAATACTGTTACTTTAAGCAAGAAATTCTTCTGCTCTAGGGCAGTTCCACGATAATAAAATCTGGTCATATACTTTATTGCTTAAAATTAATTTAACGTCGTCTAGTTCGTAGGCCATGGTAGTGACGATGACGATGATGATGATGATGATGAAAATGATGATGATGATAATAATAATAAAGACCATTTCTATAGCGTTGTATAACACAGTCATGCCGTTAGAAGGGCGTCTGGTGAAAATGACGATGACGATGGTATAACAATGTCAACAGAGGTGTTAGGACCCACAGCAAAGTATTCATGATTGCACGTACTAACTCCACATAAATCAACGTCTGACCCACCCAACCCATGCAGTTATATTTCTAGAATTCTCAAATATATTTACCTACCAATTATTGGCCTGATTACTAGCTTGTTTGACAATCTGAAGAAGTAGGCCTAACTTTTATTATCATCGTCAAAACCGTATAGTCTACTTACTAATATTAGAGATCAGTGAGAACTTCGGAATTTTCTCTCACCTAGCCACCAGTAAGTTAATAGGCCCCACCCTCAGGAGGTACACATGAAAATGAAATGTTTGGGTTTAACGACTCTTTTTCATTTCGAAGATGATTTCAGCGTCGACTCCACGTTTATATTGCGACCGAGCCACCCGCAGTATGTAAAGATCCGACCGGGGAATCGAACCCGCTTCGCCGGCGCGGCGAGCGGGCTACAACCCACTCGGCCACACAGGATCCTCGGAGGTACACATGTATACAAAGGCTGTTTTATACCTGTTCCTGCTTTCAACAAAAGCGACTACTCTGGGTCAACTAATGATAGTCATTCCCAAGATAGTCGTGCAAGTAGGTCAACAAACAATCAGAAGGAAAATTACTGCGGCGTTCCGCTTGTTCTCCTCGATCAGACACACAACTCAGAACTGTGCATTTGTATGTTGTACATTGTTCCCGCAGTGCGTTTGCAGGCGGTTCAATAAAGTATATACTTATTTACTTACTTACATGTACGCAGTGTAGAATTTCAGCAGGTCGACATGGGAGAACCAGCTGCAGGCGGCACAATGTGCACAATGCACATGGACCCTATTGTATTTGTTCGCTCCTCGCTATTCATTTGCACCGGTTCTGCGCGAGGTTCTCTGATCTTGGGTGGGCCCAGTTGGGGGGAGGTCATGAATATGCATGATCGAGAGTGGGGTGCTGTGACGTCGCTGGGTCACTCACCCATCATTGCTTGCATATGACATAATTATTTTAATTCCTGTAACAAGATATAGTCTATGGTGTATGTATGTGTATGTTGGACATTAAAACCATAGTCTACATCCAAACTATATATAGATAAGATACGTGTGTGTATTTATATGTTGGACATTAAAACCATAGCCTACATCCAAACTATAGATAAGGTATGTGTGTGCATTTGTATGTTGGATATTAAACCATATAGTCTACATCCAAGCTTATAATTATATAGATAAGGTACGTGTGTGTATTTGTAAGTTGGATATTAAAACCATAGTCTACATCCAAACTATAGAAATAAGGTACGTGTGTGGGTATTTGTAAGTTGGACACTAAAACCATAGTCTGCATCCAAATGATACCTATACAAACTGCTACATCTAAAAGCATCTGTAAGAATAGTTCATTACGTTGAATAGTCCAATTCGTCAAGAGCTAAAACGCCTGCATAGCCTACGCCTCACAATAAACCACATTCCCATTGCCTGACAATGACATCTACTACACATGTAGATTGTAGAAAGCGATGTCTTCAATGACCAGGTTCACCAGGAACAACATATTTCATCCGACGTAAAAAAATAGCGCATGGATTTGAATGACGATTTCATGAATGCTTATCTTTCGCCAAAACCATGTCAATTTCTATAACAGCCATTCTAAGACAATGATTGTTGCAATAAATTCATGTTTCTACTCTTTACAACTTCTCACTGATCAACCCACACACCTTTCATCTTACGAATCGATATCCAACATTCATTAGGACAACGTTAAGAGCAGGCATGCAGGAAGAATGAGCGGCGAAGCTGCACTATCGGGGACCGTGTGTGTCGATTAGGGTCTAGTCAGGCGTCGTCAGGGTCGGTTAGGATCAGGTTAAGCGTAGTGAGGGTCGGTTATGGTTAGTTTTAGGGTAAGCCTATAGTGCCGTCATTAGATACTATATACTTTACTATACGGAGATATTGTGTATGCGGTGTCCCCGAAACTGCAGTTTCGCCCCACTTATAATAGAAGCGTTCACACGAGTGTGTAAAAGAATGAGAATATAATATTTGCTACCTTTAACAACAAACGCCAAATCGTTTCCGCAAATATCGGCAAGATCTGCTTAATAGACATTGACGCACAATAATTTTATATCACACGCTCAACGGATTTCGCTCGATGACGTCATCAATCGTCAATGACGACATCGATGATGTCACCAATCGTTTACTATGACTTACTTGACTTACTTGACTTATGGCTTTGACGATGCTTTCGCACGTGACAGCCGCCCAGCTATGGAAAATCTCCACTTTTCTCGTTCTTGAGCTTTGTGTGTAGCCTCTTGTATGGAAAAACCCATCTCCCGACAGTCCTCTTGTATCATGTCGAACCATCTCTTCTTTGGTCTTCCCTTTTTTCTTTTACCATGCACATATCCGTTGACCGCTATCTTTGGGTATCTCTCGTCCCGCATTCTGGTTACATGGCCAAAGTAGCGTAGCCGTTTGCGCTGGATTTTGTGTATTATATCATGCCGAATATTCAGTCTGCTATATATCTCTGTATTCCTTATTCTATCCCTTCTCGTGACACCTTCTATCTTTCTTAGGCACGTCATTTCAAACACCCTCAGCCGCTGCTTCTGTGCTTCCCTTAGTGTCCAAGTCTCCGAATTGTACAGCAATGCGCTCAGCACTAATGTCTCATACATCTGAACTTTTGTGGCTTTTCCTATTTCCTTCGAGCTCCAAACCTTACCCAGCACCTGTAGTATTCCTCTGGCTATCCCAATTCTTCTGTCCACATCTTTTTCAGATTCTCCATTTGTGCTAATGGTTTCCCCCCAGATACACGAAGCTCTCCGCCTGTTCTAGTTGGTGTCCATCTGCTTCTAACTGAAATTTGATGTTGCCCCTTCCAAGGAACTGGCTTTCCGTTTTCAGTACATTTATACTCATTCCCATTTCCCGACTCACTTGAACCACTTTAGTTAGTGACTCTTGTAGTCCATTTGCTTGCTTTGCCAGAAGGGCGATATCATCCGCAAACCTCAGGTCCCTTATAGTCTGTCCTCCGATCACTGCTCCTTCCTCTGTTCCATCCAATGCCATAGCCATGATTAGTTCTAGAAATATGTTGAATAACAGCGGCGACAAAACGCATCCCTGCAGCACTCCCACAATAGTTTTAAACCATTCCGAAAGCTCTCCGTCCACCCTTACCGCACTGAAAGTGTCCTCGTAGGCATTTTCCAGTATTCTTATTATTTTCTCTGGATATCCGTAATGTCTCATGACTCTCCAAAGTCCTTTTCTCCATACACTGTCGAAAGCCTTTCGAAAATCTATGTAGCATACATAAAGTTCTTGTCCAAATTCTTCATATTTTTACTATAGCTTCACGGAAACAAGGACCAATCAATACAGTCAGCTGATTTCGCTCACGATCTCGCCTATGACATTAAGTATGCATCGAGTATGCATCGAGACGTGCAGCAATACAATAACGGACGAGCACGAAAACTATTCTGCGGATGCGCCTCCACATACTTGCGTCCGCGCTCTAAATTACTCAACCTCCCCTCACCTATACCTGGAATAAGTAGAGTTTCTGAGTCTCTTATTCTTGGAGTAACCTTAACGGGTAGACTTAGTTTTGACCCCCATATTGACCGGATTTGCATTAAGGCTTGTCAATCGCTCTATGCGATACGTGTTCTTGTAGCTCATGGCCTCTCCGGGACACGCTTGCATGATGTAGTTCAGGCCACCACATTGGCTCGCCTTATGTATGCCTCCCCTGCTTGGTTTGGCTTTGCTAATTCTGGTCAGCGCGCGCGTATTAATGCAATAATACGGAAAATGGTGCGGCTCAACTTTCTTCCTGCCGACCAGAAGTCGTTCGATGACCTCTGTGGTCACGCTGATTTCTCCCTCTTCTCTTTTGTACTCTACTGTAACACCCAAGCCACGTCCTTGCTCCTCTATTACCTCCCATTAAAAATGCTACCTACTCACTCCGTCCTCGTTCTCATAACCGTGAGATTCCTCATGCAGACGCACTTACCAGATGTGGCTTTATAACACGGATGCTATTCAAGTGACAATATATTTTTTCCTGTCTAGCCTAAGTTCTCTCCTGTATAGTTCACAACATGTCTATTATGTAGTTGTATAATGTGTTTATTGAATTGCATATTTCTATTTTTCTTGATTGTACTTGCATTAATTATTCTGTCCTTGTACATTGTTCCCGCAGTGCGTTTGCAGGCGGTTCAATAAAGTATATACTTACTTACTTTTATTGGATTATTTAGGCCTACACCGTTTTACACGCAACCGTATTATCTAATGCTTGCTCCACACACTTGTATGTATACAACTATACATCTATACAACTATACCACTATTAATACAACTATACAACTATGCTACTATACAACTATGCAACAATACAACTATACTACTATACAACTATGAAACTATACAACTATGAAACTATACAACTATGCAACTATACAACTATGCAACTATACAACTATACAACTATACAACTATACAACTAAGCAACTATACAACTATACAACTGTACATAGTACGATCATTCTTCTTCCGCATCGAAGTGTTCAGTCGTTATGTTTATAAATCAACACAGGTTAGCTTTTGTGCGTAGGTCTAAGGTGGCCTATAATCATCAATTCATCATCATAACTATATATGATATTATACGTGCAAATACTTGCGAACACATAATTTATATTAATTACCCCTCAACGCAGCACAGTAAAACCTAGAGATATAGGCCTATAGGGCCTACAGTGTTTACCCAGACATATCCCGGACCATGCAGGCAACTCATAGGAAATCGTTCAAGGAAGTTTTAGATCTGCACAGTGCACAACTCTTTCTCTCCTCCCCATCCTCCGTGGTATATTATTCACAATCAGATGACAATGAACATTTTGGACTATTTTTAATTGCTCAAGTGTCCTTTTACAGCTGCACAAATTGCTTTAGAAGCGTTGGCCTACAGTCTAGTTTGTTTAGAACTGCACACTAAAAGCCCTGCTGCCCATGTATAAACTAAGACACCTCAAAAGGCTTGCAATGGTATGCCGTCAGCTGCCAGCGGTTCCCGAAACCTTTTCCTCGAGATGTTATCTGAAATAGTGAAACTTTCTGAAAACTAATGATAGGCCCTATTTATAGTCTACGCGTCAATGTTAAAAAATAGTAATATGCGAAGTTGAGGGAAAAATTGGCTACAGCGCCCAACGTAAACAACGCCTATAATAGATAAGAGGTTGAAAATTCAGGCAAACTGACATTAGGCTATTCCTCCGAACATAACCCCCTCTCCTAGTGGCACATCATCCCCTCAGATTGCGATATGATCACCTAGAAATGATTTTTAAAATCTGTAATAATTCATCTATGTAGACTATACATTAGAATTATATTTATTTTCGCCATTTCTATAGCGCCCCTGCAAGCTTCTACTCAGAGGCGGTCCCGATACAGCGTGGACACTGCATCAGAGTTTCACGCCGAAGCGCCCTAGCAGTTATGAGTGAAGGACTTGCTCAAGGTCCCTACACGGCGACTTGAGGTGGATTCGAACCTTGAACCTTCTGGCTCCAAGGCAACGACGCCACCACTATACCACCGCGCCACACAGCCGCTCGCGAACGGAACGCCCCTATAGCAAAGACTAGCGTAATGAAATTGTTTGCAAAACGTTCTCATGCGAATTTGCAGGTCAGCGTAATTATCTTCCGCTCACATTTCACTTCAAATTTCATTTCATTTGGACATTTTAAATTTCGTTGCGGTCAGTGAATTGGCCTACCGTTAAAAAATTGCGCTATACCATTTTTTGATTTATCATCTACAGCGTAAACGACTCACAGCCTTTTAAATGGAGTGGGCCTATTCGCAAGACATTTCAGACTATGGTTCTGGTGATAATGGCTATAGTGATGAGTAATTTAGTAGCAATAAACTGAGTCGATATGTCGTTTGCGCGTGCGCACTGCGCAGTTGGTCGGGTCACCAAAGGTCGATTCTACCAAAATTGTAAACACGCAACGCTCGAGTCTTAAGTTTGCGAGGTTTTGACCGTTACAGCAAATCAATGAACCTAAGATTTTTTTCCTGGTGCCATTAAGTTGATTTTCTCCACGTTTAGGCTAATACAACAACTACAGGGTGCGCCAAAAATTTGAATCGTCAAAAAACGGTGAGTGACCTCACTAAAAGTGATGTAACTTTTGTTCTGTTTGAAATATTTTGATGAAATCTGGTCATAATGTGTAAATATAAATTGTCTATAAGCCTGTAAAATTTCATTTGAAAATTCTTACTTTTGGTCAAAATATTGGCAAAAAACCTAGGGGGTCTCTTTTTTTGCGCACCCTGTATTCTTCCGGTAGACTTGACCTAGGCTATGTAGGTGAAAGGAACATTGAGATGCCGAAACCGCTTATTCGCGAAAGATTGTAGAGGTTTCATCATTGCATGGTATGGGCAATGCTACAATTGGATTCCCTTTGAATCTGGTTTTCATAACATGCTCAGTCAGGTTTTTTTAACGTGCAGTTGTACACAAAATGTGCAGTTCCAAACGGATTTGTGTAGTTGTAGAAGCACTTCTGTACAGCTAAAACTAACAAAAACGGTCGTTGTCCTCCGATTGGTTATAATTTTCCATGGAGGATTGGAAAGAAAAGAAGGGGTTGCGCAGTTATAAAAATTCCTTAAAAACAGCCCTCTCTTGGTTCGACTGCTAAGCTATTCTAAACTATACTCTTGGCCGTTTATTAAAAAATTGTTGGTACATTATAGGGTCGAATATTCCTTATCTGCGGTTCTGTCTAGGCTACTTCAACGCACGCTTGAGTCAGGGAGTACTGTGATATTTTTTAAGAGTCTTACAGTTAAAATAGCGCGATTAAGATGCGTTATAAATACCTCAGGAAAATTTCAGGAAATTTCAGCTCTGTAGTCAACACCGATGATCTAAAAAAGTTGGAAAGTCTGTAGACCTACGTTAGAGTAGGAATGAATGCGTCTACTTCTCACTCTGATGTGCGTCAACATTTTAGTCCACTCTACAGTGAATGTTAATGGAATCCGTATAGTTGACGCATACGATTCTTATTATTTTCCCTAAAGTCGCTCTATCTTTCTTGTTCAAAACCAAAAATGTCTATTCTGATGCCTTCCGGGTAGGAAATGCCATACAATTAAATACATATAATTAATTTCATTTGGACTCGTTGAATAAAGGACCCATTGTCTATGAAGTTCATGAGTAATCTATATTATAATTCCGAAATTCCATATGTTTGTTTGTTTGTTTATTTATTTGTACGCTTTTACTCTCCCCTGCAGAATAGGCTCGGAAATGAAACAGCGTCGGTTTATAAAAATTATTGATATCGATTCTTACCCAAATTATAAGGTCAGATCAACTATTTTCAGGTTTTAACTCACTTTAAAACAAGAAATATTTGCGTTTTAAGACAGATTTCATCAGTAATTGACCACACGAGCGCGTAAGTCAAGAGTCTACACCGCATGACGTCATACCCGCCCAGTAATAATATCCGTAGCGCCCCGCAGGGACGGGTTACATTTGGCTTTTTGGAGAAGCGATGTGGGGTGAAGTATACCCCGCAGTCGATCGAGTTGATCGATCGAGTCGATCATAACTCGGCCAAGTCGAGTCGATCGAAAAATCGTCGACTCGATCGACTTGCAAGTCGAGTCGATCGTGAGTCTTGCCAAGTCGAGTCGATCGAAAAATCGTCGACTCGATCGACTTGCAAGTCGAGTCGATCGTGAGTCTTGCCAAGTCGAGTCGATCGAAAAATCGTCGGCTTGCAAGTCGAGTCGATCATTGTTGTTTCATCGACTCGACTAGAAATATTTTACTTAGGTCTACTATTTCTTGAAGTCTCAAAGTGACCTACATGATATAATGACGTAATTCAGTTTTTGCACACGAGTGCAGCTAATGAACCTTTTGGCAGCTGGCGATTTCGTGTTAGTGGAACTGTGAAAGTTGACTATAGACGTACGTTTTCGATTTGAGTTGAACGAGTACGGGGCGGATACCGAAATTTTCGACGAGGACCCACATTTTTGGTCTTGGGCCGCCAAAAATTTTCGTTGGTCTTCCGCGGAAAATGTTTTTCGTCTTTCGCTCAAATTTTTTAAAAAACCCGTAGCAACTTAGGTTATTTCAAATTAGATGACTTTTTGACATGTGCTACTTTCTCTCTCACCTTCCTGTTCCCGTTGCGCTGATTTACAACTTCTTGAAACCTGATGAGGGAGGGGACTGAGGGGTCACGTCCTATGCAAATCTCTGAATGAGGTGTGGCATGGCTTGATTCCCCTTTGGATCCGCTCCTGAATGAGGATGATACATATCTACTCTTATAGGCTTCTATACATGTAGATGTCAATTTTGAGAGTATAAAACGGGCATTTTATAACGTCACTTCGATTACGATACAATTCTACAATTAAATAAGTTCACAGAGAAAACGAAATTAGACCTATTGTGACATCACTTTGATCAGGATACAGATCTACTATCATATAATTTTATTAATTTTTAGAATGCAAAACTAGGCCTATGCTTATTGTAACGTCACTCAGATTATGATGCAATTTTATTACTATATAATACGTTCACTTCGAGAATTAAAAAACTAGGCCTATTGTGACGTCACTTCGATTATAATACAAAATGTACTATTACAGAAGTGCTTTTTGAGAATATAAACACGGCCTGTTGTGACGTCACTTCGATTATGATGCAAATGTACTAGGCCTATTATAGAAGTGCATTTTGAGAATATAAACAAGGCCTATTGTCACGTGACTTCGATTATGATACAATTGTACTATTAATTATAGAAGTGCATTTTCAGAACAAGAATATAAACAAGGCTTATTGTGACGTCACTTCGATTATTATACAGTTCTAACAGTATATTATGTTCATTTTGCGAAAGTAAAATGGGGCTTTTTATGACGTCGCTTCGATTATGATACAATTCTACTTCCAAATAAGTTCCCTGAGAAAACGAAATTATGTCTATTGTGACGTCATTTCGATTATGATACAGCTTTGCTGTCATATTATTTCATTTTCATAATACAAAACTGAGTCACCTAGATCATTATACAGACCCACTGTTAAAGAAATTCACTTTGAGAATAAGCTAGGCCTATTGTGACTAACTTCGATTATGATGCAGATCTACGCTTATAGAAGTACAATACATTTTGAGAGTATAAACTAGGCCTATTGTGACGTCACTCCTTACTACACAGATCTACCGTGATAATTATTGAAGTTCATTTACAGAATCTAAAACGAGGCCTAGGCTATTGTGACGTCACTACGATAACAGTGCAAATTCACTTTAAATCCACTGAAAATACGAAATTAGGTTTATCCACAGGTCTTACAGATTATGACACAGATCTACTATCGTATAATTTCATTTCGAGATCATATAACTGCAGAGGTGAGCAAGAGACAAAACTAGGTCAAGTCGACGCGAAGTCGATCGAGTCGATCGTAGGCCTAGCCAAGTCGATCGAGTCGTCGAGAGGTCGGCGAGTCGACGAAGTCGATCGAGTCGATCGTCGGCCGAGTCAAGTCGATCGAGTCGCCGAGAGGTCGGCGAGTCGACAAAGTCGATCGAGTCGATCGTCGCGCGAGCCAAGTCGATCGTAGCCCACGGCTCGATCGACTGCGGGGTATAGGGTGAAGGGTTGGCGAAAACCCAAAATTTAGCAGTCAACGATGGGTACAAGAGTGGGGAAGTGTTTAAAACCCGAAATTTCACTTTATAACTCGAGTTATTAGCGTTTTAAGACAGAAGCGTTTTAAAACAGATTTCATCGCTCACGCGTTGGTAAACAGTATCGAGCTTCAGTAAAAGAGTCTACAGCCCGAATGACGTCATACAAGCCCAGTAATAATTTCCATAGCGGGGCGTGTTACGTTTGGCTTTTTGGGGAAGCGGGGTGGGGTAGAGGGTTGGCGAAAACTCGAAATTTAGCGGTCAACGTTGGGTACCATAGGGGAGTGGTGTTTAAAACCCTAAATTTCCCGGGCAACGCCGGGTTACACATCTAGTTTAGGATATAAGACGGAAGCAGTCGTCAGCAATTTCCCCACGAAACAGCAACCCAAGTCGACGAAGTCGATCGAGCTGATCGTCGGTCGAGCCAAGTCGATATGGCACACGACTCGATAGACTGCGAGGTATATGTTCATTCATTCATTTCGATAATTTATATAGCGCCTCTTCCTTTACCTCCAAAGCAATGTACGACCATGCATGCGCGTAGCCTACAGTGTAGAGGCTTATCCTGATTCAACTGCAGTAAGCTATAACATTTCACATCAGCTGCTGTCTTATGTGCAAAACTGTGAGTGTGTGTCTTGCATTATTAAAAAGCAACTTACTGCCTAGTAGGTTTACTTGCTTATTTTTATTAAGCCGTACATTGTCGCTCGTCGCTAAGAAGTAGTGATAAAATTGAGTTGGCCAGATGTCGCAATATGCACAGCAAAAGTCAACGAAACGTATGAGAACTAGCTAACAGCAGGCCAGTCGGCAAATAAATCATAGTCTTATTGGCTCTAGCCACCAGCATTGTCAACCAGGAACAGTGATTATTCTGCCATACATTTTATTCACGATTTCCGTTTCTATTGTCGCTCTGCACTCAGTTCTGCAGCATTGCAATATTACACTTTTTAACCCACGCTATCGATAGGGCGTACAATCCTGCGGAAGGTGCACTGTTACAATCATAACAGTAGGCCTACGCGCTAGTTATTCCGCTATTAAGTTATTACTATAGCTACGTTAAGCGCCTTCGTGAGATTCTTGTTAAGGCACTATATAAATGGTCATATACATACATACATACATATTAAGTTGTTACAGTAAGCTAAGTGACGTATAGCCTACGATAGCATTTTGCGCAAAGAGCAAAAAGACAATTGCCTACCGGTGGTTTGATGTTAACTGAACGGCTAGGATACAACGCTGAGATAATAGATAGATAGCACCGACATAGAAAATATAAGGGGTGTGTCGGAAAGCGATCTTTGCACTGTTCCATAAACCACTGAACGCTTTCGCAGTCTCTGCTGGTAGATCTATTATACGGCCAGGCCATACTATATAGCTAGCCTAAAGACCAGCTGGCTGATAATGGCGAATAGGATGAACATGTACATGCATATGCACGGCTGATCATGTTTCAGAGTTACATGCACAAGAATTTCCAAATGTTTATCATCTATTCAATTTTTTTCGGTTTGCCATAATAGGCAAATTGTGGCAAAACATGGTGAACGCTGAGTGAAAACTAAATCTAGCGCTAGCCTAGTGAATAATTTGGACTTGCCGATAGCATTGGACTGATCGCCTGAAACAAGATTGGACGCGTCTTAAATAATTAACAGAATTTGCAGCATATGGAAAATTGATAGTGAATATTATTGTTTCCTTCTCTCTAAATACGATTGCCCATAGGTACACGGTACACACAACATGGACGTTTGCCTAAGTTCTTAGCTTTCATCAACTGTAAAATAGACGCCTACAATGTGGGCCTCTAGTAGCCTATTGTTTTGATGTACACAATTGATAGGAAACAATATTATAGTTTCCCATCCATTGTGTACATGTATATCAAAGCAATAGGCTACTTAAAATATGCGCTTGACCGTTTTTCCGAAATGGATATATAGTCGGAAACGTTTTCGCTCCAGAACCAATTTGGTACCACACCCGCAGGCAGCTAAGCACAGCCACAGTCGGATGGACAGGCAGACAGGCAGGCAGGCAAGCAGGCAGACAGACAGACAGACAGACATATTAAAGACGCCTACCGACAATTGCACTGGATGGCAGGCGGATTTACGAACATAGTCAAGTACAAGTATATGCATGTATATTGTATAATAGGTTTGAGAGTGTTTTCAACGCCTGCCTCTGCCGGAAAAATATTACCCGCATGTAGACCCATGATCTAGACAAGTGCCATTTGACCTGCACTTACATAAGAACTTTGATAAATTATGTCCCGTTAAAAAAACTCGGCTGGATAGACTATATTTAGGCTATACGAAGTTCGTACACGTAGGCTAATAACAGGATTTGAAATTGGAGTCAGGCATATGCAATTTTTTTTATCTCTCTGACAAATTCCGCGTTTAGTGGTTTATTGGAACAGTGCAAAGATCTGTTCCCGACACACCCCTTCTATTTTCTATGTCTGGTGCTATTTAAATAAGATATGCACCTATGGCCATCAGACTCGAATTCTGCAAGTTGTTTTATCTCTCTGACAAATTACCGAGATGAGATATGCACCTATGGCCATCACACTCGAGTTCTGCAATTTGTTTTATCTCTCTGACAAATTACCGAGATGAGATATGCACCTATGGCCATCAGACTGGAGTTAGGCAATTTGTTTTCTCTCGCTGACAAATTACCGAGATAAGCTGCAGTCATTGATATGCTGAGTATGCACCTATGGCCCAAGATCAATCCGCACAAAGAACCTTGCCCATGCATGGCCAGATAACAATGCTGATTATAGTCACGAGAAAGTCATAGACTAATTCGGCTTTAGAACATTATGAAATATGCCACGTGACAAAATAATGTACATGCCTGGTCAAGATGCAGTGGCGCTTTGAGCTTAGACGACACCCGAAGCTAGGACCCAAAATACCATACTTGGCCATTTAATTGTAGATAATTATGATGCTATTTTCTCTTAGATATCGTAATCGTGATCGTAAACTCAAAATTTCTAAAGCGCCACCCGAAAGCCAAGCGCGGGGCACCAGCTTATTCACGAGCGCTGATATTACAATTTGCATACGATACTTGTGTCTTATTGTACACAGTTCTTAGCCATTTTTGATTTATCAGTTTCATTCATTTTTAAATTCTCCGTTTTAGTTACAGGCCCACGCTTTGTACCTGTGAAATCGATTAAATCAGTGTGATTAGACAAAAAGAACACAAGTTTACTGCACATACTTACCGATACCGCCGTTGTCCACGCGCTAAATCTGCTCACTCATTAATCTTAAAGTTGAATGTGTATGTATCCTATAGTATTACTTTCTTCCGGGATAGTATGGTCCGTTACCGTCCGTAGGCTACATGTAGAATATAAACGACTTGGCTCCCATTCCAAAGAAGAGCATTGGTGAGAAATGGTAATCGTAACAGTAATCTCCTGAAATTTCCACAGCGCACAAAGGAGAAGTCGTGCAAACGAGCTTTAGAAACAGACGTTAAATGAAAACACGATCGATATATTGACGGAGAGAGTTGAGATCCTAACGATAAGGCAGACGATCGATCAGTCAGACGTAAAAGTGGGCGATGTTTAGAGTCGAAACGGCGAGAGAGGTTATGGGGGTGATGTGGGCAGTGGCGGCTCTAGGGGGGCTGGGGGGACGCTAAGCTACAAGAGGCTCAGCCCCCCCTAAAAAAAGGGTCATCCGAAATTTTTTACAGTGAAATATCCACGATTTTGGGCTGACGACTAAAAAAAAAAAAGGTCGTCAAAAATTTTGGCGGGAAAATGGAAAATTTTCATGAGATTATTTCGGTCGAGGCTTCAGCCCTCCGAAACTGAAATCCTGGCGCAGCCACTGGATGTGGGGTAGGGGAGAATAAATCTGGACCGGATCTGCGGCGACGAAGTAGTATTTTTAGACAATGACCTGCTGCAGAGCTAGATAGAGATGATGCTTTCATGAGTTCGTATCGATCTCACGGTCGGATCGATTCACACACACACACACACACACTCACACACACACACACACACGCACACACGCACACACGCACACACGCACACACACACATGTGCGGGAACCAGTTACATGTATCATCACACGACCGCTACAGCCAAACTTTACCAATACAATGCATCTCGGCAATGACAGGCGGACGGCCAAAGCACTCCGCTGGCATACTCACGTAGTCCATTGTTCACATGCAGGTTTTAATGGAGACCAATAACTCCACCATTGGCTGCACTCTGCCAGTGCCAGTCCCAAGACTTAATAAAGGAGGAGGGCGACACTAGTCATCTTTGAGATGGCAGTGTCGGTAAACATGTAACAAAAGTCCAATAGGCGATGGACCGTCCATAAATGACGTCACGCAATTCTGCAAAACTTTTGTCCCTCCCTCTATCCCATCGTCACGCGTCAACACAAAACTCACATGGTAATTATTATCTAGTATGGGACCGTCACACACCGTCACAAATGTGTGACTTCCTTCCCCCCCCCCCCCCATCCCTAGGTGCGTGGCGTCATTTATGGACGTCCCAAAACGAATAAAATCCAATGCGGCTCTAAGAAGAGCAGATGTTCA
>OX457042.1:10126527-10141527 GCA_949752735.1 Lumbricus terrestris
GACAAGTTACATGTAGATTGATAGATAATAGCGATTTAATACGCTACAATTATTATTATTATTATTACCATTATTATTATTATTATTATTATTATTATTATTATTATTATTATTATTATTATTATTATCATTATTATTATTTTTATTATTATCATAATTATAATTACCATTAGGCCTACGATTATTATTATTATAATTATTATCATTATTATTTTTTTTGCCCCGAGGTACATAATGATCCCTCAGGGACTTACACCCTAATTGCTAAAATAAAAACATCTGGAACGGCACCTAGTCGTCGTTGAAATCCAGTGCAGTGTTATTATTATTATTATTAGTAGTAGTAGTAGTAGTAGTAGTAGTAGTAGTAGTAGCAGCAGCAGCAGCAGCAGCAGCAGCAGCAGCAGCAGCAGCAGCAGCAGTAGCAGTAGCAGTAGCAGTAGTAGTAGTAGTAGTAGTAGTAGTAGTAGTAGTAGTAGTAGTAGTAGTAGTAGTAGTAGTAGTAGTAGTAGTAGTAGTAGTATTGTTATTATTATTATTATTATTATTATCATCTTATTATTATTATTATTATTATTATTATTATTCCTGCATCACTGAATGCTACAATTGGTTACAACATAATAACTTGATTGTTTGATTGATTGATCGACCAATTGATTGATTTAACCTAGCAAGAAGTCAATAGCTACTACATCAAGAAGGATCAGAGGTTGCAGCTGCCTTTACAAATGAGACTACTATATAATTAAATAGTTGACAATTTTGTTCACGACTGTAATTCGAGTATGTCATCAACAGCTTAACGAAATAATGCCTACTGAGGCCATACTCGTTCGCAAAGTCAGATCGTTTGTTTGGACTTAGACCGAAAAAATCAGAGACCGCAGATTGAAAAACTACCATCAGCTTATGATCACATTGAACAGCAGTCGCAAGTCAGCTGACAGAAAAGTTTGGGGCTAAACAGGATGTGAGAACAGTGTCTTCTTTGTTTTCATTGATCTATGTTTGTCTCTCTGTCTGTATCTGTGTCCCTTTGCCTCTCTCTGTGTGTCCCTCTGCCTCTCTCTGTGTGTCTTTCCTTGTCTCTCTGTTTTTCTCAGTCTCTCTCTGTCTCTCTCTGTCTGTCTCCGTCTCTGCTTCTCTGTCTCGCTCCTACTGTCTGTCTACCTGTCTGTCTCCTTCCTCTGTCTGTCTGTATGCATGTCTGTCTGTCTGTCTGTCTGTCTGTCTGTCTGTGTCACTTCAGCTTCTATGGCTTTAATAGTATGCACTTATCTTTCTTGACCAGAATCCCTGAGCCACACAATAAATTATTATTATCTCAAAATATAATTATCCACGTTGCATAAGGACAGCAGCAACAATAGCCTGCATGAATAAAAGCTGTGATAGGACAAAAGAAATGTCTGTCGACGGCAACCATCTTTGTTGACATAAGCCATCGTTAAATCTTGGCTCGATCCGTTGATGAAAGAGGAAGCGATCACGTGATCATGTGAATAGATGTAGCACTCTCTAAGGCGACATCCGGGATCAAAGTCGTGATGCACTTCACCGAAAACTTATCTCTTCAAGTCCTCAGTGTATACGTCCTGACCGCCATTTACACGCTTGATCATTTGTCTACCGATAAGCTGGACTTGTTGTATTGACCTCCTACTTTGACTTCCATCATTAATCTTTTCTCCCGTTAACCTCCATTGCCTCCAAGCTGATAGCCAGACCACCTTTGGAACGACAAATTGTTGTTGACCCATTGGCTAAGCACGCACACACACACACACACACACACACACACACACACACACACACACACACACACACACACACACTCATCTGTGCTTCATTACCATCAAATTTGCAACATGCACCGTGTACTGTGCCGGAGTCCTTAAGCGCCATAAGAACCCCAACTGCCTCTCACGGAATTTCTACGAAGTTTCTAGCCTTCGGAGTTTGATCCCCATCTTTCCATTATCCTTGCGGCCTCCAAGTCTTCCATGGATTCTTTCCATCCTGCCTGGAATAGCACGCTCCGTTCCACCACTTGTTGTAATCCTCGTACCAATGAACGTAGTTAACATCGTCCTTCAAGTGAAGTAAAGCACAAAGTCGACACCAGTAGCGCGTGTCCTGCATACTGATAATTTTCCAATGTTGTTTGTATCTGAAGTATTCGTTGTAGAGAGTGTCGTTGCTGTCGAGTACCTTGAGGTATTCGGCGAGGTGGCGTGGACTTTCGAAGTCGTCGACGTGAATGTAGGACCCGTTTGGAGCGGCAGCGGCGTAGTCCTCAGGTCGAGCACCCATCACGATTGGAATCACGTCGTTTCTGTTCAGCAAAGCCAACATGCATATTAGTCAAATGCACACTTTGTCCTTATTAAGTAGGCCTGCAGTTCTTATCAGATTTAGCTCTAGTGCTTGAACAACGCTGAATAGAAATCTAAAGTCCAAACCACGAAACTCGACTTAAATACTAATTATAATAGGCTTTTCTACATTGCACCTATCGCCTGTAGTGCTTGATAATTTTCACAATATTTGGTATTCGGAGAAATTGGTAGGATACTGTACTCAATTCATTCAGTCAGTGCTGGCTATAAATTATGTGTGCATTATAACGTCACCATAAGAATCATATGGATGTTATTCTTCAGTTGTCCAACCAGTAACCTTAATCCTATGGCTTGCCCATATCCTTGGATAATCTCATTGGACATGCCTGAATCAGTTAATCCTCTTTCGTTTCTAAGCGATTCAGAAATCCTTCAGTTGCCCATAAGAAAAAATCAATTTTTGTAAAGACCGTTTTAATTTAATTTTCTCTAGCAGAGTAGGTTAAATTATTAGGCTACAATTGAGTAGGGCTATTTGAAAAACTAGCAAGTTCACGTTGGGCGGATGATACAAATCACACGAAATCACCCACATATGACTAATAGGCTACATGATTGTTCTAGTCTTAGTAAGACAGCACAGGAAGCATGTTCATCCATGAGATTTGTAAGCTTAGTCATTTTCTACAGAAAACGTAAACATAACAAAGAAGGTTGAATTCAATTGACGCTTTATCCTAACTACGTTTCAAGAGTTGCAATGGCTAGAGAAAAAGGAAATACACTTACGCCAATGCGTTCCAGTGAAGCTTCTCTGTTATGTACCCGACGCAGTTGGAATTCTCGAAAGCCAAATAGAATTTATAATCCCTCTTCAGTATACCGTGGCAGCTATCGTTGCCTGACCCTGAGGAACAAGACAGTGTTCCGCAAGACCCGAATATGTCCACGTCAAAGAACTTCTTCAATTCGTTCGCGTAACCCAAACGACCGTTTTTGTCAGCACAGTTGCTCACAAACCAAGCCACCTTTTTCGTCTTCCCTCTGGCGTAGTTGGTCCTTAACAAGTTCTGGCTATCCGACGCGTTCAGTTTTTCCCATGTGGCATACGGAAGAGCTATGGTCGAGTCCTGTCGATAAGTTGCTGTCCAATTAACCAAGTTGCGTAGAGATTTTGGATCAATGCGGTTGTGCATAGGTGACTCCAGATGTTGGGCGATCCAGATCTGATGAGCAGGTTTCGGGGTATAACGACGCAGATAGCCACTGCTAAATTCTGATATCAACAGAGCATCGGCGAGTTTAGACACGGAACTGTCTGATGAAAACCAACAATCTGTAATCGGACACTTCTGCTGAAAGAGAAGCTCCTGTCCTTCCTTCCAATCCTCGAAATTGAAATTGCCAACTCGAAGTATGATCTTCTTTCCCGTCAGATTGTCTCCTCTCATTGACGCATAATCGTCCACGCACTTCATCTGGTTTTGGATGCGATTTTCCTGCAGTGAACCATTTAACGGCCAGATATATCCGATGAGATCTCCTTTGATACTGTATCGTCTATCCGTGATGTTAAGCAAGCGATCGGGATACAGGAATTCCTTTGGAATATTATGGTAACTCGGTGGATTGTGGTAGAGTAATCGACTCAGAATTCCGTTATAATACAGAAGTGTGAATGCCAGAAACGCAAGAAAGAAACGGAAAAAGTTTCGTCTTGAGCAACGTGCTACGACACACTTCCATATCCGTTCTATGCACATCATGCCCACCTTCAAGGCATTCCGTTAGCACTTTTGCGACAAACAATGCAGGTTCCAATTCAATTTGAACGCACTCTTGTCATCAAAGAGCTGTGGAAACCTTAGTTGCATTCGCCCATTGTAAGGAAGTCTTCAATGCGCAGAAGAGAGAAATGAATCTCCAAACTTAAAACACATAAATAACGACACATAGTAGGCTAGCTATAGACATTAGACAAGCAGTCATAGTGATGTAACACTGATTCTTCTGTGATACAATCATGAATTATTTAACCCATAGGCCTAATTATAAAGAATGGCCGAAACTGCAAATGACAGTGACTGGACACTCGTGATTTTCACCACGCCTATCATTGCAGATATGTTCCCTGGTTACTCTGGTGTGAGCAATGAGCATGTGCTTCTACTGGGGGATGGGGAATACGAGTCATTCTTTCGAATGAGCATGTACCAATTAAAGTGTGTTTCATGTTTTATGCAAACAGTATGTATTTATATAAGATCTACATTCCTTGTGCTTGTTGGCCTATCAGGCTATCCATAGGCCTATAGGCCTATGTTTGTAAGCATTGATAATTGGCTTATGTAAGTAGTTCTGCTACATTCATGTGCGGATGAGAGCTGAATGGTCTAAAGCAGTGGCTCCCAACCCGTGGCCCGCGGGTCAAAAGTGGCCCGCAGGCCTCCAAAAATGACCCTCATCTGTCAAAGAATTAACAGAAATATAAACAAAATTTGACAATTTGGACAGGATATAACACATAATTATTTACTATTACAAGTTATTTCATTTTGGCGTATATAAATAACATAAACCATTATAATTTGACTCAATAATAATCATTTTATATGCTTTTAATTAATTAAATTCTAACCCTGTGGCCCCCTAATGACCTTCAATCAAGAAAAGTGGCCCTCATGTCCTTCAACTTAGAAAAAGTGGCCCGAAAGCCAAAAAATGTTTGGGAACCATGCACTGGTCTAAAGGAACATTTATGATAGTAACTGTTCTAAAGATTCTGTGAGGATGTAACATTCTAATCACATTAAAATTCTTTGGTATACTTTGGTTGTAATTAAGTTTCTCCATTTTGGTCCATGCAGAGAGAGCTTAAGCAGATTGCATGCAGCTTAGTAATACTTCTGAATAGATATTCAACTTCTGAGCCTAACAGAACTCAAAAACAGACTTATTATTTTACATTGCATACTCGGGATGTTGAGCTACTACTAAAGTTCATGTCTACAATTCATTTCTGTCGCGGCAAAATATGAGCGCTAACGTTCTTGATAGAAGGTTAACTAATTTCTACAATTTTATGTGCAGCATAATCTGATCCAAAAGCTTCCATATATATATATATATATATATATATATATATATATATATATATATCGCCACAGTCAAAGCTCAAGGCTTCAACTGATGGTATACAGCTGTTAATAAGTGAGTGAATGAACGAAGTTATATATTGCACAAAAAAGTTTAAAAGTACAATCGTCAGAAACTATTCTGCATAAACAATTATGATTTGATGTGATTTGACTAAAAACATCGCAACAGGCGGCAGGGTGCCGGTAAGCTGGTAGCTTGTGCTACCCTGACCAGTGACCCCCCACCCTTCCTTTTCAGTGATACATGTAAGAACACCCAGAGTCTGAGATTTGGTTTCACGTCGGCCTACACGAGGAAGACGTAGCCTACATCACTTACAAGTATATAGCTTGCATATTCAATTCGGTATCAGGTATCACCTGTTACCAAAAAATCGTATGATTAGTCTAATCTAAGTTCAAGTATAACATGTTTGCAGAGAACCAGCGGCTTATCGGTCTTGAATCATCATTCAAGTTTCAGACGGAAAGAAGGGACTATGACCAGTCGCATGGATATTCGTGTCGTCAGCAAACATGATTAATTTTAACGCTGTCACAGACTGCAAAACATTTAGCTTATGCACCATATAAACAGCCATGGTCCCAATATCGAACCTTGAGGAACTCCACATCTCACCAGCAGACCATAGTTGAAGAAGAGTGGCCAATAGAAACATAAGTTTATTGTAAGCTATTTTGATAAATAGATAGAGAACCAATAATCAGAGGTGAACTTCTTATTCCATATGTAATATCTTGCAGTGGTTTTAACTAAAATCAGTTTGCCAGCCAAATTGTAGTCGAAAACCAACAATTGAGGCGGGAGGACACGAGGGATTACTCAGGAATTCAGCCGCAAACGGAAGCAGTATGTCCAGAAAATGATGCGATGTGAATTGGGACAGGGCTGTTTTTAAGAAATTTTTATAACTGCACAACTCTTTCTTTCCTTTCCAATCTTCCATGGTAAATTACTTCCAATCGGAGGACGACGACCTTTTTTGCTATAGTTTTAACTGTACAGAAGTGCTTCTACAACTGCACAAATCCGTTTCGAACTGCACATTTAGTGTACAACTGCACGTTAGAAAAGCCCTTAATTGAGATATACTTTACGGCCAGAACAAACTTTGCAGAAAGAACGTTTGTCGAAAGAGAATTGTGGAGTAAGCATGCAGCAAAATAGGCGAACCTGCCGAGATCTGCTGTCATTGTTCAATGTCCACACACATTTCATTATCATTTTGTGATATATACGATTCGAACATCAGTGCTTTGTCAGTGCGAAAAGACATCACGTGTCATTCATGAATTGCCATTTATGAATGTGGCGTCATTATAAAATACATTCTTTCGGAATTGCTTTCAATATTGAAAGACTAGACCGGAAAGCGTAGACACAAGATTTATGGAGGCGCTCAGGTCGTGCAAATGAAAGCAGTATATTGAGGTTCTAGTATTGGATGCCTGTCAATGTTGTAAAGGAGGACCTAATCAAAAAAGGCGCTCGTTAAATCATCAACATCGTAGCAAAACAATATCAGCTCAAATGTTAGCAGTTCATTTTTGCAGCGTCCTTCTCCGCGTGCGCAGTCTCAGACCTGATACAATACTATCATCTTATTATATTCTTCTTCATCATCATCATCATCATCATCATCATCATCATCATCATCATCATCGTCGTCATCATCATCATCATCATCATCATCATCGTCATCGTCATCGTCATCGTCGTCGTCGTCGTCGTCGTCGTCGTCATCGTCGTCGTCGTCGTCGTCGTCGTCGTCATCGTCGTCGTTATCGTCATCGTCATCATCATCATCATCATCATCATCACCACCACCACCACCACCACCACCATCATCATCATCATCATCATCATCATCATCATCATCATCATCATCATCATCACCACCACCATCATCAATATAATCAAAGGCCTATTATTACATTATTGCAAGGCCGGATTAAGGCATGTTCAACATGTTCGGCCGAACAGGTTAGGGGTCCCACACAAACGGGGGGAAAAAATTCCGAAAAATCTTAGATTTTTAACAAATTTCAACCAAACGACTAAAAAAGTCATCAACATTTTGGGAAGGAAATAATCGGTATATTCTAAAAAATTTCGGTCAAACGACTAAAGAAAGGTCCTCAGAAAACTCGGCCGAAGATCCGCAGACAATTTCCCGAACAGGGCCCCACATTTCTTAATCCGACCCTGCATTGTTGTTATTATCATATGAGTGCTTTTCTAATAATAGAATTTATGTGCACGTGCTTATGCAGCTACGCTCGACCTTACGGTATTAAAGGTCGTCGGTAGAGAAGGAAGAGTTGATATGCTGCCATTTATTTATTCATTTCTAAATTTACCTGGGATTTCTGTTGTCGTTTTTTATGTCAATAAACGACTGGATGATAATTCTCACCACACTCCGGCTGCGATACCGACCGACCTAAGCCTTGGAGAATGTGCTTTAGGGAACATTGTCGTATGACGACAGCCGACATTGTCGGTCTTTTGTCGGTGTCGCTTATTTATACTTGTAAGTTGCATTCAAATCATATCAATGGATTCTCCTCCCCCCCCTTCCATATGACAACAAGCGGAGTGACGCTCGTTTGCAAACTTGGTTATAAAATACCTGCGAAGTAAAGTGAATGAAAGCGAGTTTATATGGCGCTATGAGAAGAACAGTGTGTCATGCAAATAATTATTAGTTCGACTCATGCGTACAACATTCGCCTGCAATAGTCTTTAACGACAACTATTTCTGCTTTAACACAAACAAATCGCTTCGAAGCAGATCTAAGCCTACTATGTGCACAATCATATTTAGTATTATATGAATGGATCTTACGCGAAAACAACGAGGAACAGCAGCTGCTTATTAAAATGTGCATATGTGTGTTTACATAACATAACATATCATAACAACGGTTGTAGGCAGGGCTGTACACAAGGGTATAGGCGGGTAGGCTTATATACAGCGTGTATACTCACCTAAAAAAAATTGGCATCGTGCAAACCTACTTGGTTCCGTAAACGAGGGTAAACGCGGGTAAACGCGGGTATACAGCGTATACTCACCTAAAACTTGGCATCGTGTACTTCGCTCTGCAAACGAGGGCGTCTGCCTACGTTGGTATACAACTATACATGCATGTCATGCAGCGTATACTCATTATTCACCTCACAAAGAATAAGGTAAAAAAGTGTGATAAATCAAATGACGAGCAGAAAGTAGTCGAGACTCAAGGAAACTTATGTTCTTTTGTACAGTCGTGTTCTAATGTTCTTATGTACCGTCGTGTTCTAATGTTCTTTTGTATCGCCGTGTTCTAATTTTCTTTTGTACCGCCGTGTTCTGATGTTCCTTTGTATCACGACCCAGAAAAGATAGAATTAACCAGGGACACTTAATGGCCCAGTTATCCTACGTAGCGGAAAAAAACCTGCCAGTAGCCTAGCTTGGTAGCGCTCTTACTATGTTTTAATACAGAAATGGTTTGATGTGAATCTACATGTAAGTTTATTGCCTCAAAGACCCTTTTCACAACAGAGCTGCACTGCATGCACACTTTGCACAGGCCTATATAAGCTCTCTTACCTTCACGCGACAGGTAAACCATGATGTGACTGTGTATTAGGTGTTTCTGCAAAATTCAATATATAAAGTAAACGTCGCTGATAATTAACTACATGTTGGAGAGCACTTCAATTCAAAAGCGGATGTTAATGTCTTTATTGAAGAGATTTACATGCGTATACAGCAAACAACCTTGCTACAATCATGTATATCAACTCTTCTACATGTGCGTGTGCATGGACGCCATAGATAGGTTTTTCGATACATGAAAAGGCGTGTCCTGCCCACATGACTGATCTGCCTGTCTGCCTGCCTGTTCTCTTACTCTATTTGTGTATGTGATGATATTCTGCCTCCCATGAAAACAACCGGTGGCGTAGTGGGTATATTCGTTGCCTTGCAGCCGGTGGGTTGCAGGTTCGAATCCACCACAAGCCGCCGTGTATATGGACCTTGGGCAAGTCCTTCACTCGCAATTGCTCAGTGCTTTGACGTGAAACTCCGATTCAGTGTCCGCTCTATAGTCAGGAGCGCTTCAGAGTAGATTTGAATAGGCGCTATAACAAGTGCACATATAAACATATTTGTGAATTTAAGTCTGCAGTGTCTACGACAAGGAACCTGTTCGGCTATATTCATATTTTTACGCGTCAATTTGACCGAAGAGATAAGCGTAATATGAAACATACATCGTATTAATAGTCTGTTAATCAGCGTGATGGAGTACTGTCTGCTCCGGTTATATACCCACTAGCTGAATAACCCGGCGTTGCCCGGGAAATATAAGTTTTTGTCCCCAGCCACGCCTGACCCCGTTCCGACTTCACCATTCTGACCCCGCCTTCCATCGACCCCCGCGTTAAGGAGAAGTAACGAACCTCTCCGCTAGGTGTACAGGTCTGGTCGATAATCGAAGAGCAAAACCCGTTAAGTCCATTCGACACGTAACTGAGAAAAACGACTTTTTCTGAAAAGATACTACCATTCAGCGCAACGTGCTTTTTTCATAAATTGTTCTTTGCCACTTAGATAAAGGAAGTTTTTTAAATCTACGCTTTTTTATTCCGATTATTTGCAGTTATATTCGCATTATTTACGTCCACAACATTTTTGCTACGCGGTTTGGCGAGATGTGACGTTAAGATTTGAGCTCAAAATAATGACGTCATGAGTTTAGTGAACATAATTATGCCGTGTCTAATATATCGTTTTTATAACAGCGAAATTTAAAATATGGAAAGATTTTTGGATGGCGATCTTTATGATTTTCTCGTGTGGATCAGAAGAAAAAAGCCGAGAATAATCCTCGCAAATATTGTCGATAGAAGTAAATATCACGTGACCTCAAACCGTCATGCCATTGGCTGTAGTTCTCTGGTAGTCAATGGAGGCCTTGTGGAGGCGATCAACGTGAATGGATTTTGAATCGCTTATCGCGTGCAAGTTTAAATGTTGACATCTCGGGACTTATAAAGTGAATTGGCAGCCGAAAATAGTGGCGTTTAACTCCAAATGTGGGTAAGAATCGATTGCAAAATTTTTTTTTAAACGAATCGCTGTAATTTCCGAGTAGGCCTCCGGGCAAAATTGGTGCATCCCACACACAGAAGGACAAACTTTGAGTTTTATACTTAAAGATAAGAACGAGTGTCACAATTTATAGTTCCCCATCCAGATAAAGTCTCCCGAAACAGAACTTCCTCTGCCAAAAACTCTGTATTCGAACAGATTTTCTTATATGACTTGCAACGTGGGAACATATTATCATGTTCTGGTTAAATAATTTAGCAACTAAATTAGCAACTAACGGTTTGACCTCAGACGCTGAACTCGATACATAAATAAATTGTCATTGTAATTATATATATATATATATATATATATATATAATATATATATACATACGGTATATATATATATTGATGTCTTAAAGCACTCTTTTTTCCAGTACTGAAATAATTCAGTAACTTTGCTAAAATGACATCTAAAAAAGGGTGCCATTATAATGTGGAAGCTCAAAAGGAAAATAATTATTTTTGAAATTATAGTCTATATTTATTGTAGTCTTAGGCCACTGCACTGAAAAAGTAGGCTACAGCTATTTTGTTAAATAAGATGACATTCTAAGATGCTACCATTGCAATGTGGAATTCAAAAAGTTTCGGGTGGGAGGGGAGGGGCACATCCCCTCACCACACCCTTCTCCTCTCGGCGTTACGGGTTCGGCGACCTCCACCGGACGCCCGATTCTCCTCTTTCCGAAACCTGATCCCCCCAGAGGAGGGGACTTGCTTAAACACTAGGCTAATCATGTGGCGAAAATCACATTATTCTACAGCGAGATACAAAGGCAAACAGTAAATGTTTGAGTAGTGGCGCTTCCGGCAGAGGTCTGTTATTTCAGAGTATGCGTAGTAAAAATTAATGATCTGCAATCAATTCCTACTTCCTTCTCTCTGCTTCTCATCCATTATTCGTCCATCCATCCATCTAACCATCCACCCATCCATCGATCAATCCATCCATCCATTCATTCATCCATCTATCTGTATAAATAAATAAATAAGTAATTTTGAATTTGCATGTATTCTGTGCTGACGTAAGTGTAGGCTATACGCATTATATCCATGTATCATATGATGTACGTAATATTAAGCATGTATGCAACATGTATTCGTGTATGAGCGCATGCATAGAAGTATGGGTGCTTGCATGATTTAGCGCTCTATATGCCCACATGTATCCTATCGCATATAATCGTAATAATAATCATTCGCTTATGCAACAATCCGGTTGACAGACCTCAACCAGTGACAGTGTAGAGTTATGCACTACGAGCAAATTATGCAATTCAAGCAATTCACAAGAACGCGAATTACACAAGGCTTAATATGCTTAATATTTTATATCACTTTGTTGCCAGGGACTTCTATCCCTATACATGGCGGGCGCAGCTTGCGCCCAGTGAAAAATAGGGGGGGGGGGAATCAGAAGACAGTCAAACTTCACGTCGGTTGGGGGGGGAAGGTCGGACATGGAGGGCAGCGTTCAATCTAGGCATCACTAGAAGGAAGATCCCCAGAAAATGCTTCCCATCCATATAAATTTGGACAAAATGGTAGGCCTAATAGTTTTTAGCAAAATGCATACACTTTATACACTTTGAGTTTTTAGTTAGGCTATTATCTACATTTTTGAATTACATGAACTGCTATAACGGCTTTAATATACTATAAAAAAAATCCTGTTACATGATTGTAGGCTAATTGTGTTTTTACTGTTTTAATAAATAATACAATCATATTATAACTGAAAAACAATGTTAATACAAATACTATTTTGCACAACTAAATGGCTTCTCTCCAATGTTATCTTTCAAATTTCAGACAGTCAAATTTGGTCCTTGAACACTTAGTAAAGCAACATCATTATTGCGTGGGCTTACAATGTAGGACCTACATTGTGTTTTATTGTATTGCATTGTGCTCTAAAAATGTATGTAACGCCTCTCGAGCGCACACTGATCGAGGATGCAAAACATATGGTTGCCCAATTTTGGCAGCCATTCCTCCACTGAAATAGTAGAGTTATTTTGCTATGAGGACAGCTTAAAATGCTGAAATTGCAATGCGGAAATCGCAAAAATTTCTTATGGGGAGGGGCACATTCCCTCCTCATACCAGGTCCCTTCTCGGCGCTACACATGCTTCGGCGATCGTCTGCTGGATGCTCGTTTGTCCCTCTCCAAACAAACCTTCATTCCCACACTAGAGGAGGGCATGCGCTAGATTGCATTATATTGCATACATAGAGGAAGGCCGGTCCAGAAAGGGGGGAAGAAAATGGATTGCGCCCAGTTGCTTAGGGGAAGATAAAAGCCTCTGTATGTTGCAATCATGCTTGTTACATGTTTAACGACACCGCCATATCAAAGATGATTAGTGTCGCCCTCCTCCTTTATCCAGACTTGGGACTGGAACTGGCACAGAACAACAAGACCAAATAAGCTTAATTTATATCACTACGTTGCAGCCATGCAAAGTGCGTGCGCAATGCACTTTGTCTGCCACATAGAGAAGGAAGGAAAAGCTAAACCGGGGTCCCTACGAGATTCGAGCCACGTACCGTAAGCACTTCAAACCAGAGTGCCAGCCATTATACTAACCCCTACCTCGCCATCCATTATACAAACCCCTTCCCGTTCATTATAATGACCCCGCTCCACACACACACACATACACACACACACACACACACACACACACACACACACACAAATAAATAATAATATTATATATATATATATATATATATATATATATATATATATATATATATATATGAAAATAATATTGTGATCGGGCATATTGAAACACGGTGACATAAACACACAACTGACTACTATAAGGCTAAGCCTACTACCTTATATATGACCGCCATAAACCGTCAGACCCCGCGCCAACCCACCCACCCCCAACCGCCGACCGATCTAAATCCATATTATTTCCCATAAACACGCCGATGACTGTGACACCGCGTATAGGCAGCTGTATTATTGCATGTGACTCATTCACCGAACACTGCATAGTAGGCTAATAATAATTATTATAGACTATCTGTTTTCTCCCTCGGCTGAAAACGAAATTATTACTCGAGGATTTTGGTCTGTTTACAGTATTTGCTGCCCATCTCTGCTGTGCCCAGTTGCCCTGTTTATAGGGGCGAAAGAAGTGTTATCAACTATCAACCAATTGAACTGTAGGCCTATGTGGAATCGTGGATATACAACACTATTCTGTACATAATTTATGCAGCTATATAAACTTACAACACTGATGGTTAATATCAATGAATACACTATGTTTATAGTAAGCAATTGTGCAATTATTGAATGTCCTCCATAAAATTTTAAGCAAGAAATCTGAATCAAGATTCACGGTTAGCATTTTGCAACGTCGAACAGAAAACAATTCAGAATGATGATGATGATGACGACGACGACGACTATGACGATGGCAGCGATAGTGACGACTGCGGTTATGATGATGACGATGATGATGACGATGATGGCAATGTATTATATATAGATTATAGATCTACCAATCAATCCTTTATGTATTATACGTTGTGTAATACCGTATTGTATAGCTGTCCACCAAATAGACCTATCACAACCTGTATGAAAGAGACATTCGTTCTATGCGCATGTAGGTCTACATGTACATGTAGATGTACAGTATATTTATATATTTATATATACATTACATATTTATATATATATATAATATATTATAGGCCCATTTATATGCGGGCCTGCGTCTGCAGCATATAATTATGCACGTAGCCCACACATGCGCGTATACGCATCCACATCAATATTATTGATTTTATAGATCATTTAAATACATAATATATCTGTGTGCCTGGATTGGCCTTCGTTTAAGGCTACGCCAACAGCCTACACCCTGTAACCCTACCAAAATCCTTCCTCACTAACATTGAAGCTGTTCTTTTTTTAGGGCGCTGGTGTCGGGAACACATCTCAGTAGTTTTCTTGAAGGGGATCTATATAAATTTACGAATGAATGAATGAATGAACTTACATAACGTCCCTTGTTCAAGTCATATGAAGACTTGAAGTGATTGATCGATTTTGATTGATTAATTAATTGATTGATTGGTTGATTAATTGATTGGTTGGTTGGTTGCTTGGTTGGCAGACTGACTGACTGATTGACTGATTGACTGGCTGATTGATTACTTGATTGATTGATTGATTGATTGATTGCTTGCTCTATTGCTAGATTGATAGATAGATAGATAGATAGATAGATAGATAGATAGATAGATAGATAGATAGATAGATAGATAGATACATAGATTGAGTATTCGTGACTTTTGGGTTTAATATTCGTAAAT